>JAPVLO010000847.1:0-381391 GCA_027257055.1 Cephalopachus bancanus
ATTGTATGGCTATAGATACATTTAGTTTATTCAGTCATTAGTTGGTAGAAATTTGGGATGTTTCTACTTTTTGAGTATTGGGAATAAATCTGCTATGAACATACATATATATGTTTGTGTGGATTTCTGTTTTCATTTCTCTCGGGTGTATACTTGAGAGTAGAATTGCTAGATTATAACTCTATTTTTAACCATTTGGGGAACCTCCAGCCTGTTTCCAAAGTGGCTACACCATTTTACATTTCTATAAGCAGTGTACTAAGGTTCTGATTTCTTCACATCCTCTCCAACACTTGGAATTATATGTCTTTGTGAGTTTAGCCATCCTAGTGGGTATAAAGTGATACCTTATTGTGGTTTTGTTTTGCATTTTTCTGAAAGCTAATGATGTTGAGCATGCTTTCATGTGCACATTAGCCATTTGTGTGTATCCTCTGGAGAAATTATTCAAATCCTTTTCCCATTTTTTCTTAAATTTTAGAATCATGGGGTACATATGAGGATTTGTTTCATAGGTATCTTGTATGAAGATGAGATTTGGGCTTCTGATGAGCCCCCTTTCCCAAGTAGTGAGCATGGAACCCAATGGGTATCCCTTATCCCCCCTCCACTTTAGCAGTATCCAGTGTCTGTTGTTCCCATCCTTGTGCCCATGTATGCCCAGTGTTTAGTACCCACTTATGAGAATATGCATTATTCAGTTTTTCATTTCTATGATAATTCATATTGAATAATGATCTACAGCTGTATCCATGTTGCTGCAAAGGACATGATTTTATTCTTTTTGAATGACTGCACAGTATTCCGTAGTGTATATGTACCACATTTTCTTTATCCAGCCCACCTGGGTTGGTTCCATGTTTTTGCTATTATGAGTAGTTTTTTTGCCCGTTTTTAAATTTTTAAAATTTTTTTATTTATTTGAGTTGGAGTCTCACTCTGTCACCCAGACTGGAGGGCAGTGGCCACTCCCGGCCACCGCAGCCTCGACCTGCTGGGCTCCGGCAATCCTTCTGCCTCAGCCTTCCAAGTAGCTGGAACTACAGGTGTGCACTACCACACCCGGCTAAATTTTTGATTTATTGTAGAGACGAGGTCTTGCCAAGTTGCCCGGGCAGGTCTCGAACCCGCAGGATCAGGCAATCCTCTTGCCTTGGCCTCCCAAAGTTCTGGGATTACAGACTGAGCCACTGAACCCAGCCTTGCCCATTTTTTTAAAAAAAAAATTTTATTTTAAAGATGTGGGCTACAGTTCAGGGTTAAGTATACAAATGTTCATTATGCAGGCACCCTTGTTGATGAGGTGTGCCCCTCACCCCTTCCCTGGCAGTTTGCCACTACTGCCAATCCCTTTTGTATAGTATTATAATTGTTCAAGGTCCCCTTATGAGTGAGATCATATGGTACTCAGTTCTTTGTTTCTGTGATAGATCACTCAGTATTATAGACTCTAAGTGCATCAAAATTCATAATTTTATCCTTTATATCTTTTCCCATTTTAATAGGGTTATTTGTCTTTTATTATTCGGTGATAAGAGTTCTTTGTATATTCTGGATCATATATATGATTTGCAAATATTTTCTGATTATGCAGATTATCTTTTCACTTTCTTCATAGTGTTATTTGAAGCATAATAGTTTTTAATTTTGATGAAATTCAATTGATCTATTTCTTTAATATTTTTACTTTTGGTGCCATGCCTAAGAAATCGAAGGTCTTGAAGATTTACCCCTGTATTTTCTTCTAAGTGTTTTGTAGTTTTATCTCTTACGTTTAGGTTCTAAATCCATTTTGAGTTAATTTATGTATATGGTATAAGATAAAGTTCCAATTTCATTCTTTTACATATGGATATTCAGTTGTCCCAGCAGTATTTGTTGAACCAAGTCATATTTGCCTCACTTAATTGTTTTGACACTTTTGTTGAAAATTAATTACCTGTAAATGTGAGAGCTTATTTCTAGATTTTCAGTTCTATTCCATTTACCTATATAATGTCTATCCTTATGCCAGTACTGCAGTGTTTTTTTAAAAAGGTTTTTTTTTTGTGATTCCAGGAATTTTTTCTTTCTTTAAAAAAATTTTTATTTTAAAGACGTAGGATACTCAAATCACTCTATAAAAAGATTTTTTAAATTGACAAAATTTGTGTTAATCTAGCTTTGTAGTAAGTTTTGAAATCAGAAAATATGAGTCCAACTTTTTTCATTTTCTTCAAGATTATTTTGGCTACTCTGGTTTTCTTGCATTTCCATATTGATTTTATCATCAGTGAGTCATTTCTGAAAATGAGTCAACTGGGATTATATTAAATTTGTAGGTCAGTTTGGGGAGTACTGCCATCTTTAACCATATTAAGTCTTCCAGTCTCTGAACATAGATATCTTTCCTTTTATTTAGGTCTTTAATTCTTCTCAACAATGTTTTGTAGTTTTCAGAATATACATCTTATATTTCTTTTGTTTTATTTATCTCTAGGCATTTTTAATGGAGTCATTAATCTTGGATCAGTTTCAGTTTTTTTTACTTATTTCCCTATAAACATTTTTACTTCTTTACCTCTCTCAAGTATCTTTATTTCCTGTCTTAGAGGTTGAACTGACCTATCTTATGTTCAAGGCAACTCATCTACCTTAGGACTTTTCTCCATCAAATGTCCTCATTCTTCTCAGTTCCTCCCCCTGCTTTTCCCTGGCACCTTCCTTCTCTTCCTCTTTTCTACTCACTTCTTCTAGTCTCTCTTGCCACACCCACACAAAATGAAAAGCAAAACAAAATAAAATGATTTATCTGCATCCCCTCCTACCTGCCATCCAGTTCATCTCTTCTTACTAAACTTCTTTAAAAAGTACAATGACTTACTAAATACTATAGATATTAGGGGGACCCCTAAAAAAAACCCTAGAATTTTTTTTTTTTAATTGTATATTTATTGTTGCATGTTTAAATTTCAGTCACCTTCAAAGTACGCTCCATTTGATGCACTACACCTACTGAGATGCTTTTTCCAATGCTCAAAATAGTTATTGAACTCATTTTGATGCCTTTTAGTGCTTCTGCTGATTTTTGTTTTACTTCTCCCACAAAATGTTTCCCTTTGAGGACTTTTTTCATCTGGGGAAACAACAAAATGTCGCTCAGGGTAAGATTGGGTGAATAGGGAAGGTGGGGCACAGGGGTCATGCTGTTTTTGGTCAAAAACCGCTGAGCACTCAGTGCAGTGTAGGCAGGTGTGCTCATAAATCACCCATCATGAAATGGACAAACATGTTGAAAAAATCTCCAAAAGAAATTCACTGAAGCCAAACACAGCCTCTCACAACTGATGCCGATGGGTTCCTGGAACACTTACCTAATGGGGGAAGCTTTTGGAGGGTCCCCCTCATACTCATGTTCTATTCAATCCTTAACCCTCTGTAATCTGGCTTTTTCCCCCTTGCATGTCTTGGACGTGCCTTTTGTTGAAACCATTGGTGATTTTCTGGCTGGAAAATCTAGTGGACAGCTTTCAGCTCTGTCTCACTAGACACCTTTGACTACCTTTGACACATGTACTTGAATTCCTTCTTGGCACTCTCTTGGTTTCTAGGCCATTTTTCTGTTTTCTCATCTTTCTGACTTTTTCTGTCTCCTTTGTAGGCTGTTTTTATACCATCTGCCCCTCACAAGTTGATATTCCCTTAGTTTCTCATTTTGGTTCTCTGATTTATCTCCCTGGGTGATCTTAGCTACTCCATAGCTTCAACTGTCATCAAGCCATTGACTTTTGAGACTTGGTCTTCAGCCCAAACCTGTGGCCCTAGGTTCAGGCTTATGTTTATCTTCGGTTGGCCATATTCACTTGAATGCTACACAGTTACCCCAAACTGAACATGTCTAAAACTGAATTTTTCTTTTTACTAACATATTCTGTACCTTAATCACCATCCACCTTGTCACCCAAATCAGACACTAGGGAGTTCATCTAGACTCTCTTTTTCCTCTCTAATAATTATTCAATCATATTGATTTTTTTTAACCTTCCATACCTAAATTTAATGCTGACCACTCATGTCCTTAGACTTACACGTTTCAATTATGGCCTTATATGAGGGTGACCTCATTGCATCTTGCTGATTTTATCTCACAAATATTTCTTGAATTGGCATTCTCATATTCTTTTCTACCACTAGCAAGGTTTGCAATCTCATCCTATTGCCTGGATTACTATGGTAGTTTCCTAACTGATCTCCCTGTCTTCAGTCTTGTTGCCTTCAAACTCACCAGAATGATTTATTTCAATCAATTTTAGGATTACAGTTCTGGGTAAGATGGATAAACAGATACTACCCTTTGTTCCCCATTGATCACAATCATAAAACTTGGAAAGAAAGCTTAGCACAGCTATTTGAGAATTCTGAAAAGTAAACAGCAGTAAGCAGATTGGAGAACTCCAGAATTTGAAGAAGCAACAAACTGGTGGTGAGTTTCCTACTTTTTTTCCTTCTGGGATTCCCTGGGCTGAACTTAATCCTGCTGGAAACCAGGAAGGGAGCACTGGAGAAGCCCTTTAGTTCTGACTTGAGAAGTAAGAGAAAGAATTCCTAAAGCTCAGAGACAGGGGGAACGTTTCCATCTTTTTCCTTATTCTCTCTTCTTTCATTTCCTGACCCTGGAGAATTAAGGAATGGAAGCAACAATGATAGCGGGGGATAGGGGAGACTTCAGGAACCAATATTCTCAGGGAGGGGACCCATTATCTCTGTTTGATGGAGCTGTGGCCTCAAGAGAACAGAGCCACACTCTTGCTTTTTTCTCTCTCTGTCCTCCCACTGCTTGTTTCCAGATGTGGCACCATTGCAGACATGATCAATTTCCAACTAGAGGACTGAAAGGGAAGCACTAAGAACTGGGTAGTACTGGGGAGAATGTGGAGAGGTGAGAGCTCAGGAAAGTGACCCCATGAAGTTTTTTTATGTGTCCCTGGGTGTGTATCCTTATTTGGTACATGGGTTGATCCAGATCCTAATTGGCATGCCAAGTAATTTGAGACCTGAGCTAACAGACATCCATCTAGATTCCAGACTGACCATTTAGTGACAGATACACCAGACAGATCCGAATAGCACTGCAAAAGCTTTGAAAACTGAACTGACATTAGACCTCCCAACCCACAGAAGGGAGGTGGAAACTTGTGACCTGAAACTAATAAAAAATATAAACATTTTCTATAGAATTGAAGGGAGACCTACAAACTTATACTCAAAACGCCAGGTTATACTCCAGAATGATTAGGCATTTGAAGAACCATAAACAACTCAACTTGCATGACAAAAGACAGTGAAGAGATATCAATAACAAGAGGATACAGGTGTTAAAATGATCTGACAAAGACCTTGTCAGCTACATAAAAATCTCAAATGAGCAATTGCAAACACTCTTGGAACAAATGGTAAAATACAAAGTCTTATCAAATAAATAGAAGATATTAAAAAAAACCATGGAAATTTTAGGATGGAAAAATACAATAACTGAAATTAAAAACTCACTGAATGGACTCAATAGCAGAAGAGAGATGACAAAGGAAAGAGTAAACTTGAAGGTATATACATAGGAATTATACGATGTGAATGACAGAAAAAAAAGATTGAAAAAATTAACAGTGCCTCTGGTATTTGTGGGACAATAACAAAAGATCTACTGGAGTCCTAGGAGAGGAGAAAGAGATCAGTGCCAAAAAAAAAAATCTTTGAAGAAATAATGGCAAAATTTCAAAGTTTGGTGAAAGATGCCAACCTGTAGGTTTAAGAGAATGGGTGGACCTCAAGCAGGAAAAGCTAAAACCCACAAATAGATCAATCATAGTCAAACTACTGAAAATAAAGACAAGAAATAGAGGAAAATGATGTATTATGTACTGTAAAGGGGAACAACAATTTGAATGACTGTAGATTTATCATCAGAACTCTGTAGACCAGAAGAAAACAACACAAAATTTTTCAAGTGTTGAAAGGAAAGAGTTATTAACCCAGAATCCAATATCCAGCAAAAATATCTTTCAGGAATGAAGGTAAAACTTAAAACACAGTTTAAGATGAAGGAAAACTTAGAAAATTCACTGCAAGCAGAACTCCTCTAAGAGAATTGCTAAAGAAATTTCTTCATACAGAAATAAAATGTTGGTTGTAGAGAGTGGAATGATAGACCATGGAAACTGGAAAGGGTGAGGTGTGTGTGTGTGTGTGTGTGTGTGTGTGTGTGGTGGGGGGTGGATAATGAGAAATTACTTAATGGGTACAATGTGCATTATTCAAGGGGTAGATACCCCTAGAAGTCCTGACCTGATCACTATGCAATCTGTGTTGTAACACAATTGCATACATTTATACAAATAAAAGAGAAACGAAATGATACCAAAAGGGAAATGGGAACATAAGGAATGAAGGAAGAGCAACAGAAATGGTAAATATCTGGGTAAATATAATAGACTTCTTTTGAGTTTCGTAAAACATGTTTGATGATCGAAAGCAAAAATTACATTTTCTGATGGATTTTTGATGTATGTATATATAATACATCAGACAGTGATAGCATAAAGTGGGAAGGATGGAGGGCCCAATATGCTGGCAAGGTTTTTGCATTGCAATGAAAGTGGTAAAATATTGATTCTAAGTAGACTGTGAAAAGTTTGCATTTTGTAACCCTAGAGCAACTAATAAAAAAATTATAGAGAGACATGTCAAAGCCTCAATAGATAAATTAAAATGGGATACTAAAAATATTCAAATAATCCAAACGAAAGCAGGAAAAGGCAAACAGAGAAGTAAAAAACAGGGACCAAACAGAAGATAAATAATAAAATGGCAAACCTAAATCCAGTCTCATCAATAATTACATTAAATGGTCTAAACATAGCAATGAAAATAAAGATATTGTCAGAATGGATTACAAAAGCATGATCCAACCATATGCTGCCTACAGAAACTCACTTCAAATATGATGATATGATAAAGGGTTGAAAACAAATACCATTTGAAGACTAACCAAAAGAGGATTGGCACAAGTGGGACACTGCCAGGGGAGGAGGGGGCACAGAGCATGAATAAAGGCACCTGATCCCAAACCAGGGGAAGTGGGAGCCAAAGAGAAACCCAAACTTCACCTGTATGATGAACACTTATCTACCCTCTCCTGAATTGTTCCCCACATCTTTAAAGTAAAATTAAAAAATAAAAAAAATTAAAAGGGAAAAAGAGGGCTGGAGTGGCTATATTAACATTAGACAAAGTTGACTTCAGAGCAAATAAATTGTCAGGGATAAAGAGAGATGTTATAGTTTGATAAAAGTGTCAATTCACCAAGAAAATGGCAAACCTAAATATGTTTACTCCTTTTTTTTTTTTTTTTGATTTATTGTAGAGATGAGGTCTCACCAAGTTGTCGAATCTGTGGGCTCAGGCAATCCACTGGCCTTGGCCTCCCAAAGTGCTGGGATTACAGGTTGAGCCACCGAGCTCAGCCATGTTTACTCCTAATAACAGTTTCAAAAGACAGGAAGCAAAAATTGATAGAACTGAAAGAAGAAATGAAGAAATCCACACTTCTGGTTTTAGTAACTAATGGAAACTAGCATACAGAAAAGTAGAAACAATATTGAAGAAATGAATAACATCCCCAGCCAAATGAATCCAGCTGTCATTTACAGAACACTCCACCAAACAACAGCAGAATACACATTCTCCTCAAGTTCACATGGAACATTCACCGAGATAGACCATGTCCTAGGTCATAAAACAAGTCTTAATCAATTAAAAAGGATTGAAATCATACAGAGTGTGTTCTTTGACCATAATGAAATTAAAAATCAATAATAGATTAATAGTAAAATCTCCAAACACTTGGAAATAACATGCTTTGAAATAATTCATGGGTCAAATAAACTGGAAACCACCCAAAGGTCCTTCAGTGGGTGAATGAAAAAACCAACTGGTGGATCCATGTCATGTAGTTGTGCACAGCAATACAAAGGAACACACTATTGATTCATTGGACAACTTGGAAGAATATGAAAGGCATTATGCTGAATTAAAGAAGCCTGTCTCAAAAGGTTACATGTTCTATGACATTCTTGAAAGCACAAAACCATAGATGGAAGATAGATCAGTGGTTAGGTTAAAGTGTGATTATAAAGGAATAGTATGAAGGGGATTTATGCGGCAGTAAAAATTGTTCTGTATTCTGATAGTTGTGGTTATATGAATCTCTGCATGTGTTAAAATTCCCTGAACTCTACACCAAAAGGGCAATTTTATTGAATGATAATTTTAAAAATAGACTTAAAAATTCAAGTCTAATGGTGCTTTACTAGTCTACCAGATACAGTACAGACTTCATACTGTGGATGACAGGGCCCACCCTGGTGGTAGCTCCTCAACAGAGCAATTTCCCCTCATAAAGCCTAAGAATGTAGTTTTGATGAGGGTAGATTGAAATGGGGTCCTGGAGGTCACAAATGTTTTATCTCTAAATAAGAAACAGTTTTTAACATTGGAAAGTCAAGGATTTAGAAGAGCCGAGTTCTCACCTGGTGTAGCATTTTGTGGAATCTTAATCTTGTACAGCCTCAGTTCCCTACCTATTAAATATGACTAAGTAACAGGCTCCCATAGGCTCATTGTTAGTATGGTAGAAATTAAACCATTTTTGAAGTCAGGACTAACCAATTTTGCATCTGAACAGAATGCCCTTTCCTACCTCAAAGTCTTCTAGAGGGAAGAAGAATGTATGGTGTATGTGTTGAGGGGAAACAGATTGGATTGTCAAAACATTTTCAAAGTGGTTTATGCATTTGTTTAGCAGTCTGGGTGGTACTCCACCCCACTTGCCTCCCCAGGAACTAATTCTTTTCGCTGAGATCTGTATCCTGCAGAGGATTGGCTTCTACAACAATTACAATGGCAGGTATTTCCCCCACAGGATCATCCTGAGGCGTAGCAGGTTTTAGAACTATTTGTGGCAGCTCTTTTGGTGTTGTGATCAATTCTGATGGAGATCCTTGGCTTCTGCTGCTGCTGCCTTCCCTCACCTGCCATTCTGACCTGCATGTGACTTGTCAGACCACACAAGCTTGGATGACCACACAAGCCCACCACCCCTCATTTCCAGCACCAATCAACTCCCCCCATGCTGAGATAAATGATGAAACACTGGTGTTATGTTTATCCATTTATTAAAATATTTTAAGAAGCAATACTATATTAACTTTGAGGACCGGTGTTCCATTTTTGGGGGGAAGAGGAATAGGCACACTTTGTGGACCTTTTCTTTCTGCTTTTTCCTGTTATCCCATGATTACCCAACCTTCCTCCCCCAGCCAGCCCCTGGCCCCGCTGCTTATTTGCAGGGGCCTCTGAGGAAACAAAAAACCCAGAACAGAAAACAATAATGGATTACAGATTAGGAGACAAATAACAACTGCATTTCCACAAACCATATAACCAATCAAGGTCGCATATAGGATGGAATGATGCTAATGGGTTTGGTTGCTTTGGTATTCATTTCTGCCTCTAGTGAAACTAAAAGCCTTCTGAAACATTTGTCCCGAGGAAAGATGTTGACCCCAACAGTTTCTTCTGGCCAACCTTTAATTTATGAAGTTGAAAATATTTCTTACTCTTCCCTTGCCCTTTCGAATGCATCACAGGGCCTTTTTGTAGAGAGGACTGATAGTTGTTGACCTCCTGTAGTATTGACACCAGAAGCAGTTGGTGGCAGTTCGCATCTATTGGCTTTTTCTTCTCTACTGTTCTGGCCAGAAATTTCCCACTCAATCAATTCCTCAGAAAGTGCTACCAAAGATGCAAGCAAACCCCAGAGCTTTAGCTCTTAATTGTGTCTGAACATAATTGAGATGGATATTTGGCGTCTGGCCCCACTACCCAACTGTATTACTGCAAGTAGTTAACAATGAAGTCCTGAAAGGAACTTATACTCCCAGGGGCTAAGACAACTCCCTTGAGAGAGGGATCACTTCTTGCTTGGTTTCCAAGTGAGTACATGCAAGAACAGATGCTTGGCAAGCTGTCTTCCTTTTCAGGAAGCTACTGGTAACTTAGCAACTTAGGAGGTAACTGAGGGATTTACTAAACCACACCAGCTTCTGGGCCTTGTCATATATCAACTCTGTTCTATGAGCTGACTCTAGCCCCAAATCTTAGTGGTTTTATTCAATATCATTCTAACTCAGGCTGGGAGGCTGGGTGGATGAAAGGAAATCCAGATGACACAACACAGAAACAGCAGCATTACAGTGTACAAAGACCTAAGTACTGCGGCAAAGTAAGCACAAGAGATGGAGTCCTATTACAGTTTACTATCAGTGATGAAAATAGTTACAGGACACAGCCCTGCTTAGTCACTGCCAAGATAAAGCTACCCTCTCCCAGGTTGCCTTCTGTTTCCTTAAATTTGCTCATTTGGAAAGTTTCCCTTTTGGAAAAGGCTCTTCTGAGGAAAATGCAATTTGGTTCCCAACTCTGTACGTGTGTGTGCAGATGTTAATGCCTGCAGCCATGGATGAGCCAAGTCAGGCTGCAATGGTGACCTTGTTGATTTCATCGAATACCTCCTCCTGGGACGCAAGAGTGATGCAGAGAAAGCCAAAGACACAGCAACAGCACACTACCCACTCAAACACATACAATAAGTTAACACATTCTAATACTTAAGTAAGTTTTAAATGTTTTCTGTCATCTTTTTCATGGACTGTCTTCTCTAGTTGTAGAGCTAGAACTTTGTGTTTGTTTGGCACAGCAATCAGACATTTGGGGACAATCCCCTTGTTAGTATTTTTCTCCTCACCCCTGTAGAGGTGGAACACAGGTGGCTGGTTTAAGTGGGTTAGGCTGGTGGAGTTCCAGAGCTGAGAACCAGTGAGTGGAGTCTGGATTGTGCACCTCAATGAACCAGCCATTGGACTGAGTCAGGTAATTGAGCACGCTAAGTTTGTCTGAGAAGTGGGGAGAGGCCAGTTTTCTCTTGATAAGTGGGAAGGGACACTTACCCAAAGGTATGAGTTGAGGGTGGGATGGGGATGCAAGGCAGACCAGAGAGAACCTCTCTGGGCACTGGGGTTTGGTTAGATTTGCCTGACTGGGAGCAGGCGGTTTTAAAATACTTTTTGATAAAAAAGTCAATTAGGATTTGGAGCAACTTAGGCTTAGTTTGTTTTCATGAGAAATTTGAAAGAACCACAGAGAAGCAGAGGCTTTTAGCCTCCATTTCTCCAGGCTCATGTTTTTTTTCTGTTCACACTGAATGCCCCCTGTACTCAAGGGAAAAGGGCAAAATGGGAGCTTTGAAGGGGATTTGGGCAGTGACCCAACAGCCTGTCCAAAAGATGCAGGCCAAGATGGAGCCTGTGGGGAAGGGCCTAGGCTGTGACTTGATTGTCAGGCAGTCCCTAGTTCAGGCATCTAAGTCACAGAGCTCAAGGCCTGGTTGCTCCATTAAGTCATTTTATTGGGGAAAGGGACAGCACAGGCCAGGGTAGTTGCTGATGTAAAGTCTAGGATAAATAGAGCAAAAAAGGCAGCATGCCAGCTTAACCCCCTTCTCTAGGGCATTGGTGTTTTTGTTCCCCTTCTGTGGCCTGGCTAGAATTTTAAGGGGGCGTCAGAATCAGCTGGGCTACAGGTAGATCCCAGCCACTGCTAAGACGCTGAAAATGCACCAAAAGATTAGAAGCTCCACCAAGAACTAGGGTAGTTGGTAGAGGTGTATGTATTATAGGGTAATGGGGGCTGGAGGGGATTCCTGGGTTAGCACAATAAATTACAGGGTCACTTAGAGGTCGAGTTGTATTTTCAGTTCTTAAAAATATATATATGTATATATATATATATACATCGTTATGCTATACATAATTTATACTGCAGCACAGCGGCAAACATTTAGTTAAAAAATCCAGCAAGAATGCAGGCAAACACTCCATGGAGGCATGCAGGCTAGGATCAAGGCAGTAAGCCTGTATGGTTGCATGAGGGGTGAGTTCCAACCAGTGGGCCCACCCAGCCACCAGAGCACCACCTAGACATGTGCAAAGACGTACATGCACACATGGAAAAACAAAGGGTTTGCAGAGAGAGAGAGAGAGAACTGGAACACGGTTACCACATCTACAAGAAGAGATTTCATGTGGTCATCTTAACAGGCAAGTGGACAAGCCCCCAGGATCTAATTCTCATTTTAATGGGCCAACTAGAAGAGATCTGGAGTTGCAAGTTGTAATTGGCAGGGATTGGGGGAGACACACAACCAAGCCTGGCTGTCCTGCCCCCTCTCTTCATCTCTCTGAGAGTCTGTCTTTCATTCATTCCTAAGTATCAGCAGTTTCTCTGCAGGTTAGAGGAAACCATTCCCAAACTCCTTGAAGAGGTGAATTCCCTTGAATCTTTTACAGATCCCAGGCCATTCATCAAGAGCTTATCCCAATAAATACTGTAAATGCTCAAGTTGCACAGAGAGAAGAAGGAGAACTGAACAAGACAACTCGGAACAGGAATCTTTGGCCAATGAGGAAATGTAAACCTCTAAGGAGACCTGACTGAGTCCAGGAAAAATGTATTAGTGTAAAGAATTGGAGGGTCTTTCTTGGTGGTGCTCATGTTTGTTCTGAAATGATTTAGTCTAGCCTGTATTGAGGTTTTGAGAGTTTTTTCTAGTAAAATTCTAAGTGAGTCTTCCTTCCAACTTTCAAGGCTATAGTTGAGATCTTGATGGTGCTGGAGGATCATCTTCACGATTTCTGCGATGCCACAAATTGCCTTCAGAGGGGAGAAAAAAACAAATATAAAAATAATGAGGTTAGCACATTTCCAGACACTCAAATATGTGAACCCCAAAGAGAGCAAAGAGTGTTAGCAGGCAGACTTGTTTGTTTTATTGTATCAATCATCTCTGAGGCATCAGAGAAAACCAGCTAACACTATGTGAGCCAAACACAAACAGGATGAATTCTCAGAACCTGATAGTCTATGGAGCTGCTACTTACTCCATCAGAGTCTTCAGAAATGCTCTTAAACACCATGGTCTTCCAACTGGCAGGTTCTTAGGCAATCCAACCAGTTGGACGATACCTGTGACAGCTTGGTCCAAGAGATAATCTCTTGGCATCTGTGCAAACTCTTGCTTCCTCAAAAACAAATTGCTAACTTCTGTCCCTTTCCCCCCATGTCCACTATTGTTATATCTCTCAAGCTTCCAGGTTGTCTAGGCCCCAAATAGGTGAAACCATGGACATCAGAATTGACATGACTGACAACTCTAAGAGAATGTTCTTTTGAATCCCACTGACATACCAATAATGCTTAAGACCAATTCTGAAGAAGGAAGGGATGGAACCAAAATTCAGACAATGAAATATGTAGAAATTTTGCATTTCCAGGAACTAACTATAACAGATAGGAATAAAAAGGGTTCAGATAGGTCATGGAATCTATTCCTGACCCTTGGGAATGGACCTAGCAGAAACATCACTGCCTATTTGCATTTTTCTTTTCAGCTGTGTATATCATGGAGACCGCTTCTTCCCCTACCGGTGTTCCTGTCACTCTTTAACTCACACGTTGTACAGTTGTCCAAGAGATTGCTTGGAATTATCTACGACTGGTTTCCAGGTGGTCTTCCCCTTTATGCCCATGAACATTTCTGATGGAGGCTTCAGAACCCTAGGAGGTAGCTAGGCTGCTGGGGAAGTCTTCATGATCCCTATGCCTGCGGGGGAGACTTACCAATAAAACCCTGGACTCTTTGGCCTAGTTTAGGCTTGTCTTCCTCTTCCACCTTCTTCTTCTTCCCCAATTTGGGGAACTTAATTTTCAACCTGAGGCTTCTACTGTCAGTGTCTGAAGATTTTTCCTGGAAAAACACAGCAAGAGGAAGGTCAAAACGTTAGTTGTTCAGAAATAATTCCTAGAGTCTGGCAAGGTAGTGAACAAGGATCACTGCAGAAAGCAGACAGATCTGCTCTCTATCCAGGTATGAGAAACACCTCTATCACTGGCTGTATGCCCTGGGAAAGCAGTGGGTCTTTACCAAGAGGCTATCAGGTGCCAGGTGCCTGGCTAGCATTAATAAATTTTCTCATATAAGCCTCAAAACAACCTTGCAAAGTGGCTATTATCATACCTACAGTAGAAATGAGTAAGCAGATGCTCCAAGAGCTTAAGTACTTCACCAGAGGTCATGTCGCTAGGGATTAGAAGGGTAAGATTGCTAGGGCCACTGCTAGCTCATATGGCTTCTCTGCATGAATTAGAAGAAAGCATCCCTTCCTTTAGATGTACGGTTTGGTGAGCCTCTACTACCCCCTTGGGCGAGTATCTTCCTATAGGGAAGACCTTGTCTCTCAGGCCATCCGCTTTCCTGTCTAGAATGCAAAGAGGGTTCTCTAAGCATAGCTCTTAATTATGAATGTGCAGATCATGCGGGCTCTGCGATTCCAGCTCATCCTCCCAGTCTTTCACTCCTGCAAAAGTGTGATCATTTTAGTACTGGTCTCGTTAAACACAGTTTTGAGGTTAACTTTGTTGCCAGAAAATCCAGCCAAACATATTTCAAGAAGCTTTGGGATTATTTTCCTTTCAGGATTACTTATACATCTGATCCCCTCCACGAGGAGAAGAGTGTCAGCCAGTCCCCACCCGCTTCCTTGTCTCCTATAGCACTGCTCCTGGTTGTGTACACTAGCCTTCAAGGATTGCCTTTCAGACCCAACACCAAGGAAGGGCCCAGGACTTCCCCTCAGCCGGAAACTTCTGTAGCCTTAAGATGGGCAAATTTGGTAGCAAGGGAATAAGCAGTACTTTCCTTGCTTTCTTTCAATTCACTCTGCCCTTCTTTAGGGCCTCACTTCTTCATCTCTGTGGAAATGCTGGAACCCAGAAAGAGGTGATGTCTTAAGCCCAGGCAGATTCACATGTCATTTGGAATCTCAGGACATGGACTGTGTTTGCCTCATTTCTCTCAATATGCAGCCCAGGTGCCTAGCTCAGGAGCTTGGTGAGAGAATGCTGAACTGGGTAAAAATGTAAGGGGCTGCAACAAGAGTTTGCTTCCTCTTCTGCCTAACAGTATGTTTTCCTTTCCCAGAGAGCGATGGGTTAAGAGCAGCAGGCCACAAAGGGCCTTGAAAAGTGCTTGGGTCATCAGCAAAGGCACATGAGAAAGTTGTTAAAATCCAAGACCTGAATTTGTATGTGGATTTTTTCTGAAATGGTAGCCTGATTGTTGCACTGTCCATGTCCAGACATGCCTATATGGCTTGATCACATGCATATAATCAGTGTATGGAGTCAAAAAACAGGTATAATGTGTAGGGGACTAGAGATTCCAGCAAGTTGAAATGAGTGGTTCTATGGTGGGGAACTTTCAAGAACAAAACCGTGTCAGACCATAAAAGGATAGTAGTAGATTTTTATGTCATTAGATTTATGAAATGGGATTATTTTTCAGTCTTAGGAAAACACTCAAGAGTTGTCCAAAAATGATAGCATCCCTATAGCTATATTGTAGCCACTGATGCTGTGCTTGCTTTTCTTTTAAGCCACATAGCTGCTAATCTCCCAGAGGGGGAGGGATAGGAAGCAGTAGGGAGAGGTGATATTTGGAAGATTTAATCACCGGTATGGCCTGGGCACCATCCATTTAAAAACAGGTGTTGAGCCGGGCTCGGTGGCTCAGCCTGTAATCCCGCACCTTTGGGAGGCTGTGAGTGAATTGCCTGAACCCGCGGGTTCGAGAACTGCCTGGGCAACTTGGCGAGCCCTCATCTCTACAATAAATCAAAAAATCAGCCGGGCGTGGTAGCGCGCGCCTGTAGTTCCGGCTACTCGGAAGGCTGAGGCGGAAGGATCGCCGGACCCGGAGATCCTTCCGCCTCAGCCTTCGGAGTAGCCGGAACTACAGGCGCGTGCTACCACGCCCAGCTGATTTTTTGATTTATTGTAGAGATGAGGTCTCGCTGCTCAGGCAGGTCTCGAACCCGCAGGCTCAGGCAATCCACTCACCTCAGCCTCCCAAAGGCGCGGGATTACAGGCTGAGCCACCCAGCCCAGCGGAAGCTCCATTTTAAGCTGCAGCTGAAAGTCACCACTGGACTCCCTCTACTACAGTCATTCATGTGTCCTGGCCCACACTGGAAGGTAAGGAACTAAGGAAGAGTCCTTCTTGCCCTTGATTTCTCAATCCCCAGGTTACGCACCTCTGGAATAAGGATTGACTTCATCCAGTCGATTTCTGATAGCTTTTCAAATTCCTTATTCATGGCATCCAGGGCGGTTTGCAGTGTGGCCTCATCTTCAGCATTTCTCAGCTGATACAGATGGGGAAAGGTGAGTGTCCAATGCTTAGTACCTTTGTAAGACTTTTGCTGTCTCCCCCACCTCCAGTCCTGACTAGTGGCCAAGAGACCACACGGTGCCAACTTGTATCTCCTTTAGCCTATAACCAGCTCTTTTCTTTATCACTAGGGATATCCAGAAAACAACCAGATTGTGGGGCTCTCTCTGGGGCTGGGCATGCTCACAGTATAGCAAGTGGAGAGAACTTTTGACTAGTATCAATTAACACTGAGTTTTACCCTTGTAGCTTAGGGTCCAGGACAAGGGTCCTACTCTTGACCTCAAGTTCCTGGAGATAGCCCAGTGTTCCCCTAAATAACAGCTATCAAGTTATAAGGGCATACTGTATGCCAGGCATTGTGCACACATACTTTCATTCCATCTTAAAGCCTTATGATGCCTTCCAAGGTACTATTCTCATTTTATAAGTGATAGAACAGACTCAAAGAAGTTACTCAGTGCTCAAGATCACATAGCTAGACAGAACCCTGGTCTGCTTAACTCTGTAGCCTACCCTCTATGCAACACTGTCCCAGCAAGGACGTGTGGGAAGGCCAGATGCTGGGGGGAATCTGTATTGCACACTTACTGTAATTCAAAGGCTGTTTTGTGGAGTAGGAGAAAGCTAGAGGGAGACTGGCTTAACCTTTCTCTTCCTGGAAGAGAGGGTCTCCCTCCCCAGACTATGCTTTAGCTTCCTAGCTACTTACTCTTAGTAATTAAGAAACGAGTTCCAGATGGCTTGTTCTACAGGTTCAGGAAACAAAGATTAGGTGCTCCCTTGTAAGCCCCAGAACCCACAGGATGAACTCTGTATAGTCTGTGGGTGACTTAAAATAGATTCTTTTGGGACCATCTCCAACTCAGTTAGACCAGCAACACAGGTAGAGATTGTTTATGTTCTAGCAAGCAGTGAGCTAGGAGAACAGATGCACACTGACATCTTGAGCTCTGACATGCTTACAGTCCACCTAACCTGGCCTCACCTCTCCTCCCCGGCATGTACTCTTTCAATCTGGCACTTATGTGGCTTCTTGCTATGCACAGGCCACTTGCTGCTCCAGCCATAGGTCAAGCCTTGCTAGCTGTCACAAATGGGTGGCATGTGTTGGGAAGCAGATAGGGTGGGAGGCTATGGTCAGTAAGGATGGAATACTGAGGGAGTAACAAGTCGGTGCTGTCAATCTCTTTTGCTTTACAACTATTGACTTAGGACAACACAGGCTTAGACGCATGAGGTGTGTATGCCAAACAAAGGAAGTGGGAGTTACTGAGTGCACTTCCCTTTATCAATCTATATCCCTTTGCTAATACTAAGCTTCTTGCTGCCCTCCTCAAGGGGCGGAATAACACCAAAGGAAGCAAGCCTTCTCCACATCCCTCCTCTATGACAGCTTTTCTGGAGATAGATAGATGGTCATTCTTAGCTGCTGCCTGCCTTCTGGCCTCATGTGGATGTGTGTATGTGTTGGGAGTGAGGGTCCTTACGTGTTCTATGGGATGGGAGCCTTCTCAAATGTGGTATGTGCTCAAGTTGGGTTGTTGTCTGCTACAAACCAATTTCCAGGTCATAAGCCTCAAGAAAACCTGAAGAGCAACAAGAGACTAAATTGCCTTATTTCTTACTGCCCAAACTGGCAAGGCCATTGAACTCTGCCTGTATATAGAAGGCACATCAGTTGCTTTTGTCTATGACTGAAAGACTAGGTCGGGGCTCAGATGCTGGGATAGCCTGGTCTGATTGTCTTAGCATTCTGCCCCCTGTGCAGTGTGCCAATTAGATGTGCACATGAAAAGAGGAAATGGATGCACTTCTTGCAATATCAACTCAGAAGTCCCTCTTCAAATAAATCTTAATTAGATGAGAGGCAAGCACAGCACCTGCCTCAGGGCCTTAGCAGCCAACCCCCAAGTGGGATGATCATGATTAGTTACCAGAGCACACTCACCAAGTGTGTCTATGGGCTTTGCGTTCTGAGAAACATACAACTAGTCTTGTGACTCCAAAATGGAGCCTCAGTCCGTTCTTGCTACCACTAATAAAAGCTACCATCTGTTGAGCCACTACTGTGTGCTAGGCACTGATAGATACTGGATAATATACAATAATTTGCTTAATCCTCACAACAACCTGGGGAGGTAGGGATTATAATTCCTATTGTGAGATATGGGAACTAAGATCCAGAGAGGTGAAGTAACTTCACACGGCTAGTATTATGGGTTGAATTGTGTCCCCTGCCAGAAGGTATGTTGCAAACCTAACCCATGGTACCTCAGAATGTGACCTTATTTGAAAATAGGGTCAGTGCAGATTTAATTGGTTGTTTGATTGAGGTCATACTGGATAGGGTAGGCCTCAATCCAGTATGACTAGTGTCATATAGAAGAACATGGCCATGTGACAACAGAGAGACACAGAGAGAGCATCATGTGAAGATGAAGGATTGGAGAGATGCATTTACAAGTCAAGGAACACCAAAGCTTGCCAGAAAATCACTAGAAGCGAGGAAGAAGCAGGGAAGGACTCCTATACAGGTTTCAGAGGGAGCATAGCCCTGTAGACATCTTGATTTTGGATTTCTAGCTTCCAGAACCATGAGACAATAAATTTCTGTTGTTTTAAGTCACCTGGTTCTTGGTATTGTTATGGCAGCCTTAGGAAGTGAATACAGCTAGTAAGTGGCAAATTTGGGATTTGAACCCAGAGTTCTCCCATTTTCCCCCACTATTCCATGCCACCTTCTCGCATGGGAAAGAGGTATGTAGAAAATTGGGAGATACCAAACAGTTCAAAAGAGCTCACCCTATTCTACTGAAGCCGTATCAGGTAAGATGAGAACACCCTACTTTTGATTGGCCTGGCTTGGACCCAGGAGACATTTGTCAAAGGAGAGGCTGAGACTTTCTTTCAAGGGTATGGTAGTCCCTATGGATTAGCATAACCCATGAAATGATACAATCAGTGACAATCCTGGGTGACACAGTAAGGACTTCTAGGCAAACACCTGGCCAAAAGCTCCCACATGTCTCCAGTGCCCTAGAACCAAGCACAGACCATGACCATCTTCAGATGGGGTACTTTGCCCTCCATGCTCCAATCCCCTGCACTCACCAAATTTTCATCCAGGAAAGCTTTGGTGTCATCGTAGAGCCCTTTAAGACTAAATGTAACATCTACTGCATCGTTTCTGCTTAGAGTCTGAGAGGAGAAGAAAGGAAAAGAAAGGAAGGGAAAGGACAAAGACAGAAGAGTTGTTGGTTAGTAAGCATGCAGCTGGATTCTTCAGAAGGTAAAAGCAGGCTAATAGGACATGGCTGCAGATGAAAGAGCAATATTCAAAATATAGCCCAACTAGCACAGCCAATGCCAGCTGTCAACCACTGGTATAGCTATATTCGTATGTCCTATGAAGTGACACAGCACAACTTGGCTTTTGGCATCATTGATTGGTTGCAGTGGGTATAGGAACATAGGGAATATGTAAGCCAGAGAGTAAATTTGAGGTCACCTGTTATCCCTAGGCTAAAACCATCTTTCCCATGGCAGGTAGAGTTAGACCTTACCATCTCTCTTCTTGAAACTCCAGGCCTTGAGCTTCAGGCCTTCTAACTAAGTTCAGGCCCTGACCCTATTGTATCTTTCACCTGGCATTAAAGTCACTTCTTAAAAGCATCACTTAAATATTCCAGCAGTGGATAAAGTCATGGGATAGCACATTTAACATTAGGTGTCCTTCGCTTCAGAAGGAAATCAAGGCACCCTGGAACTTTGGTTCCAATGACAGTTATCATCACTTTATCAGGCTATTCAGGGATTCACCTGGGATGAAGAATGGCCAAGGTCAAGTTTCTCTCCATTCATTGACCATCTCTCCCCTGAGGCTGGTATGGTGGATGGCTATCAGGGAAGAGGACTAGTTCTCAGGCTGATGAAATCTGCTATGGGATTCCCCCAGTAGCTACCTTGAACCTATAACAAGTCCAGGAATGAACTTCCCACCCACTCCATATGGGAAGAGTTCTGTCTTCCCATCCACTCTACCTACTAGTTTCCTGCCATATCATCTTCCCAGTTTCTCCATCCAGCCTCTGGCTCCCCTTCTTTCCCTTTCATCACCTTTTCTATCTGGTTTGACCTCGTTCTGTCATCTGCCCAGTCCCCCTTACCTCAATGGGAGTACAGGAAGCTGCTCCTGCTTCATTGCCACTGTCTTGGCCATAAAATATATCGTTCAGGATGTTAGCACTGGTATTCACAGAATCCATGAGGACAGACACATGCTGGTGGACCTTGCTCAGGTCATTAAGTCTGTAATAAAGCAAGGACAGATTGATGAATCAAGAGTTCTGAAGGACTTCTGGCCTGGGATCTGGTGAGGGTTGAGATAAGGGTAGAAATTGAAAGCCCTGGGTACCTGACTTGGACTCTTTACTCCTTGTTACCTCTGCTCTTCTCTAGGCAGCCACTCATGTCAGAAAACTTTTCTACTCGTCTCTAGGTATTTGTCTCATTTGATTTAGATACTAGGAACTCGGGGAGGGTGGGAAGCTGGAATATAGGGAGACAACTGACTCTAGGAACTCCAAGATCCTCTTGACATTTAAGTGCAAGGATAACATTCTTAGTTCTATCGTGTCTGGGGCAGCAGGAATAGATCCAAATTTATCTCTGGGCCTAACTGGGGATGTCCAATTGGCTTATTGCTGAGCACAAAGAATATTTCCTGCCTGGATTATCAGGGTCCCAGGCAATCTTCAGAGTTCTAGGTGAGACTCCTTTCTGAGGCCAGGCTCCCCAGTAACCAACAGACACAAATTGGCTTCCTCTCCCTATCCCTTGTTGGGATTCCCAGCCCTGTATCTAGACCAGTTCACTCACCTGCTGATGAGGTTTTCTGCAAGCCGAGCTAAGTGCTGCATCTGGGCATACTCCTCATCAGAGAGGCTATCTTGAGATTCCTGGGAGTCCAGCTGGGGTTGAGAGGCAGCTTGGATTTCAGTATGTTTGCACTCCCACATTTTCATGGAGTTCTCAAAGTCCTGGAGATGAATACAGTGGCAGATCCCAATGATTGCTGTAACTAAGAGGGCACGTGACAGATGTATCTGTGAGTCTGACATATGTGGGTAGTGTGTAGGTGGATGGGTACTGTCTATATACCTACACATCTATCCATCATTTTAGTCAATGTCTTTTCTAGGCACTTTTAGTTTTTGCTGTTGTCAGTATGCTGGGTCTTGGGACACCAGGCTTGGATCAGATAGACGTCTGTTTTCCAGAAGCTCCTATATAAGGGCACCATGGCCGATAAGACAGTGGGACACCTTTCATGCTTTTGTTTGTTTGTTTTTTTGCCAAATCTAGGCAATTTAGAGCCAGACCTATATAATTTAATTTTGAATCATGCTTCTGTCATATACTAGTGGTGTGAGTGTTAGCAAATTATTTAACTTTCTCTGGTTCTCATTTTCCTTGCCTGTAAAATGGGACTAAGTATAAACAACTCACAGGATTGTGGGGGAGGACCTACATGAGAGAAATGTAAAGTGCCTAGCACAAAGTAGGCAGTTTGTAAATTGGACTTTCCCTCCCTTCTCTATTGCTGTTTCTATGGTCTCTTCACAGGTCAGAGCACAAGACAGCCTCCAAGCACTGAGCATCTATCTGATCTATAATGGCTCTTTCCTAAGCTTTAGAAGATTTAGCTGAAGTGGATGACATTTGTGAATGCAACATTTTAAGGAAACTTAGAGGAACCTAAAGACCATATTCAATGCAGAATCTGCTGTTGACGGAGCAGATTTTTCCATAGCCACCCGAGGTCTTTCTCTGTCTTTGCAGTGGAGAGAGGAGGATAACCTTGTTCAGAGCCACGGAAGGAAGCTCATTGTCTCACTCTCTTGAACAGTGGTTTGCAAATGTCAATATATATCAGAACGTCTTGAGAAGCTTATTTACAAATGCAGGTTCTTTTTTTTTTTGAAGTGGAGTCTCACTCTGTCATCTAGGCTGGAGTGCAGTGGCATGTTCACAGCCACCCCAGCGTCGACTTGCTGGGCTCCGGCGATCCTTCTGCCTCAGCCTTCCAAGTAGCTGGAACTATAGGCGCACACTATCATGCTTGGCAAATTTTTATTTATTTATCATAGAGACGAGGTCTTGCCAAGTTGCCTAGGCTGGTCTCGAACCTGCAGACTCAGGCAATCCACTCGCCTCAGCCTCCCAAAGTGGTGGGATTATAGGCTGAGCCACCGAGCCCGGCCCAAATGCAGGTTCTTAAGAACTACTTATCCCCCTTCTGTTCAGTGGGTCTGGTGTGTGGCCCAGGAATGTGCCTTTATAACCGGCACCTCAGATGACTGTGATGCAAGACACATGCAGACTTTCTTTTGAGGAATTCTGCTTGACTGGAAGTGTTCAGTACTCAAGTAACAGCTATGGATGAGGCAGTGTGGGACCCCAAGCAAGCTTTTCCCCTCTTACCCGATCTCTTGTCAGCATCTGGGCAGCGTTCTTGTATCTAATCTTGATAAGGCCTGGCCTCTGAACCCAGGCCTCCCCGTCCACCTGCACCGGGATACCTTCTTCACCATCAATGGTTATCATCACCTCACGGCACTGCCAGAGAAGACAAAGGAGAATGGGTAAGAGAAGCGAGACAACTGTAGATAGAAACGAGACAACTGCTATAGATCACTCTGACAGTTATGACCTGAATGTGTATCTGAAGCAGCACTGGCAAGAATGTGAATCAAATTATCCCAGGAAGAAACACCTGTTTCCTAGGGGATTTTTGCTCCATCAGTCTCTGCCACCTCTGTCTCCAAACTCAGCCAGCGCCTAGCTGTCCACCAGATAACCTGTCCCCTCTACCCTGGCCCTTTTATACCAGTTAATTCCTAGGACTACCCCACATCCTGGGTTGTAGTCAAAAAAACTCACCCCCCTCCTTATGCCCACCCAGCTTCTGCCTACCTGGGCAATGCGATGATGATGCAGGTTGATGATACGGGACATTGCCATCTGCACAGAACCAAAGATTGCTACCACCTCCAGCTTCCCATCATCTATGGCAGGAGCCTCATATTCCTGAGGAAGAAGAACCGCATCACATTTCCCACACTTGAAAAACCACACCTTGTCTATACCAAGCAGATGTGCTTTGAAGGCTCTTGATGAGATTTTTTACCTCATGAAGAGTGGAAAAAAACTGCATTATTAAAACGGGAAAAGATGAGGCCAGAAAGCCAATCTGGGAAAAAGACACTAAGACCACAACTCTTAGCCCCCTTTGAGATCATGACTTTAAGCCAGTTCCCTCCTTGTCCAATCCAGCATCATAAGTCCCCAGGGCCAGTCTTATTTGCCCCATGGCCTTCTGGGGGTGAGCTCACAGTCAAGAGATTATTGCCAGCTTCCTAGGGGATTTTACTGACAGACTTCCTTGGAGAAAAGATCGTGACCTAGGTAGCCTTTAAAGGATCTGTCAGGCCTGAGGAATGAAAAATTCAAAGCCCAGGCAACACCTAGGAGCTGACCTAATCCTGAGGTCTTTGGCTGAGTTTTTGTGCTCTGGGATGATAATTGCCTTATACACTGATTATACAGCCACTGCTAATAATGCTTCCCAGCCCACCTCCTCTTCCCCCATTGTCCACTTTCCACTCCAGTCAGCCCAACACTCCTTCCTGAGAGACCTCAGTGGGATCGTGCCTTTGGCCCTCCCTGTTTCTTGTTCCATACTCACTGTGGTTGCTGTGTTGCTTCCCCAGAAGTTGACACCTCCGGCATAGCTGGTAATGTTGAGTACTACAATGCCTTGCAGGTTTGGCAAAGAGATGGCTTCTCCATCACACTGAAAGGAAAGAGTAGCTCTCGTTGGCTGGATCACCAGGTGCCAATATGAAGGAATGTTTACGGAGCTAGGGAAAGGGGCTCAGTCTTCTCCTCACACTATCATTTGCTTATTCATAAAATGGAAATCTATCTTCATGCCTTCCTCCCATGAGCTGTGAGAGAGGATTACAGACTTAAAGCTCAGGAAGAAACAAAGATATAGGGGAAAGTTGATTCCCAAGGCCATGAGATTTCCTTTCTCCACGCCTAGGAAGGACCATCCCTTTCCCCACTAACCTCCAGGTGCACTCGTTCTTCCAGTTTCCTGTAAGAGCGCTGCAGAAGTTCCCTGCTTCCCAGAAGGCCATACCACATCTTGTTCTTAAGGCGGCTACTACAGGGAGACAAGGGCAGAGAAAGATAGTCAGATGGTGAATAATGTATAGATAAATGAATGGAGAAAGACAGGAAGGGAAATCATCTTATTTCTTAAGTGCCTTTTTATAGAGGGGGAGTCGTTCTAAATGGTAACTGCACACAGAGGGGCTGCTGGGATAGTATAACTGGTATCCCCATGCAAACACCTGCAGAAATGGGTTCCTGGGCCCCTTTGAAGCCTCAGCATTCTATTAATAAATAAATTTTCCAATTCTCCTTACTGCTGGATGAAACAGGCTATATTTAGAAAGCAATGCTCATAGAAAGTTGTGAGCATAGCTGGCTGGTACACAACAGCTACCCTGGCAGTGCCACTCCAGGAGCACAAGATTTCAGTTTCTTGGAATCAATTTCATCTGAAACACATGACTCTTAGATTGCAGTTTTTTGAAGCAACAATTTTTCTTGCAAGGTGGAAGAGTTTTCCAAACACCAGACCCATATATTAAATACTTAACTCAGTACCCTAGAATAGAGCTAAGCTTAATAGGGAGATTTTTAGAGGAGGAGCCAGTGGAGAAAAATATGAGACAAAGATATCAGGAGACTTAGTGTAGAGATGGGAAGCACAGGGTCCTTTGATAAAAAACGATGGGGTGCTTACAATCGCCATAATCCCTTGGATATAGTTTACTATGAGCTTGTAAAGTAGAGCCACAGCAATGAGTGATCACAGGGAGTGAGTTTGGAAATGTAAGATGGCTAGCACAAAATTATTTGGACTCTGTTTAAAACCATGAGTTCTCTGGATGCTTTAGTGTCTATAAAAACTAGGGCTTGGGTATATGGAAATACACAATACCTAGAACAAGCAAAACAATTCTGAAAAAAGAACAAAGTGGAGGACTTTCATCTCCCAATTTCAAAAATCACTATAAAACTTCAGTTATCAAGACAGTGACATATTTGCATAGAATAGACACATAAATCAATGGAACAGAAGTGAGAGTCCAGAAATGAACCCTTACATTTATGGTCAATTGATTTTCAGAAAAGGTAACAACACAATTTATTGGGGGAAGGATAGCTGCTTAAAAAATAGTACTAGGGTAATTGGATATCCATATGCAAAAAGATAAACTTGAACCCTTACCTTAGACCCTTACACCATACATAAAAATTAACTCAAAGTGGATCATACACTGTTTAACTCTTAACATCACGTAATAGTTAAAAATATTACAAATTTTAGAAGAAAAATTAGGAGCAAAATTTTAAGACCTTGGGTTAGGCAAATATTTTTTAGATATGGCACCAAAACCATGTTCCATAAAGAGAAAAATGATCAACTGAACCTCTTCAAAATTAAAAACTTTTGTACTTCAAAAGATACCGGTAAGAAAATGAAAAGATAAGCAACAGACTGGGGGCAAATATTTACAAATCATATATCTGATAAAATACTTGTTCCTCAGCCCAGGCTTGCTCTGAGAAAGAGGTTCTAGTGGCAGTGACAGGGGTGGGATGGGGCTGGTATGCTTCTTTTATAGCTTCAATTTACCATAAGAACTCTGAGGCTACCTTATTACCTCATGTCTGTAGTACAAAGGTACCAGAAGGTGCCAAGCAGGCCAACGTTGGACAGGTAAAAACAATGGGTACAGGGGAACAACGTTAAGAACACCAAGAACCAGCCGGGCTCGGTGGCTCAGCCTGTAATCCCGTGCCTTTGGGAAGCTGAGTTGAGTGGATTGCCTGAGCCCGCGGGTTTGAGACCCGCCTGGGCAGCGAGACCTCATCTCTACAATAAATCAAAAAATCAGCCAGTCTTGGTAGCGCGTGCCTGTAATTCCCGCTACTCAGAAGGCTGAGGCGGAAGGATCACCGGAGCCCAGCAGGTCGAGGCTGCGGTGGCCGGGAGCGGCCACTGCACTTCAGTCTGGGCGACAGACTGAGACTCCAACTCAAAAAAAAAAAAGAACACCAAGAACCAATAAGGAGATCTTTGGTACTCTGTAGCCTTGCCAAGTAAAAACAGACCTGAAGCTACTACTAAAACCTGGTTAAGCTCTCACAGACAAAACAAAGATGGACAATGTGCTGAATCGAGTCAATGTAATCTGTTCTCAATAATAGTGACACAGGTAGCTGTGTTTACACAGCAGTCCACAAGTCTAGTCTATGAAGGCAGCTCCAAGTTCAGGATGCCAGTGCAGTCATCACGGATCACCCATACACTTGGGGCATACTGTCCCAGTAGGCTAGCCTTGGGATCAATGCAGTTTATTTCCAAAGGGCCTCTTTCTTTCTTTCTGTTGCTTGTCTAAGGGGTAGGGAATGTAAGATTATATATATGCATTTTGATTGTGTGTTTACATGTAGGGAGGGGAGTTTCTTTTCCTTACTTGTATTGTTCTGGGTGTTCTTCTCTTCTGGTATTGAACTCCAGAGAAATTTTAGCATCCAGTCCAATTCCAAAGTAGTTGTTCATGACACATTTTTCTCTGAAGCGTCTGAAATTAGCCAAAGAAGAGGAAAAACATTGGTGCAAAAAGGTGCCAATACTATCATGAATCTGCATGATGGAAAACCACTGAGGGAAGGCCTCCTCCACATTGGGCACCAACCATAATGTTCCATTGTGTTGCAACTGGTTCATTAGTTGTAAGAAAGAGTGCCCAGTCAGCTGGGAAGCTTCAGTTGGATTTGGGCTCATAGTAAAGAAGCAACATTCATGATCTTAGTCATCTTTGGAGGCCTCATATATGAGTGGTCCATATTTTCTTCACTTATAGTAAAGGGAAATAGAGTCATTGGCTTATTTCCATAAAGAACTCTCAAGTATCCTGGATACAAATATGGCCAGAATCACACCTGTAATTCCAGCACTTTGGGAGGCCGAGGTGGGAGGATTGCTTGAGCCCAGGAGTTTGAGACCAGCCCAGGCATAATAGCAAGACCTTGTCTCTACCAAAAAATTACCAGGCGTGGTGGCTCATGCCTGCAGTCCCAGCTGCTCCAGAGGTTGAGGCAGAAGGATCACCTGAGCCCAGGAGGTCAAGTCTGTGGTGAGCCGTAACTGTGTCAATGCACTCCAGCCTGGGCAACGGAGTGAAACTTTGAAACCAACCAAACAAACAAAAAAAGTGTCATGACAGTCAAGTCTGCACTACAGCTCTCAGTGATGTTGATATCAAAGGGCAAAGTGACTGCACGCTTGCAGGGAAAGATTGATAAAGTAAGGTAGATATGTATCCAACAGCAACAGCAACAGCAACAAAAGTCAAGCTGTTTTCAAGTCTCCTGCAATCTGTCTAGGTGTCAACATCAAAACCAATGATGTGCTAGAGCCAGTTGGTAGCAGCCCATGTCAACCGATTATGCATATGTCTTCCCAGCTCTGCATTCAATGGCATTATATCAGTAACTTGAAAGAGGCCACGATGGGAGAGTTTACACCAGAAATAAATCAGGGCTTTTCCCTCTTAGAAAGCTAGTTGTTAAGCATTTGCCAACACACTATTGATCAAAATTCATTAGGTAGATCTATGAGATCTCAGACATAAACTTGAGACATTGGTAAAGTGGAGATGAGTAAGAGTTAGAAATAGGAATAAGAATTATTTTCTTAAATAAATTATTTAAGAAAATGTACATAAATTGCTAGCTGTGTCCTTTTGAGAAATTGAAAATGGGTACAATTTAGCTATTTAATCATAGATTACCTTTTTATTCATTACTAAACTGACCATACATCTCTCACGTGAGATTTGCTTTCTTTGACCACACTCCAGAGAGTGGAGTTTCTCTAACTGATATCCAAACTGACCTTAATGGAACTCAAAATGAGTGAATGTGGCAGAACTTGGCTGCAGGGAATATTCTGAAGAGGTAGGACTGGAGCGATAGATGTCCTTAGATTTGCTACCTGGTCCCCTAATTTACTGTTAAGGGCAATCGTGAAAAAAACAAGTCTGAAATAAAAACAACTTACATTTATTAACTGTTTATAATAATAATGTTAATAACTGCTAACACATATAACATATAACACTTAACTACGGATGCCAAGCACTACTCAATGCAAATACTTTTTGTATATATACTCAATAAATACAACAAACACGTGGCAAGTTATAGAATTATCTTCATTTTACATGTGAGGAAACAGGCTTGGATCGGTGTGTCACTTGCGTAGGTCACACAACTAGTAAGTAGAGTCAGGATTTGACTCTGGATATCCTGAGATTGTGTTCTTAGCAAAGAAGGGAAAAAAGCCTTTAAAAAGTGATTGAGTTAAATACTTACATAGTTTCAGGTGTAAAATGTAAATGTTCCAAGTTAAGGTTATCTAGGTCCTCGCTTTTGAGAGAAGATATAGAAGCTAAAGTGTCACAACGAGAACCTAGACACAAAAGACATTACCTTGGTGTCAGATGCAAACAAACAAAAAGCCCTTTCCCCCACTTGTATTTCACCCCATTTCCTCTGTGGGGGCAAGGTCAAGCTCAGTGACCTTCTCCTAGATAACATTCAGGGTTTTCATTCCAAAGCAGGATTTTCTTGGATGGATAGGAACTTCCACTGAGAGAATAATAAGGTTGAGCTGCTTGCTGGCTGGCAGTGCAAACAGCTTAAAATCTTGAGTTTCATCAGGCCAGCGTTTTCAAAGTTACTAATGGGGTCATCACTCTGAACACTGGCATGGGATCTTACAGTGAGAGGTTTCTTGGAAAGGGGGAGGGGTGACTACTGCAGGATTATGACTAAAAGAACATGAAAAACACATATTTATTCTTTGGGAACTAGACAACAGTGATGAAACCTAGAGTAAGAGAAGAAGAAGAGAAAGAGCCTTACGGTGTCTTGGACTTGTCTGGTTAATATCTTCTGAATCATCTTCCAGGAAGAAAGTTGAAGTAAAGTTCTTAACAGATATTGTCTGTCTGCTTTCTTCATCTAGAACTATAGAAAAAAAGTGGGAGGAGGAAAGGAAAGAAGGGAGAGAGGGAGGGAAGGAGGGAGGAAGAAGAGAGGAAAAGAGGATTGTTTATACTTATTGAACATTTATTCATTTTGTTTAGTTAATGCCAGTCAGTGTGTGGGTAGATGATGGAGACTCCCATTTGACTATCACCTCTGCTCCATGGGGCTGTTTGTCATCTCAGCTTCCTTACAGTGTTGCTGTAAGGTGTTTTCATATTCATGCCTGAACTTTCTCTGTTTTACTGGTTACTCTTTTCCTGTCACCCAGTACATGTGGTTGTGAGTAGAAGCTTGGAACTCGGGATGGGAGAATCAGAATGGGAAGCCCTCTGCTCTTCTACCTCCATTCTCTTAGTTCACTTACATGACTTTTGTCCAGAATTGAACCTCTAAGACTATGCCATTCTTTTACTCAAATACCTCCTCCATACCTAGAACATTTGAGAAGTCTCCTTCCTTTCACTAGGCTATACGTTGTACCAGGGGGTCCCCTCCAAAACAGAATTTATTTATTAAAAAATTGTGTATTTATTATTACATCTTTAAACTTGAGTCACTTTCTAGACCACTTATTTCTGAGCAGCCCCAGGCCTCCATGTATATCACTGAATCTTTCTTGTGTCAGACTGGCTTTTAAAATGATTTGTAACATGGAAAACTTGAAGAAAAATAGACATTTCTGGACTGGCATTTTCATGGGTATGCTCCTATGAATGTGGATGTGCCTCTGCATGGGTACTTGGTGTCTGTTTTTGTATGGATGTAGGTTTGGGGACCTACATCTGCTGCATGATTTAAGGCTTCAATTTCCAGTTTTACCACTTAATTGTTTGTGACCTGAGACAAGTTACTTAACCTCTTTGTGTCCCTATTTCTAGTCACTTTAAACTTGAGTACACTCAAAGTACTCCGTTTGGTGCAATACACCTATTGAGATGCTTGTTCCACTGCTTAAAACAGTTTTTGAACTCATCAATTTTGAGACCCTTATTGCTTCTGCCGTTTTTGGTTTACCTCTTCCTTTGAGAATTTTTTTTTTAATCTGGTGAAGCAAGAAAAAAAAAATCGATTGGGGAGAGATTGGGTGAATAAGGAGGGTGGGGTATCGGGGTCATGCCATTTTTGGTCAAAAACTGCTGAACACTCAGTGTAGTATGAGTAGGTGTCCTGTCATGGTGGAAGAACCAGTCATTTGTTTTCCGATATGTTTCTTCCGCAAATCGTGACACAACCTTCTCAAAATTTCCACATAAAAATTTGTTGACCATTTGATCCAGAGGAACAAATTCCAAGTGTGTTACAAGAAGTCCACCCTCCAAAAGATAATTCTAGTTCTTTTGAGGGGGGTTCCTCCTCATATAGTTCAGGTGCTTAGCCTGTGCCAAAGCTTATAAGTTCAATTTCTGTCCTAATGTGGGGGATGGGGGAGGAGGGCAGAAGGATTTCTCCTACAGCCACAAGCTTCACTTCTAAATCTAACGTGTGTGTTTATGAAGCAGCCTGAGGGTCAGTTGTGTCAGAGTTATCGTTGCATCAGATTAATCTGCTCCCCACTGCTTGGAAACTAACTGTAGAAATAGAGGCAAAGCATCTGTTTAATTCTTCCACAGTACAGAAAAGAGACTTTCTTTCTTTCTTGGAAACTTAACTGAGGTTGTACCTAAGGGGACTTCTTTGCTGCATGGGATGTCTGCTCAATTCCAACAGCTCAGAACACACTTGGTCTTACACCACCTTCTGTTCTGTTTTTCAAAGAAGCATTGTAGAAAGGAAGTGGTCGCCAAAATGTTAAAGAAGTTTGGGAGGTTGAAAGAGTTTTCATACTGTGTTGGAAAGTTTGCAGACTGTCATGAGTTCTGAACAATGGTGATCAAGGCCAAAACTGTCAGGACCACTCTCGGGGCCCCTGTGCCTGATTAATACTGTGTAAGACATGCCGAGATGACCACCATTTTCTTTCTAGAATAGTCACAGGCTTGGTGGTTGGAAAGAAACAGAAGCAGGTAGGAAAAAATTCCACCGCTAGTGTTGGAAGCTAACAGAGCCTTTAGCCAGACCACTTAACATCTGTAATTGTTTAGGATGAGTGTTGGTTTCAAAAATAAGTGAGTAGCAAGAGCTGACTGCCTGGAGGTAGGAGAAGTCAAAGAGGCAGCTTATCAGGACTGGGGCTTTTCAAATCTATAGTCTGAGCATTGACTCTGGATGCAATATGAATGCAGAATGTAGTCAAGTTTTGGTAGTGGAATCAGATAGCAAACCAGAGTGAGGGAGACCCATAAACTATCCAGTGGAACCTTCTATTTCCCTTACCCCAGTCACTATAACTCTGGGCATCTTACCTTGTTGAATCTGGAATATGATGAGTTTCATTGATTTCTGGATATTCTGGGCCTTTGTGGCCAGCTCCAACTTGCACTTGGCTATGTGGTCTATTTGAGGAATGAAGGGCTTTCCATCTGCCTTGCTACTGTCTGCACATTCTGTAGCACTTTTCTCTGCAGAGGTAGCTGCTGCCTCCTCAGCCAGGACATCAATCAGGACACTGAGCTTATCATACATTAAGTCGCTCTAGATAGAAAGGAAGGAGACAGGACATTGTTATAAGGGCCCAGTGGTTGAGAGGTCAGAATGAGGAGCAGGAGTGCAGAACTGGTATGGGGAGGGGTGGCAAGGAGTAGGTGTTGGCTGCGAATGCTGAGCATAGAAAGCCACATGTGGGAAGATGAAGTCCATGGGGAAAGAAGTAGGTGGGTAGATGTAATGAGATAACTAAAGGGTGTTAGGGGCTCAAACACATATCATTTAATCATTTTTGTCTCCTCCTCTTCCTCTTCCTCCTTCTTCTATCCTTATCCTCCTCTCTTCCTCCTCCTGCTCCTCCTCTTTTTCTTTTTAGAGAAGAGAGTCTCACTATATTGCCCAGGCTGGTCTTGAACTCTTGGACTCAAGTGATCCTCCCATCTAAGCCTCCTAAATTACTGGGATTACAGATGTGAGCCACCACTTCTGGCTTATACCACTTATTTCTGAGCAGCCCCAGGCCTCCATGTATATCACTGAATCTTTCTTGTGTCAGACTGGCTTTTAAAATGATTTGTAACATGGAAAACTTGAAGAAAAATAGACATTTCTGGACTGGCATTTTCATGGGCATGCTCCTATGAATGTGGATGTGCCTCTGCATGGGTACTTGGTGTCTGTTTTTGTATGGATGTAGGTTTGGGGACCTACATCTGCTGCATGATTTAAGGCTTCAATTTCCAGTTTTACCACTTAATTGTTTGTGACCTGAGACAAGTTACTTAACCTCTTTGTGTCTCTATATTCTAGGCCAGTTGTGAGGATTAAATAAATTAATATATTAAAAACAGTTAGAACAGCCCTCGCACAGGGTAAGTACTGTATAAATGTTAACTATTGTTGTTATAGAGGTCAATGTGGACATATTTCTAGTGTGTTTGTATGTACATATCTTCAAACATGTTCTGTTGTACAACCAAGTGCATGCATGCTTGATGTGCACTTGTATTTACCTGTGGGCAGATGCTTAGGTACATGGTATGGTATGTGTGTATGTATGCATAATGCCATTCTTTATTTGGCAAAAAAAAAAAATGGACATTTGATGAGGGTAGAATGTCCCTATCAGGGAGGCTTACCAGATGTCTCTCTTTGCTTTTTATTTGCAATTCCCGGTGAGAGGGACATTTGCATTTATTAAAAAGGGGCCCCTGGTACCACAAAGAGTGTAAGATAAAAGGAATGGAAACTTACTTTCAAAATCACAGATTCTATTGCCGTATTGTTCTGTTTTATCTGACCCCAGGCCTTTACAATGTCAACTACAAAATCTTCTACTGTTGAACACAGGAATCTGGAAAGATAAGATAGATGGCACAATGTAACATGGACCATGAGGCCCAGAGATCTTCAGTCTTATGATGACATCAGTCTCCATTTTGCTTCTCCTCTCTGTCTCTCTTTCCTGATCTCTCCTTCCTCCTGCCTTCAATCTCCCTCCTCTCCGTTTTTTTCCATATATTTGGTGGAATATGCTCCATCCCTACTGCAGTCCAGTTTCACAAAACTTTTCGAAAGAGTTTGACTAGCATGTCTTAGTATTAATTCTGAATATCTAGAAAACACAATTCATTTGGTCCAACTTGGGTCAGGGTTTCACTCCAGGTCAGTAAGCTATGGCTCAAGGGCCCAGTCAATTTAGTATAAACATAATGACATTGGGAGGACATTCCCCGTAGGGAATGTTTCTCAAAGGAGAGTATGGTAAACTGGGCAGGAATGCTCCAAGAAGTCCTAGGAAGAACAAATGACCCACATAATTTAGAAGGGGTGAATATATTGCTCAGGTTATGAGAGCAGCTGTAAGTACTACAGAGACTTTTCTTAGTGCCAAAGATGGAAAGTAAGATGTTCCTAGTGGAGGGAGCTACGCTGTGCCTTTAATGATCTGGGATGTTGTGTTTCCCTTCTGTAACCCTCCTTCCAAATCTCTGGCTTGCAATTTTGTCTTTTTGGAGCAGCAGGATCCCTCATATCAATCTCATCTTTCTTTCCTTAGCTTTCCATTCAGGAGGTTTGAGTTAGGTGAAATCTGACTTGGGAAGATAAACATATACTTTCCTTGGCCTCAACACACCCTAAACTATCAAAATAAGCCCCATATCTGACCTGGGAACAGCTTGTGAGGGGCAACCACACCTCAAAGGATGAGAGCCAAAGGGAGACTGACCTGCTTGCGATGATGATCTCCGTGGGGTACTTGGCCTTCAGGATTTTGTTCAACTCAGTGGCTGCGGATTCTAAGTGTTGGATGGTAGCAGCCTAGGGAGAAAAGGAGTGCTCAGCCCTGGACTCTGAGCACTGTAACAAGAGTGTGCTGCCCATCCTCATCTCCACATTCTCATTATTTCTTATTGACTCTTTATCAGCAACCCAACTGCCTTTCTTTAAATAATCATGATCAAAGAATTCTTGCTGAAGGTCCCCAGAGATGATCTTAGATCTGTGACCATTCTAAGAATAAGGTATATTTTATTTCCTCTTATTTAAATTAATAATCAAAAACTCCTATGAAGGAAGTACTGTTTGCTTCATGTTTTTAATGAACAATCTCTTATTACATAGACTAAAACTGGAATTCAGTTCTACATCTTTCCAGTGTCAGAATGACACTTCTTATATAATATTATTACCAATAATATCAACATTCACTTATTTAGTACTGACTATGTGTAAGGCTCTGCTCTAAGCTATATGTATATATTTTTCATGTAATCATCATAACAACTCTATGAAATAAAGATTATTATTATCTCCATTTCACAGAGGAGAAAACTAAGGCACGGAGAAAAGGAAGTTGATAAGTGGCAGAGCCAGGATTCGATTCCAGGTAGTCTGGCTTTTGAGTCTGTACTCTTAATTACAACTTCCACTTCTTCCTCTCTATCACCACTTAACATTCAAACATTTACCAACCCCTGATCATTCTATTTCTTCAGTATGTCTCAAATATGTCCACGTCTCCTCATCCATGTTACCACTTCACCAGTCCAAATTACCATCATCTCTTGCCTAGACAATTACAACATCTTCTAGCATTTCTCCTTGCCTCTAGTTTTTATTCCTTCCATTGTTTCTCCACACAACATGGAACTCCTCTGATTAAATCCCTTCTGTTAGATAGCAGATGGACAGATGACTGAGTATGCAATAAAGTAAGTCTAGTGAAGTGTTAGTGGAAGAATCTACCATTTTAACTTTCCTGTATGCTTGAAATTTTTCATAATAAAATGAGAAGAAAAAACACTTCTATAACTCTCACTGCTCTTAGGATAAAAATCTAAACTTCCTGCCATGATTGACCATGCCTTTCCTGGCCTGGCTCCTGATGACTTCTCCAGCCTCATCTTTAGTCACTCTCCCTGCATGCCCCCTCATGGGCACCTATGCACCAGCCATTATGAATGCATTTCAGTTCTGTGAATATTCCATGCTTTCTCTTGCCTTTGGAATAATACATGCTGTTCCATCTGACTGAAACAGGTTTCCTCTTTCTTATTCTCCTGGTTAACTCCCTCTGGTCTTCTGGTCTCTTCTGAAATGTTACTTCTTCTGAGAAGTTTTCCCTGATACTCCCCAGACTGATATAGATCTCCCTGTTGTGTGTTTTCAATCCCCTCTACTTCCTTATATACTAACACTCATACTGATTGATTAAAACAACTTATTTTTCCATCTCTCCAAGTAGATTATGAGCTTCATGAGAGCAGGGACTATGTCATTCTTCTTTACCCGCCAGCATATAAGAACACCTCCTAAAACAATATCTCACATGTAGTAGTTATTCCATAAATATTTTGAATGAGTGAATAAGTAAATAGGTGAATAAATTATATCCCTAATGTCTAACATAGTTCTTGGTAGATAGCTGCTGACTGACACGTCTCCAGTCTTCTATAATCTCATCAAGTCCAAGGACAATACAGAAGCTTCTCTCAGGGCTTTGCCAATTATTTCACTGTGTAATAAAGACATTTGCCTAAATTACAGCTGGGCAGTAGTTACCTCAAACTGTGGTACATCCATTTCAACCTGTCCTTTTAGCAGTGGGGTTTGTCTGGGAGTCTCACGGATCATCACACTCCATCTGAAATGAAGTTCAAAGACAGATATTTAGGGTTCTGTTTCATCACAGGTGAGAATAAATGCTTCAAAGATCAAGATAGAAGTCAAAATATTTATGTGTTGGGACAAGTGGGTGCCCAAATCAATTTTTAGTCATCTCAAGGTATACCACAATAGTGGCCTCTACCTCATGGCTGCTATAGGCCAGTGTGTTGGAAGGAATTTCCTCACAGGGTTCTCAGAGGGCAGTGCTTCTCAACTGGTGGTAACCATCAAGATATTCTGAGGTGCTTTTACAAAACACACATGCTAAGGATCTGCTCAAGACTTACTGATTCTTTATGGTGAGCCCCTGCTTGGTATTTTGAAAAGACTCCCTAGGAGATCCTTATGAGCAGCAATAAATCAAATATTCATATGTGCCCCAGCATAGAGTCATTTTCTCCCTCCGCAAATAAGATGGTAATACTCTCCTTTCCTCTAGAGCAGAGACAATCTAAGCCAGTTATTTCTAACCCTTCCTTCCCTTTTTTAAAGTTTCCTTGAAAATCTGATGAAACTATAGACTTTTTCCCCAAGAAAAAATATGCTTACATAGATAATTGGCTATGCAGTTTGAAGCAGGGTCACAGTTCTTGAAATTTATCCATAGGGTCTCTGCTCTAGAATCTTTTAATTTTGAAGAGAGGCTTCAATGTTGTTTGAAGGATACATGGTAGGCCTTAGCTTCCCAAGATACAAGGTCCCCCAAACTGCTCTGTACTGAAGCCAGAAAGGAAATGAGGCTCTGTGGGACAGGTTAGAGTATTCCTGATTGAGATGATATAATTTGGAGTAACTGATGTGGGACTAGAAAGGGCATAAGGACAATGTGTTCCTACAATGTGTCCAGACATAAGAACTGCCACTTACCTGTCTAGAATCCTCACACTAGCCTGCTCCACTCTGTTAAGGATGTCCAGAGGTGACTTGCTTTTGTTCCAGAATGCACCCCAGCCCAGGACACGGGCCAGATCATTGCCGGTTCCAAGTGGGATGACTGCCAGTTGACACTGCAAGAACAAAAGGAGGCACCCTTTTCAGACAGTACTTATACCAAACTTCACTCATAAAAGAACCCAGAGGGTGTTCCTTGGAAAGAATTATGGCCTTAAAGTCAGTGATTTTAAAATACTTCAGATTCCAGGAAATATAATGGAAGGAAGTTTGAAGTTGGGCAAAATTTTCCCTAAGGATTAAGGCCCCAGTGTAAGCAATACAGAACCTACTCAGTAAAGGAAAGTTGCTGGAATATGCTAACATTCATAGCCATGCTTCTAAAAGAGACATATAGCCAACAATTTCCATCTGGGCTGTGCCAAGAAGGTGGGGTGCCTCAGAAGACAAAGCTATTGGAGACAGAAGGGCAGGGGGATGCCTAGGGAGATCAGGGAGAGGCAGAGGAAAGTTCTTGTCTCTGTTGAGACTCAGAGAAGAAACTCAGAGACTTCAGGAGGGTAAGGAAATTGGGGTCTGAATGCTGTCTGAGGGCACTTCTTTTTTGATTGCTCTCTTCCCCTTCAACTCTTTACTTTGAAACCTGGGGGAATAAAGCACTGCTTATTCTCTCTGACAACACTTTCATTTCTCCTTCACACAGATAGACAGCCAAAAAATGGTCTAGGTAGATAGGCTTAGGTTGGGAATCTACCAGTCAGGTTGACCATGAAACCTGTGGAAAATATGTATTTTACAGATAGGGAGAGTGATGATTCGGGACCTCTTGGGATGGGCAGCTCCATACCCCTACTCTTTCTAGCAATGGCTAAACTGAGTCAGCCAGGGACTTACCCTTTCATGTAATCCAAAGGCATCAATCAGAGATAAGACCCAGCTCACGCTGCCATCTCCACCACAAACCAGAATGCGAAAGCGAGCAAAGTTCTTGAACATGCACAACCTGGAAAGAAAGGGAAAAGGGGTCATTTAATGACTGCTGGGTTTTACTACTCTTTCCTACAGTGTGTCCAGACACAAGAACTGCTGCTTTAGTACTCTGCTAACAGGGTACCTGCCTTTTATCCCCAAGCCCCTATCTCTCTGTGTATCTAAGACCACAGGTAATCCCAGAGATCAGGCCTTGGCCCAACTCGCTGTCTTTTGTGCCCAACCTTGCTCTGGAAGACACTAGTAACCTAGCCAAACCATGTGCTGAGGCCTAAGAAGAATGCCTTGCATGGTAGCCAGTGGGCTCACAGGAACTCAGGACTGAGCAGCCAGATGGTCTCAAAATAAAACAGATCTATAGTCTAGATATATCTAGTTGGCCCTGGGGGAAAAAAATGGCAGGAAAGATAACAATATCCATTTGTCTCTTCCTCTGAGGTCAGGAGGTGTAGTTTTACCTCTTCCAACTGGAAAAGGTAAAGCAAATCTGAGACCAGGACATGGGCTTGAAGGGATTTCTAGGAGAGGGCTGGAAGTCGTCCAACCAGCCGACCCCAAATGCTCTGGAATTGTGTTTCTGTTCTGATTTGAGAAAATAGATCTTTCTAGGCCAAGTACAAGAACTGATTCCAGGAAGCCCATCCTCGTCTAGAATGTATAGAGGGAGGACTCCTTTACATTTCCCAATAAATCCCTTACCCCATACTTACCCTGCTTCAGGTCCACCCTTCGATAGGTCAAATACTTGAGACGGATTAAGGTATTGTTTGAATTTTCGGAGGAAGACGATCCCTTGATGATCGCCGCTTTTGGAGTTGATGAAGATGAGCAAGGGACATGAACAGGCTGATGACCAATCAAGAGTCCAGAAGTCTGAAGATACTACTAATTGGCCTAATACACACACACAACAAAAATAAAAAGAAAGAGAAAAAAGAACAGGGCCGTTGAGATGGAAACGAAACATGACTTAATGTAACATTTTGCAAGGACTTTTTGAGTACAAATCCCAGTCTTTTGAGACTGAGGAGTAGAGGAAAAATCAGAATACCATCCCCAGGGGCATAAAAGTCTTTGTCCAGTTCTTGTTAGGCAAGTGACATTTGCTAAGCAACGACTATGTGCCAAGCATCATGCTAGATACTGTTAGGGTTGTAGTCTCTGCCATCAAGCTCATGAAATAGACTCATAAACAAGAGTATGTTGGAACACAAGGAATAAGGAAACTGGTGCCACAATCAAAGATTAGTAAAACTCTGTGAAGAAACTGAGGAAGGAGAGGATTGAGAGCCCAGGATGAGGCCTAGTATACCAACTAGTCCTTCCTCTGCCTGGGATAGCTCAGTTCTCGTAGTGAGAAGATATCAGGTCAGGAAAGAGGGGGAAGAAAGACTGTCATTCAGTTAGGAGCTAGTGACAGAACATATAAATGCAAGAGGAAGCAAAGAGCTTTAATCACTTCTCTACAGCTCTAGCAGAGCAATCTGTATTATCACAGCAACTTCCAGGGGAAACAAGACTATAGGAAATCTGAACAAGAGAGAGCTCTTAATAATCCTCAACACTGATGTTACCCATAGAGAAGTGGGGTTATAACAGTCTAAATAGCCAATGCCTGCCAGCTCATGCCGAGACCTAGAGCCTGTTGGCAGGGAGACAGGCAGTGTGCAATGGCCTCCTAAAAGACACTAGACAAATAGTGAGTCCCCACACCTCAGAGTTCATGGCTTGGCAAGGATGCCCCACCAAAAATAAATACACAGGGCAAAAAGCACATGGCTCACACTTTAATGAGAGTGGGCAGGGGGAGTTGGGTTGAGAAGTCCCATTTGTTTTAACCTGGGTGAAAGGGAACCTGAAGGAAATCAGCTTGAGCAGATTTCATGGCTGGTTTGCCTGGGAAAAAATCTAAAGCAGACTTCCTCTATGGACCAATTCTCACTCACTGGGCAGCAGAGCTTGAAGGCATCCTAAGCCGACTAGCTAGTCATGCACCGATGTTTTGGGGCTTTCCAGGACTCACAGCTACAAGGGAAGTCTGCTGTGTCCCCTCAGTAGCATGCTTGGAAGCAGTTACATTTCTCGAACACATTATCTAAAAGTAGTACCCTTTTTAACACTTTTTTTTTTTTTTACAAATGTAATATGTTGACACAATGGTAGTTAAGACACATTAATCCATTCATTCAACAAACATCCATCAAGGGCAATCTCTGTGCTTGTCCTTGCTTTATGTTCTAAGAATACAGTGGTGGTCAGAATAGAAAGTGTCTCTCCTTGTGGAACATATATTTTAATGAAGGAAATAGATCATAATAAATAATTATAAAAATAATGTATTATGAGGAGAAATAAAAGCAGGGAAAGACGGTGAAAATTGACGAGGCTATTATTTTAGGCAGGGTGGTCAGGGATGGCTTCTCTGGGGAGGTACCATTTGATATGAAACTTGAGTGAAGGGAGGAAGTAAGCAATGCAAATATCTGTGGGTAGAGGTTTTTTTGAAAAGCAGGAAGAAGAGTAAGTGAGCTAGGACTCTGAGAAGGAAGACTGTCTGGGGTGTCTGAGGACCAGTGGAAAGAACAGCATGATTGTGGAGTGAGTCAGGAGGAAAGCTGAAGAAGATGAGGCCAGAAAGGTGACAGAGGCCAGATCAAATGACAAGATGTTAGATAAAGCAGTGCAAAAATAAGGGAGAGACTGTTCAGTATGGAAACATTAGGGGTCAGGTCACAAGATATATGAAGAAAATAGTCAAAAGGTATTATCTTTGTATGTGCTTGCTCCCATACCAACTAACAATATAGGCCCCAACCCGTAGCCGTCCCTCTTCTTTGTTTTAGAACCTGGCTCTGTTCTGTGTTTCTCTCCTCACTCAGCAGCCTCCTGTCAACACCCTCTAGGTGAGCGTGTGACTTTGGGTATGTACCTTAATTAAAGGACTCATGGAAACAGCTTCTTGCCAGTGTCTAGTGGATCTGTGAGGTGTGCTTGTAAGCAAGGACTTTCCCTGCCAGAGGGCCTGGAATAGGACTATCTATGCCCTCAGTGTATTTTTGGAACAGTGTTAAAGGCCCTATGGGGGTAGTCTCTCACTGAAGGTGAAGCAGCAGTGGCAGTGAGACTAAATACCATGCACCATTTGTACCTCAGTTTCCTTATCTGCAAAATGGATCATTCAAAAATCTAACTAGTTTTTCAATGCTTGGATAAAAATGCATCTAAGCTAGACATTATGCACTTGAAAAATAGAAATATAACTTGGCCCCTGAAGATGAAAAAATGATTAAACTTATAATAAATATACAAGTTAAAGCTACACCATGGTACCATTTTTTTTCTTGTATAGAAGATTGGCACAAATTTAAAAATTAGATAACATACTTTGGTTGAGGAGGCCATGGGGAAATAGATACTCTTATATGCCAAGGATGGAAGTGCAAAGTGACACAAGCCCTGTGGAGGGCAATTTGACAATATCTATGAAAATTACAAAGGCATATGCAGTTTGACCTAGTAATTCCACTTCTGGGAATGTTTTTTTACAGATGTATATGTAAAACAGCATGTATGAGGTTGTTCGTAGCTTCACTGTTATAGCAAAAGACTGAAAACTACCAAATTATCCATCAATAGGGGACTGGCTAAATAAGTTATGGTATCTCCATATAATGGGATATCTTGTAGCTGTAAAAAAGTGAGGAAGTAATTTTTTGTTGATATGGAAAAATCTCCAAAGCATACTGTGAAGGAGGAAAAGAACAAGGCATAGAACAGTGTGCATAGTATTGAAAAGGGGGGGATAAGAAATTTATTTATATTTACTAGTAAATACATGAAGAACTACTGAAAGTTATTCAAGAAACGAATGGCAGTAGTAGACTGCGAGTGGGGATGGAGGAGCTGTAGAAGACTGAGAAGATCAGAGAATAGATAGTAGCAAGATTTTTCACTAAATATTATGTATACATCTTTTTAAAAAAATGAAACTGTGAATATATTAATTAGTTAATAATTAAATTAAGAAACAGAAAATGTACCTAATCCTGAATTGTACCCCACATCTTAAAAAAAAAAACAGGAAAAAAGAATTATGCTAATGCTATCTATCAGTTAAATAGACATGAGGGTGTAGTTAAAATCGTTTTTTCATCTCTTTGGCAGCTTGGAGCACAGGCTGCCTCCTGTAGGATACTTCTGCAAGGGAGTTCAGCTGTGTGCTACAGCTGGTTGCCCTCTAGGCTTATTCACTAACCTAGAACAAGCATCTTAACATTTCTGGGTGTTCACGTACAATGATTAATAAAATAATCTAGAGTGAGAATGGAAAGCAGCTAAATAAAATTCAGTAATTAAGGACAACTTGAACTTCAGCGTCAAACTTCATTTGGTCACAGATGTGAAGACAACAGAAAACAGCCCCAGCAGGGAAGCCAGTCCCAGAAGAATATGGGCACAGCCCCATCTAGCATTTCCTCCAGAGGAAGAGAATATCTGAATTTGAGCAAGGCCAAGTTTGTCAAGAGAATCTTGTGAACCAAGGTGACAAAAATGGGTGCCATGATGGCTGAATTGTTAAGGCAAATTTATAACCAGATAAACAACCCTACTCACAAGGTTGCTTTTGAACAGGCTGATTTTAATCACAAGGGAGTGTCCTGTATGATTTCACAATTTTCACTGGCAATTCACATGGAAACATAGAAGCTGACTTGTGAATTCTGAAGTACCCAGAACTGGAGGGAGCTACTGGATGACAGAATAGAGATTGAAAAATGACCTCAACAGGCTGATGGGTCAAAGTCAGCAGATTAAATGTAAAGGGAATAAATGTGAAATTTGGCCTTTAGGCACAAGGACATAAATTGTGCCAGAACAGGGCAATAGGAACTTGGCAACATCAAGTGTGAAAAAGGCTTAGGAGATTTAGTTGAGTTTCGCCCCAGATGAGTCAACAACCCAAAAGAATCTTTCAAAAAAGTTCATGTTTCCTTGAGCTGCATTAATACAACCACGGTACCCCAAACCAGGAAGCCAACAGTCTTGCTCACATTTATTCTATTCCCTCCACAGAAGGATACTAAATTGGTGTAAGGTTGGCTTACTGCTCTCCTTCCCATACTTTTAAAATCTTTTTAAAGAAAAATGTCACTTCATTTAAGCTTCATAATGTACCTGAGTGCAATTATCATTACCTATTGGCAGAAAACAAATGACAGATGAGGCACAGAAAGGTTAAGAAACTTGCCCAGGGTCACATAGTAAATGATGGAGCATGCTCTTAGAACTAGTAGCATCTGGGACTTGTTAGAAATGCAAATTATCAGGCCCCACCCATATCTACTGAATCAAAAACTCTGGGGGTAGGGCAAGAAATCTGTGTTTTAATAAGTCTTTCAGATGATTCTGATGAATGCTCGTGCTCAACAATCACTGCACTATACTATTTTTCCTCCATATGAATGAGCGGTGCTGTCATAGTCATCTTATTCTCTAAGATTGCTCAGTACTGAGGCTTACATACAGGCAGTATTCAGCAAATGTATTAATGAATTTAGGTAACAAATCTTGACTGTCCATATACCACATACCCAGGTCTGAACCAAGTGCTTGGAGTACAGAGAGTTCACAGTCTGGGGTAGGAGACAAACACAATTATAATGTCATGTGTTTAGGTGCTCTGAGATATATGTTCTTGGTTTACAGCAAAAGAAGTAATTAATTTGTTTGGGGAAGTAGGAAGAGGTCATTACAGAAGCCATCAAACAGAGAAGAATGTTTGATTTTGGGCTGGAGCTTACAGGATTAGAGAATAATTTACCGAGCAGACTCAGTAGGGGAAAGGGATAATTGGAAGACATTTTCAGAAATTGCAGTCTGTTGACTAAATAAATGAATGTGTCAATAGATGAGTGTTACTCAAAACTGGCAAAGGCTTCCTCAAAAAGTCATCAGCGGCATGGCCTCACTCCAGATGCTGGAGAAGAGATTCCTTAACCTCGCCAGGGTATGGCGAACGAAATCATTTTTAAAGACCTTGCCATCTCTAAGATTCTGTGACTGGAAGATTCAAAAGAAGATTTCTCTGGGATGGGACTTCTCACAGGGAACCTACCCATTAAAGGACATAATTGCCTAGGCCAGGAAGACTCAAGAAGATAGGGAAGTCTTGAAAGACATTCCTAAGAAGTCCTGGGCTAAGTCATGCATGACAGAAAGAGATTCAGTTGGATCAAGACTGAAGATGACTAGGAGCAAAGGCTAAAAGCTAACTCATGGGGTGTTAAATGATGTCATTATATATATATGTCTATAGGAAGAATTCCCAGAAGTTCAATTACTAGGTCAAAATGCATACGCCTTTGTAATTTTCATAGATATTGTCAAATTGCTCTCCACAGGGTTTGTGTCACTTTGCACCACGCAAAAAGAATAGCTTAGTCCATGTGCTCCTAAGCAATAATATTACATCATTGGTAGGAAGCAAAAGAAAGTAGCAATGCCATTCATACACAATCTTTAACAAGAATAAGAGCTGGTATAGGATTAAAAAACAACAAATTAAGAAACCCCACCAAATTCCACAAGGACAGGAAGTCCAGACATGTTTGGCCCAGTTACAAAGGAGAGGTGACCTCCTCCTCAACACCTATTTGGGGTGATTTGTGGGATGCTGAGGTGGGGCCTCTGCTCAAAGACATCTTCCTCAGGTCCCTGGGTGTGTGCGTGTAGGGTGAGCAAATTTCTCTGATTCAAAACTAGGTTGATTTCACTAGCAGCCTCTGAGTTTGCCAAGCTGACTGGTTTGCTACTTTTCCTCTTGTATTAACCCCATCTTTCCCTAGTCCCTTCATTCTCCTGTCTAGTCAAGCATCTCTTATTTACCACGTCATCAATCTCATCACCTCCCTGGTCAACTATCTGATGGATAACTCTATGTGGATAAATATTTGAGTATATCTGAGAATAATATATGCATATATCCCTGACTGAGTACAGTTTTATGTTTGTAAATGTCATATGAATACACTTGCCTGCAGAACCTTGTGTGAATGACTCATTCCATGTACTAAGGTCTATATGTATCTATGTTAGGGTTTGAAAAAGAACTGAAAGAGACCAGAGTGACTGTGAGTATGTGTGCACACACGTGCATATATATGAACATACACATGTGCTATGTTTAGTTCTAAAACTGTGTTGTGATGGTTATGAGAATCTTTGCCCCCTTTTGTTCTCTGACTAAGAAAACCATCTACTTTTCTTTTTTTTTGCTTTCTTTGCTTCCAGTTAATGCTGGCTGTTCTCTGGCAATGAAGTGAGCAGCAAGCATCTACATGGGGATGAATTTTAAGTCAATGAAATGGTGGTTCCCTAATCACTCTTGAGCCAGTGGACATACCATGTGTCAGAGATGGATACATCAGAATATTAGAGAAATATAGATCAAAAAATTCAGGAAGGATTTGAACTTTTCTCTAGTAAGTGAAATTGACCATATTTAGAGTGAAACTAGCCATACATAAGCTGAAATTCATGAGCAGTATATCTCTTCTTTGGCTTAGTGTAATAGTAGCATGCCAGTGGTAAATATATTAGAGTTCTGCATTTCTTAGTGTTAGCAAAATAGGTTAGGTCTTTTTAGCTGTGATATGTGATTTTGTTCTTTTATTTTATTTATTTATTTATTTTTAAATTGTGGGGTATAAAACTGCTAGGGGAGGGAGGGGCATACCTCATCAACAAGGGTACCTGAATGATCAATGTTTATATACCTAACCCTGAATTGTACCCCATATCTCTATAATAAATAATAATAATAATAAAAGAAAAAACATATTTACACAAAACATCAGAAAATAAAAAAAAATTGTGGGGTACAATTCAGGGTTAGGTATACAAATATTCTGATTTTGTTCTTGACAGCCCCCACTCTTTAACAATGAGTAATTGGAGAAGGAAATGAACAACATGATGGCAAAATGGAGAGTCTCTCAGGAGAAGCAAAGAAAAAGTAGGGAAGGAGAGGTGAATTCAAAAAGGCACCATTAGCAAGTGCCAAAGTGTGAATCATCCCTGTGGGGGTCTACAGTTTTTATTGGGTTAGAGGACTGGTTATTTAGTTGCCCAGGAAGACTAGGGATTTAGTTTTATGGTCTTTTGGGCTATGTTTCTAGATACTTATGCTCTTTACATATTATCATTTATCCTTGCAATAGGCAACTTCATTCCCATTTACAGATGGGGAAAGCAAAGTTGAGAGAATGTAAGTGACTCCCCACTATCACCTAGCTAGTAAGTGACAAAAATTAATGGTTGCCTGGCCCTTTTCCCCCCCTTGCACCGTGCTGCCTCAAGGTCTTATTTTAAAAAACAAAACAAAACCCCCCAACCCCCCCAAAAAATACTAACCAAAACTAGCCTCTCCTTGGCTCCTGCTTTCTCTGTTCTAGCATTTCTTGACCTCTTAATAGAAGACTTGACACAAAATTTACTCTTGCTGCATTGATTTTATTACTACCTCTTTTCTACTCAACCTCCTACAAATGGCTAACACTCCTAACATTTTCTGATCTCTGATTGTCATACCATTCCTTTGGTACTTAGCATATGCTACAATAAATTGTTAATTGTTATAGTATATCAATATCCTGGATCCACAATAATCAGCTCTGCCATTGCTCATGTTTTGATCTCTCTATAGTCTTTAGACACCTGGTGAATAGAGTTCTTAATAAATCACTGGTGTCCAGGAATTGACAAAGTGTCAATGAAGAAAAGTGTTGGGGCAATGATCATGTTAATTTCAGATTTTGGAATAACCTTGGTGTTAGTTTCCCTTTTAAAAGTAACGTAACTTGCACCTTAATGCTGTTCTTCCTTCCTTTCCTGATTTGGACAAACAAACAAACAAACAAAAAACCAAAAAACCAAAAGATTAAAAAAAACTTATTTCATGGATTATCTAGTGTTTGAAAATCATGAAAAAGCTGAAATCAATTCTGGTAAGTCAGAAACAATTGTGATAGAGGCTACAAAGAACATACCCACATACATATACACCAGGATGACCAACATTCACCATCCCAAAGGTTTAAAGAGAAATGTGAGCTATCTATACACACATACACATTCTTACTCCCCCAGAATGTTTGACTGACTGAGGAGAATAATTTAATTGCAGTCTTTCTTCCCAGCCTTTGCACTTTCCCTCATTCCCCGAAGTGTTTTTGAGGTTAAGGTTTAGCTACTCACCATCGCCTTTGGGGTCGCTTAGCGCAGTGGGAGGGACGATTGATGGGCGATGACTTCCGAAGCAACATTCCTTGGAAAACCGTCTCCTGCAGTCATCATGCACCTGAAACGACAAGAGAAAAGCAGAGAAAAAAAAGGAGGGGGGAGAGAAAAGGAAAACATTGATCAGTCTTGAGTTCCAGTGCCAAGATTTAGATCCCTAGTATTTAAATCTCCCTTTCTGAGATTTGGTGCCATACATATATTATTCCTAACTCATCTGAACACCCTACTCCACCCTGAGCCTGAGTGTGGTCTCAGATCGCTAGACTTTTCAAAGGTGGCTTTCAGAAGATATCCATGTACAGGCACTGAGAAATTAGGCACAATCTTAGTAGCCTATAGAATGGAGGCATACTTGCAATATAAGAGGGTCAGTCCTGATAATCTATTATTACACTTCAATCCTTACAAGTGTGTGAGGTAGAGAGGACACTACTGAGTTCATTTTTAAAAACAAGGATACCAATGCTCAGAAAAGTAAAGGGTCTTGCCCAGGGTCAAACAGCTGGTAAGTGACAGAGCTGCGATTCTGCTGCCTTTTTCACAGATTCTGTAGCTATTCTTCCCAGATTTCTGACATCTTCATGCACCACTTTCTGGACAATTACACAGTTTCTAGGGGGCATGAAACTGACCTGGTTATTCAAAAGCAATTGCAAGAGAGCCAGAGGATAACCAGAGTCTTCTAAGAAGCTGACGCTTCAGTTTCTTCTTATCCAGAAAACTCAGTTTAAGAGAAGTATCTAAAAGGCTAGAAAGTCTAAATCAGGGCCTTTCAACCTTAGTATTATTGATATTTGAGCCAGATAGTTCTTTGTTATGAGATGCTGTCCTGTGTATTGTAGGAAGTTCAGCAGAATCTCAGGCATCTGCTCACTTGATGCCAGTAGCACTTGCCTCCGTCACACCCCAAATTGTAACAATAAAAATGTCTCCAGGCATTGCCAAATGACTCCTGGGGGGGGATCATCCCTAGTTGAAGATTACTTGCTGAGAGGCATAGTAGTGTTGTCATCAAAAGCAAAGTCTTTGCAGAACTGTGTATGAATTAAGACTTTTTGCCTACTGGCTGCATGACCTTGGGCAAATCACTTCCTCATCTGTAAAAGGAGGACAATGAGGCCTTGTTTAGGGCTGTTGTAAGGATTAAATGAGATAATGTATATGAAGCACTTAATATATAGTGGCAATAATGTGTTAATACTATTAACCATTATTAATTAAGAAAGATTACAGGTTCCTAGGAAATAGTAAACGAGGAAATGTTTTCTTAAGGGTATACTCAGAACCTGTTTTCTTTCTTTTTTTTTTGAGTTGGAGTCTCACTCTGTCACCCAGACTGGAGTGCAGTGGCCGTTTTCGGCCACCGCGGCCTCGATCTGCTGGGATCCAGCGATTCTTCCGCCTCAGCCTTCCAAGTAGTTGGAACTACAGGAGCGCGCTACCACGCCTAGCTAATTTTTTGATTTATTGTAGAGACGCGGTCTCGCCAAGTTGCCCAGGCGGGTCTCAAACCCGCGGGCTCAGGCAATCCCCTCACCTCAGCCTCCCAAATCGCGGGATTGCAGGCTGAGCCACCGAGCCCGGCTCTGGTTTCATTTTTTAAAATTTTTTTTTATTCTGAAGATGTGGGATACAATTCAGGGTTAGGTATACAAATGGTCATCATGCAGGTACCCTTGTTGGTGAGGTGTGCCTGTTTTCTTATTGCCTATACTGCCATTAGAGAGTTCTGCTTTTCTCATTTGCTAGTAGGTCTTGCCAATTAAGAATGATCAAAGATAAGAGTCTTAAATCTTTCTCGCAAAGACTCCATAGCCAAATCTGGAAAGGCAAAACACCGAGCTCTATATTACAGAATCTGTATAATCCATTTGGGAATAAGGGTTTCTGAGATTTCTATCTATTCATATGCACAATCAAGTTCCATCCCATCCCTTCTCCAAAGAGCCAAGTTCTCTAACTATCAAAGAGATGAGAAGAGTCTTACCGTAGAATTACACCAGAGGCAGCGGAAGTCTTGAAGTCTTTGATAACTGCCACAGCTCTCATGACAAACTGCACACTGAGAGCTGACAGGCATGTTTCCTTCTACCCATTGATGGGGCATGTTCTGTCAAAGGACAACAAGAGACAAGAGATAGAAGTTAGAGATACAAGGAGAGAGTCAGTTGGAATAATTATACTACCCCATGGAGGACACTAGGTAAAAGTCCTAAGTTCTTCATAGCACTGCCCTCCCTGCTCCAATGTTAGTAACTACTGACAAGTGAGAGTGAGGGGTTTTTACTCTTCCAGATTATTTGGATTGTGAGCCTGGGGAAGAGGCCTACTTTACTTGTCTGGAGACAGGAAGAAACCTTCCTTCCCCTGTGTCCTGGCTGAAGGGGAGATAGGAGTGGATGACTGTGGAAGGGCATGTCTGGTACTTACTACTTCATCTGCAGGCAGGAGGAGGTCATCAGTGATAGACAACGTATTCCACTTGCAGTCTTTGCTTGCTCTCAAAGCACATAATCTGTGAGATTTCACTTTGCACACTGTAAGAAGTGGAAGAAAACAACAGGTGTGAATCTGGTGGCAATCAAGATCTTAATTCTCTTCCCCTTCCTAAGTTGCTTCGAAAGTTAGAACCCAGATGCATTTTAAATAGTTCTGATCCACCTCCAAAAACCTATTTCCGGTATGATCCAATTCCTTTTTATTTTTACTGGCTAAACTTTACAAAAATTACTATCCAAATTGAATAGGGGGTTCATGCTAAAGTATTTTAAGAATGAGACGATGATGATTTGTCTTTTAAACCCTTGTGACCATATCCCATCTCCCCATATTCAATCCTCTGTTTTCATTCATGTTAATTCCCCATCATGCTAGTTTCCTCTATTCTCTTTTCCTCAATTAGTGTTAACCTCACACCTAAGTCAGGAACCTAGTGTGAATTAATGATACCAAAGCCACATGAGTTCCTTTACTCCTATCTCCACCCACTGAGCTTCACTTCCCTAAAAAATTCAGAAAGGTACCTTCACACATGATAGAATCTCTAGATAAGGCAGGGATGCTCTCTCGACAAACATTGCAGTGCTGGGTTCGGTGACTATAGCTGGAGTACCAATAGTGCATTCCAACTAGGAAAGGGTTGTTCTCTGCTGCAGGTATCTAAAATAAATAAAAAAGAAGACAGAATGGAGGGTTAATCACAGAGATGGATTAGGGAAGGCCAGAAAATCTGCTTTTAAGGCTAAAATGGCCTGTTATATAGGTACATATCAGAGCATGTGAAGGGGAAGTCTGATAGTTGGAGCCAATAACTGTTGTGTGTGTGTGTGTGTGTGTGTGTGTGTGTGCGCGCGCGCGCACGCGTGTGTGTGTGTGTGTGTGTGTGTGTGTGTTATCCTCAGTGGCTTTAGAAATAAAAAAGAATAGAGGAGCAGATCCTAGGATAGAAGCTGAAAGCAGAAGCAATGATTGTCATACTGCTTGGCCAACCATTCTATTGGTTTAGCCCATGCAAAATTTGTTCTGTTAGCCTTGACCTTAGTTCTTGGTAAGTAGTAAGTAAAAGGGGTTGGGGAGTTGGAAATTCAGTGATATCCAAATGCTCTGAGCCAGGAAGAAAGGGAGAAGGCAGAACTCTGACTCTGGGCTAAGGAATACTTGCTAGGCTTTAATTACCTCCTGAAGATGTATGCTTCCCTTTCTGATAGCCAGGTGAGAAGAACATTGCTTTACCCAGACAACAGTTTCATCTCAGGGGATTCATGGTAAAGTTGCTTTTTTTTTTTTCCTGAATACCATGTTCTGACTGCTTACAGAAGTTTCCTGGTTAATCAACTTAATTCCTACAATAATGTATTAAACAAATATTTACTAAGTGACTACTAGGTGCTTGGCACTTTTCAGGCATTTGGGATAAAGTGATGAACAAGATGAAGTCCCTGCCCTCATGGAGTGGCGTTCTGTTTGGTGTCCTCTTTCATGGTATTGTATCTGACATTTTTTGTTAACAAGTTTGTGAATGCCGCATTTGTGTATCACAGCCTGACTTTCATGAGTGTGCGGAAGGCACAGGGTATACTAGCAACAGTTTTAAGGATTGAAAAGAGAAGGAAGGGGTGGGCCCCCAAAAACCCCAAGTTTGTTCTGGGTGTGCCTTCCCAGGACTTTTCCACTTTTTCTCTAATTGCTGTGAATGTCTGATTTTCTCCTTCTCTTCCTTTCTCTGGAGTTTAGATATGAGTGTACACAGAGCTTTTTATTCTTGACATTATAATGGGTTGAGTGTGTAAAGGCATGACAAAACTTTAAAAAGAAATTATATTTTCTCCCTGACATCAGCTGGCAGTAATCCATTAGAGAGAGCACTATTGAGGGCTCTAGCACATTAAATGTTGAACCTTGATCAATTTATAAAAATTAGCCATCTAAGACATAGCCTGCGTATAGCTTTCTGTGATCCCTCCTTCCCCCTTCTGGCATGCTGGCTATGTGCTAAGCTGTACTGACCTGGGAGCTCCCAGGAGGAAAAGCTATTTTGATAAACTAAAGGTTCACAATTTCTGGGGTTGCTTTGTGATAGCAATGTTTATTGTGCATTGGGATACTAGAAAGCTTTAGGAGAATCAAAATAGAAGGTAAAGGGTCCTGAGGAAGTGACATAGTTATGACTTTGGCATCCTGTGCTCACAGCACCTTTCTACTCTCCAAGCTACTAGATCGTAATTCTGTAAGCGTCTTCCCTTTACCTCCCAGTCTTCTTCCCTCCTCCAATGATTATGAAGAGCCTACTCTGTGTCATCTATCATGTTACGCATTGGAGCTACAGAGATGAATAAACCACAGTTGTTTCCCTCAAGGAGCTCATAGTTTACTGAAGGAGAAAAATTCTGAAACAGATCATTCCAGTGTAAAGTGACAAGTGAGGTCTTCTAGAATACTCAGGGCTCTACAGGACCAAGTAGAAGAAATGCAGGACTCTGCCTGGGTAGAATATTGAATTTTGAATACCACATGTTCTCACTCATAAGTGAGTCCTGAACATTTATCACAATACTACAAGAGAGAAATCAGCAGTAGCAGGACACTACAGGGGTGGGGGTGGGGCACATAACATCACTAAGGGTACCTGATCCTAAACCAAGGGGAGTGGGAGGCCCAAACTTCATCTGCATGTAGACCATTTATGTACCTAATCCTGACTTGTACCCCACATCTTTAAAATAAAATAAAGGGAAAAAAGAATATTGAATTCAATGGCCCAATTGCCTACATAATATAAAGGAACACAGGAAATGGACATTGCTTAGGTTCAGCAGTTGAAAGGATAGAATTTATATTCCTGTGTGCATCCTATTCTACAAGAAAACTTTGATGCGTCCAACCCTGGATAAGTATGCAGTGAATTGAATTTTGTTCCCCCACTCCAGCCCCAAATGTGTTCAAGGTCTAAGCTCTGGTATCTGTGGATGTGACCTTATTTGTAAATACTATCTTTACAGACGTAATCAAGTTAACATGAGGTTGTACTGGATTACAGTGGACCTTAATCCAATGATTGGTGTCCTTATAATAAGAGGGAAATTTAGACACAGATACACAAAAAGAGGAGAACACCTTGTGGAGACAGAAAGCACACAGACACAGGGGAGAATGCCATGTGAAAATGAAGGTAGAGATTGTAATGAATGATTAATCTGCAAGCTAAAGAGCACCAAAAATTTCTACCAACGACCTGAAGCTAGGCAGGCAAAGACGGATCCTCCTCTAGAGCCTTTAGCGAGAACAGGACCCTGAAGATGCCCTAATCTGGGACTTCCAGACTTGAGAACTGTAAGATAATAAGTTGCTATTGTTTTAGTCCACCCCGATTTGTGGTTATTTGTCATGGAAATTCTAGGAAATTAATACAGATTTGGGTACTAGGAAGTGAGGTGCTTCTGTAACAGATACATAAACATATGGAAGTGGCTTTGAAATTGTGTAATGGGTAAAGACTGGAAGAATTTTTGAGGCACATGCTAGAAAAGCCTAGATTGCCTTAAACAGAATGTTGTATCAATAAAGGTACCTGATGTCAAAGTGGGGACCAAAGGGGGGCCCAAACTTTACCTGTACAATGAACACTTGTATACCTAATCCTGAATTGTATCCCACATCTTTAAAATAAAATTAAAAATTTTTTAACAACAGAATGTTGTTAAAACTATGAACTTTTGGTGAGGTCTGAGGTGAAAATGAGGAACAAATTATTGGAAACTGAAGGAAAGGTGATACTTTTTATGAAGTGGAAAAGAATATGGCTGAATTTTGTTCTACTGTTGGGTAGAAAGTAGACCATGTAGGCAATACATTTGAATATTTAATTGAAGAAATTTCCAAGCAAAGTATAGAAGGTATGCTCATATTTCTCCTTGCTGTTTATAGTGAAATGTGAAAAGAAAGAGATACAATGAGGGGAGAACTTGTATTCGTTTGCTCAGGCTGCCATAATAAAATACCACAGACTGGATGACTTAAACAATAGAAATCTATTTTTTCACAGTTTAAAACTGGCATGTACACGATCAAGATGTCTACCAATCCAGTTTCTGGTGAGGGATTCCTTTCTGTTTTGTGGATGACCTACTTCTTGTTGTGTGCTAACATGACTTTTCCTCAATGTGTTCAAGTGGAGAACTCTATTTTCCTCTTCTTATAAGGCCACCGGTCCTATCAGATTAGGTCCCCATCCTTATGACCTCATTTAAACTTAATTACTTCCCAAAAGTCCTCTCTCCAAGTACAGTCACATTGGGGGTTAGGACCTCAACATGTGAATTTGGGTGGAGGGCACACAATTCAATCCATAGCAGAACATTAAGCAAAAAAGTCATTAGAACTAAAAGATCTAGGAAATTCTCAGCCTATCTATATTGCAAAATGCAAGAAAGTGTGTTCTGGAAAGAACACCAAGGGTGTGGCAGGACAAACGTTTGCTGGAGAGATTAGGTGTGGGACACATGGATCCAATTAACCATTTCAGCAGAACACTCATCCCGGACTGAAGGGGACAGAAACAGGACAAAATAAAGGAAGTTTTTCAGATTGCTGAGATTCTACAGAAATGAATCATACTGATAAAGCTACTCTGCTGTGAATGTGTTATTTTTCAAGAAAATGGAAGAATGAATTCCAAGGGTAGCTCTAGAGACCAGTAAGGCTGCTGAGAAAAGTTCAGAGGCCAGAGGTGCTGCTGTTGCCGTTACAGGCTTAAAGTGTGGGTTCAAGGGGTGGGGCTGCTGCCTTCTTGGTTCTAGAGGGTAGAGTTGCCTCCTGAGTTCCAGAAGGTGAAGTCACCTCCTTGGTTATGGGATTGGGCTGTCATTCCAGTGGGCTGAAGTGAGGTCAGAGAAAAAAACATCAAGCCACGGATAATTATTTTCAGGCCTGGAAAACCTAATGGAATTTTCCCTGCTACGTTACCAGCAACCTTTTTATTTCTTCCATTTTCTCCCTTTCATAATGGAAATGCATATCCTATGCCTATCCCAACATTGTATTTTGGAAGCAGATAACTTGTTTTCTCGTTTTCACAGGTTCACATATGGAGAAGAATTTGCCTTAGGATGCACCATCCAAAGCCTCACTCATAACTAACTTAGATTATTTAGAAAATGATATTTTGGGCTTAGAGTTTTGGACTTAGAGCTGGAATGGGTTGAGACTTTAGGGGATATTGAAATGGGGATGAATGCATTTTGCACATGAGAAAGACATGAACTTTTAGGGGTTAGAGGGAAGACTGTTGTGGGTTAAATTGTGTACCCTAAAAAATATATTCAAGTTCTAACTTCCAGCATTTGTGAATGTGACCTTATTTGAAAATAGGGACTTGGAAGATATAATCAATTTAAGATGCGCTCATACTGTACTAGGATGGACCTCAAGCCAATGACAGCTATCCTTATTTTCAAAAGGTAAATTTGAACACAGATATATACAGAGGGGTGAACACCATGTGAAGTTATAGAGTGAACAGACATAAGGGAGAATACTATGAGATGATGAAGACAGAGACTAGAGTGATGCATCTGCAAGCTAAGGAACATCAAGAATTACCAGCAACTATCAGTAGCTAGGAAGAGGCAAAGAAGGATCCTCCCCTAAAGCCTTCAGAGAGATTATGGACCTGCTGACATCTTTATTTCAGACTTAGCTTCCAGAACTGTGAGAGAATAAATTTCTGTTTTTTTAAGCCACAAAGTTTGTAGTAATTTGTTGTAGCAGCCCCAGGAAACTAACGTAGTATGTCGTTGCAAGTCTTTTTACTTCGTGACACATGTTAAAACTCCATTTTGAAGATGGAGTCAGAATTGTGGCATATACAAAAACCACTGATCTCTGAATGCTAAAGAAGGCAGTTTTGCTTAAAGCTTTTCATGTGTGGTTATTATTTTTATGTGTTTAATTTTTATCCTTTCTAAAATACTTAGGTGAATACATTCATGCAGAGTCCATTGCTCCACTCAGATTCTTTACCTGCAATGGACTGAATGTTTGTATACCCCTCTCCATATCCTATGTTGAAATTCTACCCCTCAATGTGATGGTATTAAGAGGTGACACCTTTGGGAGGTGATTAGGTCATGGAGGTGGAGCCCTCATGAATGGGATTAATGCCCTTATAAAAGAGACCCCAAAGACTTTTCTCACTCCCCTTTCCACCACATAAAGACATGAGAAGACAGCTATCTATGAACCTGGAAGTGTGCCTTCATCAGACACTGAGTCTGCCAGTGCCTTGATCTTGGACTCCCCAGCATCCAGAAGTGTGAGAAATAAATGTTTGCTGTTTTAAGCCACTCAGTCTGTGGAATTTTGTTATGGCAGCCCAAGCTGACAAAGAAAATGGTATGAAGAAGTGGGTGAGTACTGCTGCAACAAATACCTAAAAGTGTGAAAACAGCTTTGGAACTGTGTAATAGGTAGAGGCTTGAAGAGTTTTGAGGTACATGTTTAAAAACCTAGATTGCTATAAATGGAACTTGAAAGGCAATTTTGTTGAGAGCTCAGAAAGAAAAAAGAACTGTAGAAAAATCTTCTTGGAGAATAGCTAAGTAATCATGAACAGAATATTGGTAGAAATATGGACAGTAAAGGCCATTTTGATGAGGTCTCAGATGTAAATGAGGAACATATCACTGGCCAATAAAGAAAAAATGATTCTTGTTATAAAGTGGCAAAGAACTTGGCTAAATTGTGTATCTATTCTAGTGTTTTGTGGAAGGTGGAACTTGCAAGTGATGAAATTGAATATTTAGCTGAGAATATTTGGTTCCTTCTGACTACTTATAGTAAAATGTAAAAGAAAGAGTTATGACAGCAAAACGATGGAATAGGAGTTCCCAGGTTCACTTCCTCCCACAGAAATCCAACTAGCAACTATCCACAGGCAAGAATACCATTGTAAATATCCCAGAACTTAGGAGTGAAGCTGAGACACCTCCTCAGACAACAGAACCAAGAAAAGTCACAGATAGAGGAATGCTTCTCTTTGACCGTGCTGTCCCTCCCCACAGCCAACATAGTGTCACACAGTGAATTCCCCTGGACTTGTGGTTTCTACAGCAGGAAAAATGAGCTGGAGGCATATATTCAGCTTCCTCACCATTTTGGGATCCTTCACAGAAAGCGCACTCCTATCTTGTCTCATGGGAAACACCAGGAGTACCAGCAGGGCTAAATCACCTGGGGTCAGTTAGAAACAAAGAATGGCAGTGGGGCTCACAGTGACCAATGTATGAATCTTGGTGGCTGCTCTGTATTCCTGCCAATAGAGTTGCACATCAGAGAAACTAGCCAATAGTATTATGCTACAGGAAACATGGTCCATGGGTCTTCCGGGCTTGAATCGCTAGCCAGCTTCTTTATACAGCCTGGGTTCTCTCAGTAAGTCTTCCCCAGGCTGAGAGGCAACTGTTAGGTCAGTGATTACCCATGGAGGGAACATATGGCCCCGTCCAATCCTAGCAGCAGAGAGGTGATCCAATAAATTCTGATGCTCACATTAAGTCTTTCACAGACTGGTAGTAACTGAAGGTCAGTAATTACCCACAGAGGGAGTATCTGGTCCTGCCCAACCACAGCTGCAGAGCAGTGACTCCACCAAACCTTATTGCTCTGTTTAAGCCTATCCTAGTCTGGAAGGCAAGCCCAAGTCCACAGATATCATCTGTGGAGCACAGCCTTTGGCTCTGCCCACCCCATGTGGCCAGGCAACAACACCAGAGACTTCACCCAGCCTTGGGGACTTACAAGGTCCTGCCCAACTATAGATTCCAGCAACCGGGAAAGACAACCTGCAACCCTGCCCAATCAGAGATGATTGCGGCGCTCAGCCAGGAGCTCCACATGATGGCAGAGTGCAGCCACAGGTCTCACTGAACCACAGAGCAGAGCAAGCAGAGCTATTCAATCTCAGAGCACAGGAAATGGAGGAGTCCAACTAGAGAACCCAACAACAAGGTCTGCCTGTCCAGGGTAGCTACTGGCTGACCCATCTAGAATCCTAGGCTAGATTAAATTGTAAAGGTCTATTTACGCCTGCAAAGGCTAGAAGAGGAGGCCATCTCCTCAAATGTGTGAGCATCAATATAAGGACCCAGGATTATGGAAAATCGTGGAAATATGACACCACCAAAAGAAACTAGTAAAGCTCCAGTAATAGACCCAGATGAAGTTAAAATCTAAAAAAATTACTGACAAAGAATTCAAAATAACCGTCTGAAAGAACTGCAAGAAAATACAGATACAAAATTAAATGAAATTGAGGAAAAATTCATGAACAAAATGGGAAACGACATAGAAATAACTTAAAAAAATCCAAATAGAAATCCTCAAAACAAATAATACAATAATTGAACTGAAAATTTCAACAGAAAGCTTCAACAGCAGAGATCAAGCAGAAAAAAGAATCAAGATAAAGCTCAAAGACAGGACATTTGAAATTATCAGATCAGAGGAACAAAAAGAACAAAAAATGGAAAGAGATAAAGAAGACCTATGGGAATTATAGGACACAATCAACTGAACTAACCTTTGCATAACAGAATTTACTGAAGGAGAAGAGAAAGAAAAAAGTCTATAAAACATTATGGAAATAATGGCAGAAAATTTCCCAAATCCGTGGAAAGACAACAACATCCAGATAAAAGAAACTCAAATGTTGCCAACCAAATTCACTCTCCCCCCCAAAAAAAATTCACCAAGACACATCATAATCAAATTATCAAAAATCAAAGATAAGCCGGGCTCAGTGGCTCAGCCTGTACTCTCGCGCCTTTGGGAGGCTGAGGTGAGTGGATTGCCTGAGCCCGCGGGTTTGAGACCCGCCTGGGCAGCGAGACCTCATCTCTACAATAAATTAAAAAAAAAATCAGCCGGGCGTGGTAGCACATGCCTGTAATTCCGGCTACTTGGAAGGCTGAGGCGGAAGGATCGCCGGAGCCCAGCAAGTCGAGGCTGCGGTGGCCGGAAGTGGCCACTGCACTCCAGTCTGGGTGACAGAGTGGGACTCCGACTCAAAAACAAAAACAAAAACAAAAATCAAAGATAAAGAAGGAATACTAAAAGCAGCAAGAAATAAGAAACATATCACATTCAAGGGAACTCCAATATGGTTTTCAGTGCATTTCTAAGCAGAAACTCTACAGGCCAAGAGAGAGTGGGATAATATATTTAAAGTGCTAAAAGAAAGAAAACCCCACAAACATGTGGATATTAAACAACCACCTTCTAAACAACCAATGGGTCCCAGAAGAAATAAAAAAGTAATTAAACAAGTACCTTGAGACATACAGAAATGGAAACAACAATATGCCAAAAACGCTTAGGATGCAGCAAAAGCAGTCCTAAGAGGGAAATTTGTAGTGATAGGCATCTGTATCAAAAAAATAAAAAAGACCACAAGTAAACAATCTAATGTTACACTTCAAGGAACTACAAAAAAAGGTACAAACTAATTCCAAAGCTAGTAGAAGAAAGGAAATAACAAAGAGCAACACAGAAACAAACAAAATAGAGACTAGAAAAACAATGGAAAAAAATCAATGAATGTTTTCTTGAAAAGATAAACAAAATTGACAAACCCTTAGCTAAATTAGGAAAAAAAGAGAGACTACTCAAATAAATAATATCTTAGATGAAAGAGGAGACATTACAATTGATACCACCAAAATACAAAGGATCATAAGATACCACTATGAACAATTAAACACCAACAAATTCAATAACTTAAAAGAAATAAATTCCTAGACACATACAACCAATCAAAAATGAATCATGAAGAAACAGAAAGTCTAAAAGACCAATAAAAAGTAAGGAGACCGAATCTGTAATAAAATGTCTTCTATCAAAGAAGAACTGGATGGCTTCACTGCTGAATTCTACCAAACATTTATATAACGAATACCAGTTCTTCTCAAATTCTTCTAAAAAACAGAAGTAGAAGGTCTCCTTCCAAACTCATCTTACAAAGTTAGCATTACCCTGTTACCAAAGCCAGACAAGAACACAGCAAAGAGAAAACTACATGCCAGTATCCCTGATGAACATAGATGCAAAAATCCTCAACAAAATATCAGCAAACCAAATTTAGTAACACATTAAAAGAATCATTCACTATGACAATGTGGGATTTATCCCCTGGGATGAAAGGATGATTCAACATACACAAATGTGGTACACCATATTAACACAATGAAGGATTAAAATCATACGATCATCTCAATAGATGCAGAAAAAGCATCTGACAAAATTCAACACCCTTTATGATTAAAAACTCTCAACAGATGAGGAATAGAGAGAATGTACCTCAACATAATAAAGACCATATATGATAAATCTATAGCTAACACTATTCTCAACCGTGAAAAGTTGGAAGCTTTTCTTCTAAGATCAGGGACAAGACAAGGATGCCCACTCTTGCCATTTCTTTTCAACAAAGCACTGAGAGTTTTAGCCAGAATAATAGACAGGAGAAAGAAAGAAAATATATCCCAGTAGGAAATAAAGAAGTGAAGTTGTTTTTATTTGCTGATTACATGATCTTATTTTTAAAGAATCCAAAGGCTCCCCCCAAAACTATTCAGTAAATTTTCAGTTTATAAGAACAAATTCAGTAAAGTTTCAATCTACAAAAACAACACACAAAAAAATCAGTAGTGTTGCTCTCTATATATTGAATATTCCTTATCTAAAATGCTTGGGACTAGAATTGTTTCAGATTTCAGATTTTGAAATATTTTCATTATACTTACTGGTTGATCAACCCAAATCTGAAAATCTGAAATCTGAAATGCTCCAATGAGCATTTCTTTTGAGTGTTGTGTTGGTGCGCAAAAAGCTTCATATTTTGGAACACTTTGCATTTTTGAAGTTGAGATGCTTAACCTGTACTAATAATAAACTACTTGAAAAGTAAATTAAGAAAATAATCCCATTTACAATAGCAACAAGAATTAAATGCTTAGTGCAAATTTAACCAACAAGGTAAAAGACCAGTCTACTAAAAACTGTAAAACACTAGCAAAAAAAGGAAGAAAATACAAATAAGTGGAAAGATATCCTGTGTTTGTAAATTGGAACAATTAACATTGTGAAAATAATTCATACTACCCAAAGTAATCTACAGATTCAATGTAATTCTTATAAGAATTCCAATGCCAGCTTTCACAGAATTGGAAAAAACAATCCTCAGATTTGTATGGAACTATAACAAAACCTGAATAGTCAAAGAGTAAAATGAACAAAGCAGGAGGCATCACGCTCTCTGATTTTAAAACATATTATAAAACCACAACAGGAATTCAAAGTACTGCAAATATATAAACAAACAAACAAATAAATAGAAAACTGTGAAATTACTAGAAGGTGACATGGGGGAGATTTTCCATGATATTGATCTGAGAAAGGATTTTTTAAAAAAAATATGATTCCGAAAGCACAGGCAACATAAAACAAAAATAGACAGATGAGATTATATCAAACTAAAAAGCTTCTGCAAAGCAAAGAAATAACAAAGTGAAAAGGCAACCACAGAATGGGAGAAAATATTTGCAAACCATACATCTAATAAGGGGTTAATATCCAAAAGATGTAAGGAACCCTAACAACTCAATAGCAAGAAAACAAATAACCCAATCAAAAAATGAGCAAATGCATGGCCAAAAGGTACATGAAAAAAAAAATGCTTAGTATCACCAATCATTAGGGAAATGCAAATTAAAACCACAATGAATTATCACCTCACACCTGTTAGAATGGCTGTATATCAAAAAGATGAAAGATAACAAATATTGGAAAGGGTGCAAAGAGAAGTGAACAGTTATATGCATTGTTGATGGGAATGTAAATGAGTACAGTCATTATGGAAAATGGTATGGAAGTTCCTAAAAAGAAAAAAAAAACCTAAAAATAGAACCATCATATGATCCAATAATTTCACATCTGGATATATATCCAAAGGAACTGAAATCAATACGTCAAAGGAATATCTGTACTTTCTTGTTTATTGCAACATTATTCACAATAGCTAAGATATGGAAACAATCTAAATGTCCACAAAAGGATAAATGAGTAAAGAAAATATGATATATATACATACATATAGATAGCTATATATGCATGTATGCACAATGGAATACTACTCAGCCTTAAAGTAGGGGGAAATCTTGTCTTTTGTGATAATATGGGTGATACTGGAGGACATTATTGTAAGTGAAATAAGTCATACACAAAGACAAATACTGACAAAGACAAAGACAAATACAAAGATCTCACTTATATGTGAAATCTAACAAAGTGTAACTCACAGAAATAGAAAGTAGAATGGTGATTGGGTGGGGGGGAGGGAATGGGGAGAGATTGATCACAGGGTACAAGGTCTCAGACACACAGGTGGAATAAGTTTTGAGAGCTATTGCACAGCAGGGTGACTAGAGTCAACAATAATGTATTATATATAGTATTTCAAAATAATGAAGGGAGTAAATTTCAAAAGTCTCACCATAAAAAGATAGGTAATCGAGGTGATAGATATGTTAATTAGCTTTATTTAATCATGCCACCTTGTATATATATCAAAACATCACATCTTACCCCACAAGTCTATACAATTATGATTTGTCAATCAAAATCAATGTTAATCATTTTTAAATTAAAATATATAAATAAAAAATAGTTCATTAATCATTTTTATTTTGATTAAAGTGAAAATGATGATTTTATAAATATATTTGGTAAATAAAATATATCATTAAAATAAAAAATGTGATAGAAGCTAAAAGAATTGAAGATGGAATCGTTAAGCCCCAAATCCTTAGAATTTAAAGATTTGGAAAAATCTTAGCCCGTCTACATTACAAAAAATGAGAAAATGTGTTTGGAAGGGCATGGGAGACTCACCATCGGATAAGAAGATTAATGTGGATGTGAATCACAGACTTAATCAACCATCTCAACAAAAGCCAGGAATAGAGATGGGATTATACTAGCAGAAACACTGCCAGCTGGGACTAAAGAAAACTGAGAAAATGGGAAAAAATGAGGGATGACTTTAGGACTTCTTAGACCCTATGGGGTCAGACCATAGAACTATTCGACTGCAAAGTTCTTCATGACAAGGAAAGGATGACCCCAAAGATGATTCAGAGATCATCAGGGCTGCCACTCTCACTACAAGCCGAGAGTATACAGGCCTGCGGGACAGGGACGCCTCCAACTCAACTTCAAAGGGTGAGATTAATGCCCAGCCAAGCTATGAGTTGTAGCCTAGCAGAGTCCTGGGGGCATGACCCCTGCCCCAACAGAGAGCCTTGACATGGATGAGGATATTGCAGAGAGCCATAGCATTGGTGGTGCCTGCTGATCTGTAGGGGTTATGTTGCCACCCCAGTGGGTCTGGAAGGAGAAATTGCCACCCCACGGGATCTGGAAGGCAGAGCATCAAGCCAAAGAGGATACAATTTATAATGATGTGAAAACTCAATGTAAATTGAAAATATCATAAGTCAAAAATGGACATTTTGTAGACATGATGGGATGTGAAAATGCAAAACACAATGCTGGCAACACAGTACACTGTATGGTATGAGTTGTTAACCCTCGTGATCGTATGACTGACTGGGAGGTGTGCTGCTGCTCAACGTCATATTGTTTATCACTAGCCCAGGAAAAGGTCAAAATCTGAAGGACAGTGTCTACTGAATGCTATCACTTTTGCGCTATTGTGAAGTCGAAAAATTGTGAGTTGAACCATTGTTAAGTCAGGGACAGTCTGTATTCTCGAGCCTTAAGATCTCAAGGAGCTTGCCTTCTAGCTTTTGGACTTGCTTGGGACCTGTCATCCCTTTCTTCTTTCCTGTTTCCCTTTTCTAGAATGGGAATGTCTATCTTATGCCTGTTCCATCATTGTATTTTAGAAGCACATAGCTTGTTTGACTTCACAGGTTCACAGCTAGAAAGAAATTCTACCTTGCCCATATCTGATTTAAATAATATTTAGATGATACTTTAGACTTTAGAAACCATGCTGGAAAGAGTAAGTCTTTTAGGGTTAATTGGATGGAATGAATGTATTTTGCATGTGATAAGGACATGAATTTTGGGATCCAGGGGTGGACTGCAATGGGCTGAATGTGTGCTCCCCAAATTCATATGTTGATAGTCTAACCTCCAATATAATGGTTATAAGAGATGGTGGAAGCCTCATGAATGGGATTAGTGCCCTTATAAAAGGGAGCTCTCTTTTCTGCCATGTGAGGACACTATAAGAAGACAACTTCCTATGAACCAAGAATCAGGCCCTCACCAGACACTGAATCTCCTGACACCTTGATTTTCAACTCTCTGGAGTCTAAGATGTGTGGTAAATAAATATTTGTTGTTTAAGCCATCCAGTCAATGGTATTTTTGTTATAGGAGCCTGAACTAAGATATTGCTGTCCTAGGGTAGCTTAGGATATTTTTCTCACCTCTTGAGTCCCTATCAGCATAATCCAGAAATCAGATATGTACATTAATTGTCTATTAGTTAAATGAAATCTTGTTAGTCCAGGTGTTTTGTAAACCACAAAGTACTTTCCAAATGTGAGGACTGAATAATATTGTCTGAAAAATACATGAAGTCTCAGGTGAAATATTCCACAAAGCACAGACTCTTCTACGGATGTAATTCCTTAAAGGAATCTTCTTTGGGATGGCTTATATGATGAAAGTTTGAGTTGAGATAAAACAGTAGTTTGTGCTGTAACATGAACTTAACTGTTCAGTTCTATCAAGGTTTGGATAACTACAGAAGAATGTTACAATCTCTGAGGTTGGCCATTGATAGAATGGCTGTATTCATATTTTAATAATTTTAATTATGCTGGGACATGTGTAAACTGGGTTCATCTGAGACAAATCACTAGCCATGGACACACTGCATGAGCTAGAGAGTCATTTAGCCACTTTGAATTTATTCGTTGTTCTATACAATTCAGTTGTCTAGCTTAATATTCCTTCCCCATAATCACAAAGTGTGAGGATTAAAGAGGAGAAAAAAGAGAATTAATTATACAGAATTGAGTACGTCTTTCCAAGAACTTAGATTAAGAGTTAGAAGAGGTAAGATCTTAATTATGACAGAATAAACTGCATGATTTTAAGCTAGGCAACTGAACATCTCTGAGGTTCAGTTTTCTCATATGCCTAATGAAATATTGGAATCATAAGCTTTTCAAGTTGATAGGAATATTGAATTCATCTAGTTTCCCCACCTGAAAAATTAACTTTCTATACAACATCCTGACAAGCCGTTGTTTAAATCGTTTGTCTCTAATACTTATAATCAGCTCTCTACCTCAAGTGGCAGGCAGCCTACGCCATTTCTGCAGTTTACAGTGAATGTTATAAAGTTCTTCTCGTAGGCCAAAGTTTAAGAAAAACAACTTTTTAAGATTCAGAGCTTTAGGAACATTGAGTAGATTCTTCTGCAAGAAACTTCCTTTGGAAGAATTCAAATAAAGGCTACATGATTTACAATCTCCAGATGGTCTGGAATCTAGAATCTGAAGCCTAGATGACTTTTAAGATCCATTTCTGTTCCCATAGTCAGTGATTCCATGACAATTCATCAGAAAGAACTAACCTTCTAATCTGGTCTTCCAAATAGCTCTGTATTTTTAATTTTCTCTTTTCTATTCTTTCCTTAAATCTCCCCGTTTCAACCCTTCCATCTGCTTGTGATTCCTCTTTCCTTTGCCTCTTCCTAATATTTAGGCTCTCCCTGGATCCAACTTAGTATCTACCATTTGTGCTCCCTTTCTATCCTCATTCTGGGGCTTAACTCTGTCTTGCCTGAATTAATCTTCTGGTCTCTAGTTTTTTCTTTGTCTGATCCATCTTGTATTTTTTTTTTTGAGTTGGAGTCTCACTCTGTCACCCAGGCTGAAGTGCAGTGGCACTTTCACAACCACCCCAGCGTCGACTGGCTGGGCTCAGGTGATCCTTCTGCCTTAGCCTTCCAAATAGCTGGAACTACAGGCACACGCTACCATGCCCGGCTAAATTTTTTTGATGTATTGTAGAGACGAGGTCTCACCAAGTTGCCTAGGCTGCTCTTGAAACCCTGGGCTCAGCCAATCCTCTTGCCTCGGCCTCCCAAAGTGCTGGGATTACAGGCTTGAGCCACCTCTCTGGCCCCATCTTGGATTTTTAAAGTATTCCTCTGATCAATTCTGCTCGCTTTCCAATTCATTCTTAAACTGAATTTGAACATATTATAAATCTCCCCCACTCTTTATTCTGGCATTGAAAATTCTCCACAATCAGGCCCAACCTACTTCTCTAGACATACTTCTTGAACTCACTCTCCTAAACTCTTCTGGTGAAATGGATTCCCTATTTCACTGTATTCCAGATATGTTCTGTTTTTCCTTGTTTGGCTTTTGCTTACAACAGTTCTCTTGCTCAGGACTTTCCCCTGCCTCCAATCCCCTGCCATCAATAAAATCCTGTCCATCTTTCAATGTTAGTCTCAAATCTCTCCTCTGTTAACTCTTTTCTGAAGACTACAGCGCATACTTGTCTCTTCCTCCTCTGAACGCCCACACCACTTTATTGTTTGTTTCATTCATCTGGCAATCAATCATGCATTGCCTTGTAGCATTTCTGAAAACTGTCATTTATCTTGAGTATTGTCCTTTAACTGTTTCTTTTGTGTGTGTGTGTGTGTGTGTGTATATATATATATATATGTGTATATATATATATATATATATACATATATATATATATATATATATATACACATATATATATATAATCTTCAACTACCTAAAAAGCTGGGAGCTAGGAATGCACCTTTTTTCCAACTCTTTATAAAACAGAACTGGGCATCTAGTAGAGGCTGGCTCATTAATGTGTACTGACTAGTTTCTAATAGATTATTCAATTACTTTGTCACCACTTTAATAGACTACTAAATCCATTATTAATCGTCCCTCCCTCCTTCCATTTGTCAGGCATTGGTGGTGACAGAGGATAGAAGGGACCATTAGTGATAAGATACAAATGAGAGAAAGCATGTTTGATGTTTACGCCTCATGCAAGAGGAGTTGCTAAGATGCTGGTGGTAAGACATCTTACTATCAGCTAAAAGCATTCCTTAATAGATTTGGGTCCCTGGAGAAATCCACAGAGGTTGTGATTACAACCTGATACTAACAACTCTTCCAAGAGAGTAAATAGACAATTTTTTTTTCCTTTTTAGTTTGTGCTGGGTAGTTAATACCTAGGTGTTTAATTCAGTGAAGTCAGGAATGGCACATCAATTCTCTAGTGATTTTCTCTAGCAGTTTTTGCATTTCTGGGCTACAACTGAAATTCAAAATATTCTATGTGACCTTTTATGCCAACTTAAAAATGTTATGTGATTCATGAGAAGCACTTCAGTTTGAATAGAGGTAAGTCAAGGGATAGAAAGGGATTGGCCCACAGAGGTAAGGATGTGAGAAAAGCATGGAATACATAACTTTTTGTGGCTACCTCTAATGTTGTGTCGTAGTGGAGGGGGTGGTAGGCAGGGACGGGATGTGCTTCACCATCAGGAAACAAAGAAAATAATAAAAAGGAGTTAAATTGGAGTGCTAAGTTATATAAAGACCATCATCAGATGCTGAGCAAAGGATCTCTCAGTGAAGCATCTATAATGTGGGACTGGCAGAGGCCCTGAAGGGTGGAGAGGCCTCAAGTCAGCCATCTTGTCATGTTCCTCCATCACTGCCGAAGGTGGCAGAATGTATAGTTATGAGGCTGAGTGGTCAAAAGCCTGAGAAGTCCTAGGGGAGGAGAGATGAATGGTTCTTCTCTATATATATGCCTGAAGCAATACTCTGTCCACTGTTAGTTATTTAAGACATCAGGTTCTTTTAGAGACTATAATCATCTTCTCTGTTATCTCCAAGATCTTCACAGCAGAACTTTAGGATGAAGGATGTATCGTTCTCTCTCCAAACCCTGGTTCCAAGATTTCTTTCTCTAAACCCTGGTTCCAAGGTTTCCCTCAATAAAAAATATTTATTGAGTCTCTATTATATGCCAGACTCTTCTCTAATTGAGTAAATGAAATAAATCCCTTCCCTTTAGAAACTTTCATAATTTCTAACTGTGGTAGATCTACAGAAAAGTGGGCAGAGTGCATTGTCCAGAGTTTGAGTGTACTACTTGTTGCAGGGAGCAGTGGCCAAAGATTTAGTATTTCCAGGGAGGAAAAGGATTCTGCTGAAATTTGGGGAGGGTTGCTTCTTGCTTTTCCCTTTATATTTCTTTTGTGGTGAACAGAAAACAGGCAAATGACATAGATCCTTTACCTTATGAATTTCTCCTTGTTGGACGGTTTTTATGACATTAATCCACTCTTCCATGTCTTTACGACTGGGTGCTGCCAGTGTGACTTTTCGTTGTGGTGTGATAACCTAAAATACAAAGTCACATTATTAGCTGGTTCTCACTCTACAACTTTGACCCCAAACAGAGTCTATGAATTCTCTAAGAAGCTAGACAGATCTACTAAGCACAACCCAATCACTTCTTGAATATAAAATAGAAGTTCCCAGAGCCACTTACAGCTCCTTAGATATCTGCCCAAAATAATAATAATGCCAATAGTAATAACTAGGACTGTAATGGCACTTACTGTGTGGCAGGAACTATTCTAAAGCACTGTGTATAGTATTTCATTCAATCTTTATTACAACACCATGAATCTGATAGGCATTGTAATTTTTTCCTATTTCATAGCCTGGAAAACCAGGGCAAAGAGAGCTAAATGACTTGCCTAGGATCACCCAGCAGGTACAAATTTAAGCCAGAATTGAAATCCAGATTCTTTGGCTCCAGAAATCATTCTTTGAGATATTAAGTCACACACTCATCTATTAGCAAAGTGAGACTGCCTGAAAACCCTGGTTGCTTACTGCCACTCCTGTCTACTTGAAATAGTAAAGTGTATATGCTTCACCAGTGTATGTCTCTTTCTGTTTGGGAGAGTGAGATATCCAAAAACCTTGTTTCTTTCTTTCTTATAGGCAAGAGAACAGTCTGAAGGGAATTTTATGCTTGTCTCTTTTAATCTGGCTTAGTGCAAGAACCCAGGCGGCAATAATAAAAAGCCATGCTGAGAGTCTACCAGACATAGATCATGGGCAGAACTTGGTATTTTCTTAGAGGGTAGGAGGGAGCATGACCCTACTTGGTTTTACTACCAGCTCCTCAAGTTTTAAAGCTGGAGTTCACCCCACCGACAAGCAATTTGTTTGTTTGTTTGCATGTAGCACAGCATGATTCTGTGGTAGATGGGAATAAGAGGTAGTTAGGGTTGTGACAACAGTCACTCTTTTGGTCCAAATACATTCCTTGGTAGGTTGATGTGCAGTGCCTCAGTACTTTAATTACGCTAAGGGACAGCCTAACCCTTGGGATTTATTTATATAATCAGGAACAAAAACACCAGCCTGTAGGCTTGTCACGTAAAGGTTCGGCTTTTTGGGACCAATCAACAAAGGCTTCAGCTTTACCCTGGGCCAGTGTGATGTAATAAGAGAGAAATGAAAGCTATGTCTCCTTCTTAGACCCAGCTGCTCTCCTTTCAAAGGAGGATGGGACATGGACCAGCCATGGATGCAGGGTTTAGGTCTACAGCTCTTTAGTCTGCTAAGTATCATCCTGCCTGAAGAGAAACACATCTTCAGAACCCTTCATTGAGGCTGGGAGAAGACAGTCTGGGAAGAGGTGAGTAGGAGAATTCCTGGGCCAAGACTTGCAATTTTTCAGTGAGTTTTCTGGTCTAGATTCACTTGAATGACCAAAGTCATATGACATTTCAGCCACACCAAGCCCTTGAATACTTCCCTTGAAATTCCTCTGCTTTCTTTGAGGTACTCTCACTAGTGATCTCAACATGGGATAGATTTCACTTTGGATTTATTCAGGCTGTTATCCAGCTCATCAAAGGAGAAGATGCCATTTAACTAGATTATCCTGCTATTTTCTATAACATACTAGTAATCTCTTGAAACCTTCCCAGTGATACTCTTCTAAATCACCTTCACCAGGATGACTGATTTTTATAATAGTTACACACATCCCCTGCTCCATGAAATCAACCTGACTTTATGCCAGGCTGGTAATAGGGAACAAGAACATCACTTTTTTTCCCCCTATCACTGGACTGGTAGAAAGTGTTTGAATGAATAATAACACTTGGGATCAAAGGTGACTTGGGGAACCTGAAGTTCAAAGAGGCAACAAGTGGGTATGACAACCCTTCTTCCCAGCTAGGCAGCCCCACCCGTGCCTGTTCAGTCATTCCCAGTCTCACTTACACAAAAACTGTGACAAAGGTTTCTACAGCTGCTTTCTGCCAAGGCCACCTGAGACAGATCAATTGTTTCAAAGTGTGCAAACTGAAAAGATATAAGAGGGAGGGGAACAAGGAACCATCTGGTTAATGAGGCAAAGAGACATTAAAAGGTAAACACACATACACACACACACACACACACACTGACAGGCATTTTTGGCATTCATGATTCAATCACTTATTTGGCTTGAGGGCTGGAATTTATTTTAGCAACATAATTTTGGTTGATATGTCATGTGACAAATTAAAAACAAACAACCTAAATCAAGACACAACTCTTCCAAAACATCTATGTAGATTTATAGGAAAGCTTGGCTGGTCAATTCAGAATTAGTTAAACATAAATATGTTGGAGAAGATAATGGGATGTGGTCTAACTAGGAGCCTAGTGGAGCAGATTCTTGCTAGCTCCTATTTTATTGGGTGGCAGCCTTTGACCATGTTGCTAATCTCATCCAGTTTGAAGTCTATGTCTTCCGATACACTGGCCATAGTAGATACCACCCAGCCAGCAGCAGGAAATCAGTACTATGGACACAGACAAAACTGATTTCATTAGTATGCTGCCTGTGCTGTCACACAGAGCCTCATATTCTGAAGGGCCCCACACTTGATTTAATGCTCTGCTGTTGCCATGCTGAAATTCTTAATAATTTTATCTTTGAGGTTGCATTTTGTAAGTGAAGTCTAGTGGTACAACAGACACATGCATACGAACAGAGGAGATATACACAATATGCATGCATTTCCATGACATGTCTTGTCACTCCATTTGCATTTGTGATGCCCATGAGCATAGAATTACATGATGTGTGGGAGTTCACCAAGACTCAAAAAGCACAAGATAAGTGTGTTATATCTATGACTAGGTAAGTGAGGGAGCTGTCAGCCCCGAGAGGCCACACATTCTGTTAGAACCAGAACTTGCCTCAAAGATAGACAAAAAGACAATGGTTTCTAAGAAACATGAATAACCATGGGTCCCTGTTGTATTCTTTCTCACTCATGTTTCTTCCTTGTGTTGAGCAACCATGTATGCTAAAATGATGACATCAAAGGAAAGGGAAAGATAGGCAATCCATAGTTTTTTTCTCCTTTCAGTCAGAAAGTGTTGGTAGAATGTGCAGGTATCAAGAGGTGAAATAGAAACAGTTGAGCTAGATTTGTGTACTGGTGAGAACAAAAATACATATGCATGTGTGAGTAAGCTACTAAATACAAAGAGTATACTTTGGGTGATTTTTCATATAAATTAACTGCTCTTATATTTTCATTTAAAATTGGCATTGTTCAATGTACAGAAGAATGGTAAAATTCACGCCAATTATTTTAAATTTTATTTTTTCTTTACTTAGAATGACATTAAATAGCAAATTAAGGAAAAAAAAACTATGACAAGTCGTTGCTTTGTATTTTAGTATAAATATAAAGCATTATATGTTAGTGCCTGTAGTAGAACTTTCCCCCTGCTTTTTGAACAAGGAATCCTGCATTTTCATTTTACATTGGACCTCACAAATTATGTAGCTGATGCTGGGTGCAGAAGTTGACTAGGGAATCTATGAAAGAAAAGGGAAATAAGAAGGGGAAAGGAGATAAAGTATCCCCTATTTGGCCCAAAAGGACAAATTTTTAAAAATAGAGGGTTTCAACCTCCACCCTGACATTTGTCAATGTGTCTTTACCTTTGGCCTGTCTTCCCACACAAACATTTCCTGGTACCTATATACTACCCAACTGACAAGAGACTATAGTTACCGCAGGATGATGTGCAAAGTAGAGCTTCTGTCCTTGAATCAGAACATATCTAAGCTTCCATCTCTTGAAGGAGTTACAGCTCTTTAGCAGAGGTCCTTCCTTCAGTATTTTCTGAAAGACAGAAGCATGGTGTTGAGTAATTAGATCAATTTGCAGATCATATCACTTGTTCTCTCTGATAGAAGAGCAGATATCTAGAAGGCATTATCTCCGTCACATATATAAGAAATGGCCTGAAGGCCAGGTGAGAACACAGTAAAGTTAGTTAAATCAGAAAAGAAATTGGATACTCTTAGATAACACATTTCAGGATGATATAGGTTTCACATTGCTTTGGCTACATGGCCCAAGAACCATGGAGAACATCACCAATATTTGTGGTAAGGAGTGGAGGGGAGGAACATGAACACATAAATATAAGAACCATATTCCTAGGAAGGAATGAGTGGCAATGGAAAAGGCTGTAAGGCAGATTTTCTAGAAGTCTCCAGGGTGTTGTTCTAGACAGGGCCTTCCTCTCAGCTCCTTTAGAGTGTTTATTTTAGAATATTAAGTTGGATCATGTCCCTTCCCTGTTTGCAAGCCTCCAATAGTTTCTCAACACTTTTAGAGCCAAATCCAAAGTTCTTACCACGGCCTTCAGAGGCTCATGATCTCCTGAAGAAGCAAGTACATGAAAAGGGTACCAGAAGAGATCTACCTTCTGATTACTTTCTTTGCATAATCTCATAGTCTGACCACTGATTTTCCAGTTGCTGAACAGACTGACTCTAATCAAGCAGAGTCTACTTAACATCTTCATCATTGAGGAAATTCTCAGTTACATTATAGGACACAAACCAACATGCAAGACTGCCATTTAAGAGAAACACTCACTTCCACCAAGCTGGAACCAAAACTGTACTGAATGAACAAAGAGCCAGACTGAGTTTAATTCACCAAATCAAGACTCTACTCTGAATTCCATGTGTCATCTAAATTAGAATTCCTACTATTGGGTGGCTGTGGAAGTGTTTTGCTTGGTCCACCTAGTGTTTTTCAAAGTTTTTAATTAGTTGATTATATTCAAAGGTAGAAGATTTAATATAAAAATCCAGGTTTCCTGTTTCTTAAAAAAATAGAACATCTGGCAACACTGGATATTATATTATATAATATTTATATTACACTTATACAACACATATTCTCATATGGCAATGAATTCCTAGAACCAAGTAGCAGCTGCCCCCTCAGATGGGGTGCCTGGTTCCAGCAGGTATTTGAGTTTGGGATCCTGATCTAAACAATTATTTGCCATTCCTGTTCCCCCAAACACACACACACACACACACACACACACACACACACACACACACAATTTATATACTCTGTTCAATTCTCCACCCAATTAGATAATACTAATAGATAGAGCTTCTGTATGTCAGATGAAAAGTCAGTTCAGGAGCAATCACAATTTATCTGCGCCCTCTTGATAATTTATGGGAGTTTCAAGATTATTGTCTTACCCTTAAGATGCCAAAAGAATGGTGCTAAGACGTCAAAACAAAGAGAACAATAAGATCTTGTGGGAAGGGAAGAGGTTGCAGAGAGAATGAGAAATATTTAAATTGAGTCATACATGAGAAAACAACTCTCATCTAAGCTGTAAGAATATATTGTTTATTCTCTCTGACCCAGTAGCCTAAAGTATACACTCTCAGTGGTGGCATTTGGTTGTCTGTGTCCTAACCCTCTCACTTCTATCCATGTACTCCTCCACACTAAGTTTTCATGATAACTAGGCAGTCCTATTTATCTCTTTCTGTCAAAGACTTACATTCCGAATTTTAACCACTCCAACTCTGTACAAGTGAATCCACATCCCTTATTTATGCCCTTTTCCCAAGCTACTGTGTTCTGTCAATTATTTTATTATTTTTAAATTATTTATTGAGAGGACAGGAAAGCTCCCAGAGCAGGAGGGGACCCGAATGGGTTGCCCTCTGTCAATTATTAAATGCTTCCTTTACTCTTGTTTTGTTACACATAATGCCCATTGTAATAGTTCATTTTACAGTTGGATGTATGCTCTTTCCTTCCATTTTCAGTTTAAAGCTTCGGATCTCAGACTGGTAGATATCTACACAACTACATTCTCCTGGTCCTTTCTGAGAAGCACTACCCTCAGAGAAGAGCCCATTTCTCAGGCACTGCAATCCGTGGTCTAGTAAACTAAGATCTCCCACTTTATAACCCGTGAATATGATAGCCCAAGAAGACTCAGATTTTAGCTTAGGCATTTGCCAAGCTCTTTCATGAAAGTACTATGAACAAGAAAGAGAAATGATTATCTTTCTTCAAGTTTCTATTTTATCTGCGTCTAGACCACATCCTCTCCCCTAGCAAATCATCCTGCATGGTTATTTAGAGCCTACTTCCAACAAACCAGTACCTATCCCCAACTCAGGGAACTCCAGCCAAGCTCTACCAGTCAGGTGACCATTAGAGACAATAGAGCTAAGTAGGAGTAAGGTTTCTATATCTCACTGCAACTGAACTAGTATAAATCTGGAGTTGATTCTGTTAAGGTGTATATTGTTAGCCCCAGAGTAACCACTGGAAAAATAACTTTTAAAAATTGTGAAAGCGTAATAAAACAACAACGAAATACCACTACATACCTATTAGAATGACTAAAGTCTAAAACACTGACAACACCAAATACTGGCAAGGATGTAGAGCAACAGGAACTCCCATTCATTGCCAATGGGAATGCAAAATGGTACAACCAGTTTGGAAGACAGTTTGACAGCTTCATACAAAAACCAAACATAATTTTGCCATAAGGTCTAGCAATTGCAATCTTCGGCATTTACTCAAATGCACTGAAAACTTATGTCTACACAAAAATCTGCACTTGAATATTTATAGCAGCTTTATCTATAACTGCCAAAACTTGGAAGCAACCAAAACGTCCTTCAGTTAGTGAGTGAGTAAAAGGTCTGTGGTACATCCAGACAATGGAATATTATTCACTGATAAAAAGAAATGTGCTATCATGCCATGAAAAGACATGGAAAAACCTATAATGTAAATTGCTAAGTAAAATAAGTCCATCTGAAAAGGTTACCTATTGTATCAATTCAACTAGAAAACATTCTGGAAGAGGCAAAACTATCGGGAAAATCAAAAAGCTCAGAGGCTGCCAGAAGTTCAAGGGAAGTTAGGAAGAGATGAATAGGTGGCATACAGGAGATTTTTAGGGCAGTAAAATTACTCTGTATACTACTATAACACTAGATACATGTAATTATACATTTGTAAACACCAAGAGTGAACCTTAATGTAAACTATGAACTTTAGTCAATAATAATGAATAAATATTGACTCATCAATTATAGCAAATGTACTGCACTAATGCAAAATCTCAATAATAGGGGAAGCTGGGAGGGGGTGAGGGGATACATGGGAACATCCTTTTTAAAAATTTCAATAGCTTTGAGGGGTGCAGATAGTTTTGGTCTGGGCTTTAAGTGTACCCACCATCCCTACCTGTGCACACTGTACTCAGTGATTTTTTGTCCCTCCACCCCTTTTCCTCACCCCCTTCTGAGTCTCCAGTGTCCATTATACCATTCTCTATGTCTTTGCAGATCCTTAGTTTAGCTCTCACTTATAAATGAGAACATGCTGTGTTTGGTTTTCTGTCCCTGAATTAGTTCATTTAAGTTTATGTTCTCCAATTCCATCCAAATGGCTGCAAAAGACATTATTTTATTCTTTTTGATATAGCTGTATAGTATTCCGTAGTGTATATATTCCACATTTTCATTATCCACTGATTGGTTGATGAGCATTTAGGTTGATTCCACATCTTTGCAATTGTGAATTGTGCTGCAATGAACATGCAGGTGCAGGTGACTTTTTAATATTATTACCTCTGTTCCTTAGGGTAGATACCTAGTAGTGGGGTTGCTGGATCAAATGGTAGATCTACTTTTAGTTCTTTGAATAATCTCCATGCCGCTTTCCATAGAGGTTGTACTAACTTATACTCCCACCAACAGTGTATAAGTGTTCTCTTTTTTCCGCACCACCGCCAGCATCTATTGTTTTTTGATTTTTTTAAATAGTGGCCATTCTGACTGGTGTAAGGTGGTATCTCGTTGTGCTTTTAATCTGCATTTTTCTGATGATGAGTAATGTTGAGCATTTTTCATATGTTTGTTGATCATTTGTATATTGTCTTTTGAGAGATGCCTGTTCATGTGGTTTGCCAACTTTTTATTGGGATTATTTGCTTTTTTCTTGCTGATTTGTTTGAATTCTTTGTAGGTTTTGGATATGAGTTCTTTGTTAGATGTATAGTTTGTGAATATTGTCTCCCGTTCTGATGGTTGCCTATTTGCTCTGTTGATTATTTCTTTTGTTGTGAAGGAGCTTTTTAGTTTAATTAAGTATGGGAACACTTTTTACTTTCCACTCAATTTTTCTGTAAATCTAAAACTGCTTAAAATTGTCTATTAATTTTTAAAAAATGAACAAGCAAAAATATCCAAGGACATTTTGAAAAAGAAGAGTAATTAAGAGGAGACTGGCTGCTATTTAGATTTTAAAACCTAGTATAAAGCTAAAATATAATAAACACACCATTAAAGAAACTAAAATGTTAAAATTATTAAGGGAACATAAACATATTCATGTGACATGGTAGGGGCATGAATATTTAGAATATTAATCAAAAAAAGAAAACAAAAACTGTCTGTTTGGGAGAGTAGGCTGTTTGAATTCTTTAAGGGGAAAAGAGGCCAGCTCTTTTATACATGATACCCAGGGTTTGAGTGTATGAGAAGGGGAGAGTCTCAATGTGTATCTACCTAGAGAGATGAGGAGAATTTCGGAAGTAGATGGTGTAATTGTGGAGCTGTCTTCCAATAATAAATTATTGCTATTATTAAGAACACATTTTAGATCAAGTCTGGAACTGTTCTGGCAGATGCTATGCTTTGTCAATCCAAAGTTTATAATCCCTTGGCACCAGAACAGGGTTGGCAGCCTGTGGGAATTGATCTGTTGCCTATCAAGTTACATTGTGTCTGTCAAAAACCAAATTACCATCTGGAAGCAGGAGGGCACAGTCAACCATGACAAGAACAGAATGTCAATGCTAGGGAATAGGCAAGTGCTGTGGTTCTCTAATTGTTTAGCTAGCTAAACTTCTTCACCAAATTAAAATACCCAAGAGGATACTGACAGAAGGAGCCGAATGAAGTAGCATTGTTTTGAATAAGATAATAGTGCAGTTAAAAACTGGATTTTTTTTTGTTGCTAAATAAAAAAAATTACTAATTCTGATCCCAAACATCTCACATTATGAATACTACAATAGACCAACTTTCAGGAAATAAGCACTCAGGGACCATACATTTTAAAAGCTACTGATTTCTTTCCATTCTTATAACTTATATCTCTGGGTTCCTCTGACAAAGCACTGTAAAAGACCCCTTTATCCTCCCTTAAGTTCAACTGTCCTCCCCTGCATCCCCCCCCAAAAAAACCCATCTCTCTCCTCCTGTTCCTTTAAGGTGTAGGACAATGGGGTGAATAGGTGATAAGGAAATGAGGAGAGGAATTTGTTCCTCTAGAAAATTCCCAGGACCCTGGACCATCTGGTTCCAAAAAAAAAAAAAAAAAAAAAATTGAAATAAGAAGAATTCAGTCACTTCTCCCCAGTTATTTCCTTCCATAAACCCTTAGTAGTAATGATCACTCCAATTCTCTTTCCTGGTACTTAAGAAATGCTCTCTTTCTTCCCTCGCCTATGCCCTGTTGATTAATGACATCCTGTTATGCATCTAGGGACACAGCAAATCATCAAAACCTTCAGTTGTTACTCCACAAACCAAGTATTTGTTAGTTAAGAAAAGAAGGACTTCGCGATGCATATATCATTGGATGGATTGCTTCATCTATCTTTTCTCAGTTCCTGGTGCGGACTCCATCCTTTTGCTAGGGTAGCTAAAGCAGTTGCAAGCACATCTGTCTCAAAGATATGGATGGTAGGAGTGGAGGGGAAAGAACTGATAATTCATGTAGTCAAACACAAAGTTATATGAGCTCAGAGAATCATTTGAAAGAGCCACGGCACCTTCATGTTCATTGCCCTAAACATTTAACTTCTGGTTCAAATGAGGGGTTCCACCAAGACAGTGGGCTTCTACTCATACACCTTGTCATTCTTCACCAGATTAAAAGACCCGATCCCAATGATCTTATCACTGCTCCATAATATTAAACTGATAGCTTTTTATGCAAAAGCTTTAAGTACAGGGCTGTCTACTCAATGCCCATAGAAGACTGGTTGGTAATGAAAAAGTCACCAAGAGCCAGTAGAGTATGGAGAACTAGAAAGCCCATGACCAGTTGCCACTATCTTCAAGACTGTCATGTTTGAATGCTGACCAGTGTTACCAGTTTATTTCATTTTTCAAAACAAGCTGGCAATCCAGAGTTTTCTTTGGGCGAAGTTTTGTAATTTTGAAATGTTAGCAGCTAATTAAAAAACAAAACAAAACTTAAGGGCCAAACAAAACATATGGCAGTGTGTGAATTCAGTTTGTGTGTGGCAGGGAAAAGGGTTAGAATGCTGTAATAAGAGTCTCTTAACTTCTAAACGCAGGCTCTATTTCATTAGCTCTGAATTTCTACAAATACCCAGACCAGATCTTGGAGAAAGTAAAGTGCCTGTAGTTTTTTTTTTTTTCCTTCTAAACTCTGTCCCTCTTTAGGAAAACTTCCCTACTAACCCAATTACTGTTTCTAAATAAACCGTTGTTTATTAAAAAACTCAATAAGCAGCCCCAGGAAGACAGTTTGAACAGGCAGAAGCTAAAAACCACTCAATCAATGGGTTGCCCTAAGACGATAAAGTACATGCACACAAAACAATCTTTATTTGCTTAAAGCTACTAAACTGAGCAAGGACTTGAGATGTAAACTGGAAGAAGCAAGCAAACAAGCAAACACATCCCGCAAACACTGGGGGAAACCTGCTGCCTAGCCTCTAAGAGAGTTTGCACAGGGCTTCCCAGTCCCAGGCCATTGCAGATGACATCCTCTTATTGCCCCCCTCAACCACAATCATGCAGAGTATAACATCCAATTTCCAGATGGTAAATCTGAGGCTTGGGCATTTTCCCTTACTTTGCTCAAGGACTCACAATTACAAAATGCTGGTGGACTCTGTTTTCTCTCCTCATGATAAGGAAACTGGGATGACCTGGTTAATTAGCATGTACACAATAGAGTGAACACCTATCTCACCCCACCATCCCCAGGCAAACTTTGTCCTGAAAGAGAAGACCATAGATAGCTAAGAATTAAAAAGTGTTCTGTGAACAGTTCTGCATACTTAGTGCTAAAACTGTTAATGAGCTTCCCTCCAGGGGTAAACGATAATCTTTATTTTTCTAAAGACCTAACATTCCATGATGGGCAAGAGGGGAGTTCTGTTTAAAAAAAATTTTTTTTAAATTTCAAAGATATGGGGTGCAATTCAGATTTAGGTATACAAGTGGTAAAGTTTGGGCTTCCCTTTGGCCCCTACTTCACCTGGTTTGAGATCAGTATCCTTATTGATGTTCTGTGTCTCCACCCTCCAGGCAGTGTCCCTCTACTGCCAATCCCTTTCTTATGGGTAAATGTTCATGGTCCGCTTATGAGTGATAACATGTGGTACTCAGTTCTTTGTTTCTGTGATAGATTACTGCGCATACATTATAGACTCTAAGTCCATCCAAGTTACTGCAAAGTCCATAATTTTGTTCTTCTTTGTGGGTATGTAATATTCCATCATGTATATGTACATTTTTTAAAAGCCAGTTCAGTTTTTTTAAAGTGACTGATGGGAAGAGTAATTTGAATCCACGTTTCTACAACACTTTGCAATTGATAAAGTGCTTTTACTTTTATTATGGAATCCTCCCATCAGCCCTCTGAAGTAGGTAGTGAAAGGTCGTCATCTAATTTAATTCAAACCTATTAAAGGCACCCTGAACTTAGTGTCTTCAAGTGGCTTGCCTGTATATTTTTATTTTTAAGACATTATCAAGGAATTTGAATGTTTTCCTCTCAAATAAGATTTTCCATGTTTGTTTTGCACTTTTGAGACATTGTAGCATCTTAGGGATAACATATTTGTCAAAAGAATGCATCTCTAATGTTATTATTAAAGGCAATGAGGAATGGGGCTCTAGGTGGAAACTTTTGTTTGGTGGCCAGGCATGCAGCAATTTCACTAAAGGGACACACATGTAGTCTTGTTGGTCAAACCGCCACATTCCTGTGATGCTGTGATGCCATATCTGTGATGCTGCAGATAGGAAGAAGTTAAGAAGGATTGTAGGATCCTTGCAATACTGAAATGCCATGTTACCACCTGATGCATTTTAAACTAGAACACACTGCAGGCAGGCCTCCTAGTCCTTTCTGCCAGCTCAATCGGATATTGAAGCCCAAATACCATTATGGTCTCTACTATTAAACTATCAAGGCTGGCTGCTTTGTAGTGGGAGTAAGTATGGTACTAATTCATTTATTGTCCTGAATTCAACTGCCACAGAGATCAGTTGTCTTCATTTGAATAAAAAAATGCAGGATTCCAAGGCATAGGTAATCCAGATCCTATATATAGGGTTCAGACAAAATGTCTTTGCCAAAACCGTGGCAATCCTTGCAGACAAGGCTAGAGCTTTGGAAAACTCTGCTTCAGTTTCATTTCGAATCCTCTTTGATAAGCCAATCCCCAAATCCATTATCCCCAGAAACTCCCAACCCTTGGCACAGGTAGTCTGTCTCCCTGACACTCTCTACAACTCAAATTAATTGCCAACAACGAGGGTAAGCATTTCCCTCACTCCATATTTATAAAACATTTTCTACAAAATATCTCAACAGGGTCTGTAAGGCAGCCCAATTTTCTATATATAATTAACACTCACCTGCTGCTTAATTGAGAAAGGGCAAGTGCAGCTGCTGCTGTGACCTTTTCCTATGTTCCTCCTAAGTCCCCAAAGCTTCTACTGCCTGGTTTTTCTGTGACTTGGTGGGTTTTTGATACATGAGGCTTTGGGGAATTCTTCACTATTTCCTAGCAAAAGGATCCCCTGTTACATAGCCAAATTGAATCCCACCCCCATTCAATCACAAAGTAGGCAGGCATCATGACATGCACCACTACCTGATATCAGGTGGCCGCTCTTCTGTTTTAATTTCTCCTGTAGCTCTTGTGAGGAAGGCTGGATCAAGTTGGGGAATGAGGCGTTTATCACTCCCAAATGAGAACCGGACTCCCACTATGGGCACATCTGGGGAGGCCAGCTTTCTGCTTATTGCTCCTTCTGTCCTGGAACACCTATTCTCTTTGCTTTGGGGGTAGGGGTGCTAAGAAGAAAGTTGTTTCCTAACACAGGCCTGCCAAAGTTGATTCAGAGCAACTGTGTTTGATTTGGTTAAAATGCAACTTCGGGTGCTTTAGGCTTTAAGAAAGGCCAGACCTGCTGCTTCACTGAAAGCTTTACATTCTCCAGGGTCCGGTTGACATGGCAGGGGTCAGACAGACTGGCTCCAGCACTTAATAACTGTGTGACCTTGGACAAATCACTTAACCTCTCTGAGCCTCAATTTCCTTGTCTGTTAGATGTGCCTGCCACTCTGTGAGTCCTTTGTCCCTTGTGGACATTCATACCACTATTGGAATCTTCCCTTCCTGGCTGACTAAGGGCTGCAGCAGAAGGACAAGGAATAGGGTTTGGTTTCCCAGGAGTTTCAATATGAAAATCAGGAGAGTCATGGTCAAACAGACCCATTGGTCACCCAGCACTGAGAAGCCAGATCTTTCTACCGCTCAGGTCTGCAAAGACTATAACTGCAAATTCCCTCCCACTGCTTCCTGTGCTAAGGAAGAACAAGAGAGGCTCACCCATGTTCCTGCTCTTTATTAGTGAAATAAAAGCAAGTTGAGAATGATGATATATTTTTTTTGAATAGGCAGAAATTGTAACCAGTTCTTTGTATATCATTCAAAAGATATTTTATACACATGAGCAAAAATATATATGCATATATTCTATTTTTCTTCATGTAAATAAATCATAGCATTCTTCATACAATGTATTGTTTCTTGTTTTCTACACTTAGTATAGCATGGAGTCCTTTCAATATTGGTACATATTGAGTGGCCTCATTTTTTTGTACAATTGCATAGGATTCCACTGTTTGGATATAGTGTGACTTATTTAGGAGTAGTTGCTGCTGTCTTTTAGATAGACAGTGGTTTCAAATCTTATTTTATTACAATTAATACTGCAATGACCCTCTATGTATACATGTCATTTTGCACTTGTGAGAGTATATTGATAAGATAGACATCAAGGATTGGTGACCTTAAATCTAGTGTACTGGGACCATAAGCCTAAAAACCTATAAGTTTCAGGGGATCTCAAAGTGTAGAAACAAGAAATCCAGTGAAAGAAACAGTAGAAGTAGAAGCTTAGTGTACAAGCCTGTATCATCTCAGACATATTTGTTCCCTCCCCATTTCCTTTTTCTATTACTGAAGATTCCCAGAAAAGGTTAAAAAAAGAGACCATGAATTGTTTGGGGTTGGGGAGCAGGTGAGCAATCTAGGCCCAGACTGATGAAGTGCAGAAAGCAGTAAACTGGCTCGTGGTAATTGACCTGGGGCTCACTGCAGCCATGAGGGTGGAAGGGCTCTGCTGAGTCTTCTTAGAACTACACACAGGTTTGAAAGCTGGTTTTGCTGCCTATTAGCTGTGTAGCCTTGAACAAGGCATCTCATCACTATGAGGGGCCTCTATTAAGTTGGCAGGATGAGATACAAGCTCTGGCATAAATAGTTCAAAGTCTGTGCTCATGCCACAAAACTGCCTTTTAACTTTCTGAGCTAACCTTGACCTTTTTGATAAGTAATCTTAGCTCTCCCCACCCTGTTAGAGATGATGAAAATAAGAACCCAAGAAGGGTTGCACTTGCCTGAGTCAAACAGCAGATTAGTGGCAGAACCATGACTGGGCCTCAGGCTACCCCATTTCAGTGGCATTGGGACTTCTCCTCAACCTCCCTAAAGTAAAGGTACCCTATAACCACAGCCATTGAATTTGCTCTGTATTGGCAGTGCCTCCTGAAACATGTGCATAGTTCATGGGCTCTAGGAGAATATCATGGGAAGGAATGTGAGGAGACCATCAGGATGATGGCTTGATTCCAAAAATGGGAGCAAGAGGAAGAACTAGGTCAGAGTGTTGGTAGTTTGAGGAGAAAAGTGGCTTATGGGGAGGGCTTCCTGCCAAAGATTGGCTTTGCTTACAAATGCAGGGAAGATTAAAGGTTCTGAGTAGGGGAAGGAGGTTTGGTTTTGCGCTTTGGGGTATCCAACAACATAGATGCAGGAAATCCAGTAAAAGGAAGAGTGTAAGTGGAAGCTTCTCAGGAGATCTATTACTATAGGAGTAGTTGCTGCCGCCTTTAAAAAGTCACATAAAGTCCCAAAAGGAAAAATAGGGTATTTTGGATTTTGGTCCTCAATTTAACCAAGATCACAGAGGTCAGGACACCAAATATCTTATCTAGTGCCACCAACTTACAAAAAAAAAAAAAAAAAAGGCAAAGCAATGCCTGCTTCCAGCTGCTTTCTTCCCCACCCTTTTACTTGACCATCAGCTGCCAGAGATGGAGGTTCTCCTAATATTCTGTGGATGTTTCTTCTCTTGGGGACACTCTGCCCAATGCTTCTAACTAACCCTAGGATCCCACCACCAAGACACATGCCCTCTAAATATCTACTATGAGGCCTGTGGTTCCTATTCTGACTCTGATGATCATCCTCATTAGAGCATCAGGGGCAGCAGTTTCTTCTCCAAGTTTCTTTTCAACCATCCTTCTCAACAATAGCAAATGCCTGCTATTTGCCCTTGCTTTACATGCGTGATTTCACTAAATGGCCATAACAAAGTCTTGTGAAGGAAATGAAGTGGAAGCTTAGAGAGGTTAAGTGACTAGTCCCAAGTCACACTGAATTGCAGAGCTGGAGTTTGAACCCTTGTCTCTACTGTTTCTCCCCATACCAAACATCTATATGATGATGGTCATCATGATCTAACTTGGGTGTCAGATCAAACTTGGGAATCACTTCAGTTCACTTCTTTTATCCTCCATTATTTCACCCAGCAGGAAAAACCATGGACCAGTAATGCCTGCAGATTTCCCACTATTTTAACTGAATTTCTTTTTTTTTTTTTTGAATTAGAGTCTCACTCAGTCACCCAGACTGGAGTGCAGTGGCCGCTCCCAGCCACCGCAGCCTTGACCTGCTGGGCTCCGGTGATCCTTCCGCCTCAGCCTTCCGAGCAGCTGGAACTACAGGCGTGCGCTACCACGCCCGGCTAATTATTTGATTTATTGTAGAGATGAGGTCTCACCAAGTTGCCCAGGCGGGTCTCAAACCCGCAGGCTCAGGCAATCTACTCACCTCAGCCTCCCAAAGACGCGGGATTACAGGCTGAGCCACCGAGCCCGGCTTGAATTTCTTGAAGAGAACCATATACTGCAAATGACTTCACAAATGGGAAGGAGAAAAAAATCACAGTCCTTTGAAATGTCATAATCCCAAATTTTGCAAATGTTGAAACTTTGTAACAATATGCTGGACCATGCCTAGGAGTTTATAAATCTGGAGAGTTCAGCCTTCAGAGAGATTTAAAAACGCTTGTAACTTAAGGCCAAAAAGAAAGCTTGAAAATATGCAAATATACTCATATGTCATTTAATGACAGAGATATGTTTAGAGAAATGCGTCATTAAGTGATTTTGTCATTGCATGGACCTCATAGAGAGTACTTACACAGATCTAGATGGTATAGCCTGCTACTCACCTGGACTATGCGGTATAGTTCATTTCTCCTAGTCTATAAACCCGTACGGTTTGTGGGTATACTGAATGCTGGAGACTACTAGAACATAATGCTAAGTATGTGTGACTAAGCAGAAAAGGTACAGCAAAAACATAGTATTATAATTTTATGAGGCCACCATAGTATATGTGGTCTGTCTTTGACTGAGACATCATAATGCAGCACATGACTGTATGTAGCTCATTTGGCTACAACTCAAACAGCAAAGCAGTGAAGACTTAATTTTCGTGATTTCTATATTCTGGTTTTCTAAAGTACCCATGTCTTACAATCATGGTTTTAAATATCTCTTGGAATGTGGGGATGGTGAGCCTATATCACCTAATCACATGTGCTTGGGAAGTATACGTTTACTCTTGAGTCGGGGAAATTGTCTTATTGCCAAGCTGGACTCATGCAGACAGTCATCTGAAGGCCTGAACAGGATCTAACAATACATTCACCAAAAAGTCCCTTGGGAATGAAGTGGGCAGATGATAAAAGGAATGTGTGAGTTTTGGTTTTTATTTTTACTCAACCTTATGAAGTGGCATAGATAAGATCATGAGGAAGGTAGACAGAAATTGATGCCAGACTATTTGATTCTGCTTGCTTCTTGCAGCAGCAGTTGTCTAAGGAAGATGAAATCCAGTAATTCACTAGTGGTTGTGTGTGAGTGGTGGCAATGGAAGGTGTGTGTGTGTGTGTGTGTGTGTGTGTGTGTGTGTGTGTGAGAGAGAGAGAGAGAGAGAGAAAGAGAGAGAGATTGAGAGAGAGAGAGAGAGAGAGAATGCCTTGGTCTCACCAATGGTAATGGTAGGTGAAAGCAGGAGGAAGATGTCAGGTAAGGATACTTCAGAGATGGGATTGGCTTGGGGACAGGGTGGGTGATGACAGATCAATAGGAGACCCCACAACTCCACTCAACCCTTAAAGCTGTGAATAGCCTTGCTGCCTCTGAGCAGAGGACTGTCCCTGGCAAATTGCCTCACATGAAGGCAGGAGGCATGGTAGTGTGACAGCTCACCAAACCTGGAGGGAAAAGGGAAGGATGAACAGTGACTTCAGGAGACATTAATCTGTCAAAGAGACTATTTTGAAGGCCTTGGTTCCAGATAATTTACTGTCCAGATAACAAAGCTGAAAACCAGTGCCAGCTGATAAAAAGAAGCTACCAGGGACAAGCTTCCTGGAGGAATAATAGTAAGATAAATTGCTAACAGTTGAGGAAAGGATTATACTAATCATGTTACATGGGTTAACTCATTTGAGCTTAACAACTCTAGAAGGTAGGCGCCAGGATAATACTCATTTTATAGGTAAAGAAACTGAGTCTTGAGATGAAGTAATTTCCTCAATGGGTTAATAAATGGCAGAGCTAAAACCCCTCTTGAGGTTTCACAGGACATGAGTGGCCAGTGATTCTCTCAGTGGAAGAAAAAAAGGAAGGTTTACATCACCAATTTTATTGGAAGTTATACCCTATTCTATATCAATCACCAGAAGGAGACAGAATTGGAGGGAAACTGGTGGTGTGAATCACAGCTTGTTGGTTCAGTTTTGTTTTTAATATTAAATGCTAAGGTAATAATAATTGTTTAATTGACATAGAACTTTATGGACTATGGAGATCTTGAAGATTCTCACTTGGCTCTGAACACATCCCTGAGGAGTAAGTAACGGCCACTACTGGCTTTTTTTTCAGATGAGAACATTGTGATGTAAGAAAGTGAAGTGATTTGCCCAAGGTCACCAAAGTGGTAAACTGGCTCTGGCTTTCTGACTTTCAATACAAGGCTTTTTTCACTATATTTCTACACTCTATATTTTCTGTGTTGTTTGATACCATTTCAATTAGAAGTTCGTATTTCAAAACATGATTTACCCTTTCTTGCCATCCTGCAATAAAACTGTCATCACCAATGGTAAAGAAGTATAACAAAATCCATTGTGTCGGTGGCAGGCTTTCTTTTCCTTTTTTTTGTTGGTTAATGAAGGTGATACCATGCTGGACCCAAATGGAAATTCTTCTGTGATCTAGATGACTCCTAGTAATTAAAAAAAATTAAGTTGGTCGTACAACTACTGCACAAAAGCATCGCACAAAGATTTTACTTGGAAAGACTGAGAGTGCTGCTTTTACTGCTCTCCTCTCCCAGGGGCCACTTCCCACAGCTTGTTCAGATGCTTTACCCTAGGACCTACTGCTACCCTTTTCACAGTTTTGGACCTCCAATTATTTCCCTGTTGAAACATTATCCAGATCTGCATCCTTTCTCAACTTCTCCCTGCAGGCAAACACCTGGCAAATTTACCCACCCCTCCTCTCTAGCCAGGCTATGTTTAAAGGATTAAGGTTGCTCAACTCCTGTATGGCCACTAACTACAGTAATCAAATTCTAATACCCACTGGCCAGGACTTAGAGCAAGGCTGACTGTTACCATCTGGATTTTGTGCTGGTCAACTCTTGATAGCCTATCCAGAAGGGGTGAAAAGTATAAATGCACTAAGGGAGAGAGAGAGAGAGAGAAGAGAGAGAGAGAGAGAGAGAGAGAGAGAGAGAGAGAGAGAGAGAGATCGATCGACCAGTGGTATTAGAACTCAATCTGAGAAGTGGCCGGGGGTGGCAGCAAACACTCATAGACTTGTAGATAACAACAGACACTCATTATCCTACCAATGACACATAAGATTATCACTGGTCCTGGAAAGATCTCTGAGCCACCATTTCACTGATGCAGAGATTGTGCCCCAATCAATGTGTACACCTCCCTGTTCAAAGCTGCTAGGGAGAAGGCAGCAGGGACAAAAATGGAAAAAGAAGGGTTATCAGCTGTGATCTGGGGGACAGCTAGTGTTGAATCACACAAAAAATAAACAATGGGCAAAATTGTCCTGGGGGAGGGGACTGTCCTTTAATTGGAAACAGGACCTTAAGAACAGGGCTTAAGAAAAAGAAGGAGCAAGGGAGATGGCAGGGGAGGGTCCAGTTTGAAACAAACTCACTAATAGCAATGTGCATACACCAAAAAGGAAACACAGAGACACAGCTATCTTCCTCTTGTCCCTTCTACCCTCTATACATATGATAAAAACTAATGTTCTCATCAGACTGGCTTCTGATGTCCATACCTCTTCTGAAATATCCTGTTAGGCACTTTGTATACATCAGTGCTAAAATTCACAGCAATCCTGCAAGGTAGGTATTATCAACCTCATATTACAGATAAGGCACTGAAGTTCAGAATGGTCAACTGACTTCTCCAAGATCACACACAATTACAAAGGGAGGTGACTTTGAACTCAAGTCTGTCTAATCCCAAAGCCTGTGCATTTCTGCACATTATACCATACACACTGCATCTCTCTCCTGGAAAGTAAGGGTTGGTTTGACGTGAGAGAGGGTGGATAGTTTGCAAAACCACAAAAGATCTGAATGATACCAATTATGAGTTTTCACAGAAACATTTGAAAACAGGTACGATGTGGGCACCAACATGGCACCTGGAAGAGACAGTGGACTTAACAGACTTTAAATTCCATGGAGTTGGGGCACCAGCAGTAACTTGTTGTGTGAACAAATCATGCCACTTCCCCAAGTCGCCATCTCCTTGCTAGAAATTACAGCTAAAGATACGAAAAGTTGACACTAGATTCATCAAGGGAAGCCAAGGCATAACAGAAAAAAACTATTAATATTGCTTAGGCCTGTTGCCATAAAGTAGCCTCCTACCAAATGTAAGACTGCAGAGGTAGCCTCTGGGCCCAGGAATAGAAATTATTTCAAAACTGAGCAGGTCAGAAAGGCAAACCTCAGCATAAAACTTCTTGGTAAATCTCAAATATGTGTCATACTCAAGTTATGTCTGACAGGCACAGTGCCCAAAGTGCCACACTTACCATAGTAGGTGGTTGATGAATGTTTATAAAGTGAAATTGAGTGGGGGATAAATGCACCTGGAGAGGACAATGAGAAAGGGTGTTCTCAAATATTCAGGGATCCATTTTCTATCAGTTTGGCTCCTGAGAGCCAGTTGCTATTGTAAGAAACACATTGAAGATTCTTATATATCCAAGCATGTATATTTAGGCAAAAAACCAACTTACTAGTAAAAAAGAGTGAAGATTTTGGACTCAGATAAGACTGGATTTGAAACTTAGCTTCATAGCTTATTAGGTGTGTAGCCTTTGGCAAGTCATTTAACTTAAAAACCTAAGCATTTTTATCTGTAAAAACACATTTAATGGCATTCAACTCTCAACTAAGATCAAGATAATGCATGAAAATGTCTGGTGTAAGGTGGAAATACAATATATATTTTGTCTTTCCTTCTGTGGCTATAATGGCTATAGTTTTGACTCCTAAATTGGAACACAGAGCTTGTCAAGTGTAAGTGTATACATGGTTGCAACAGTCTCAATTTGAAATCAGCATTTTGCCCCAAATTTGGGAGCGTAATTTACATATAAATAGTGTAAGCCCAGCAGGACTTCACTACCAGAGGTTAGGGTGCTTTTGACTTTTATGGATTAGTCCACGCAAGCACAGACTCTTTCCTTCCCATGAGTAACAGAGCAAAGATCACTGGGAAAGGAAACAAAGACTATAAATAGAAAGTCAAATTGAAGTCTGTGGAAGAATTTGTGCCTGCTGTCCCTATAAAGACACACATAGTGCTAGGACTTACACGAGCTTTGCAGAAAAAAAGTAAACTTAGAACATCAGCAGGGCTTCTGATTATAGGTATAAAGATTTAAGGTGAGTTAAAAGAAATGTTCTATTTAAGCCTGGAAGAAAAAACAATATTAGAACAAATGGTGATTAGAACAGTTAGTATTGGTGAACCCAAGTGTTTGTATCTCTTTAAATTTAGCACATGGACATTTCAAATCTAATTATCTCTAATGTTGATATTGCAATAGTGAGGTGATTTTTAAAGGCCCCAAAAATGACTGAGTTGAAAACATCCTTTTCTGTTGTATTCTATCAGCCACAGCTATGAGAAACACAGCTTCAAGAGCTGCTATAATCTGCCACAATGAAGGCCAACACCATTTACCTGGTGCCAATTTATTCCACTCCTAGTTTATCCTATTTCCAGGCCAATTATTTAGGAGAAAAGCAATAGCTTGGCCGGGCTTGGTGGCTCAGCCTGTAATCCCGTGTTTGGGAGGCCGAGGTGAGTGAATTGCCTGAGCCTGGGGGTTTGAGACCTGCCTGGGCAACTTGGCGAGACCGAATCTCTACAAAAAAATTAGCCAGGCGTGGTAGTACACGCCTGTAGTTCCAGCTACTTGGAAGGCTGAGGCAGAAGGATCGCTGGAGCCCAGCAGGTCGAGGCTGCGGTGGCTGGGAGCAGCCACTGCACTACAGTCTGGGTGACTGAGACTCCAATTAAAAAAAAAAAAAGCAATAGCTTTTAGAGTCTAATCTTGCAAACTCAAAACTAGGTACATGAAATAAGGGTAAATATCACAGGGCCATTTTTTTTAACATAACAAAAAACTAAGAGCAGGGTTTTATTATACTATCTAACAAGATCTATGACTGAACAAGACCCAGAAGTCTACAGCTATCAGATGAGGTTGGCCACATTCAGGGTGGTACTGCTGTAGACCAGAAGGATACAACTATCTACACAGCTTCTGCCATGTACTTATCCTAAAACAAAAATCCAACTCTTTCTTATTCTACTTTGTAATTTATGTGCATTGGGCTCTCAAGGGAAGTCTAAATGTAGAGTTATACAATAAAAACTGGCAAATATATTTTCTCATTTTATCTGAGTACCTTTAAAAGTAAGAGGGTTGGAGTGGATTTCACAGTCAAAAATCCATCTCCTTGGTTCATGGCTATATGAGTTGATTATATGCTTAAACCATGCCCTCCAAATGACTGTTCTTAACCTTTCTTAAAAGTTCTTCCTGCTCCTTTTTACCTTTGATGCAGAGGAAGGAAATGCTCATTCTACTTAGCTCTCAATTCTGCCAGGAGCCACTGAAGATTTGCTGTATCAACATGGGACCAGTAAAACACCAAGACAGCATCTTTAATACAGAGAAGTAAGTATAGATCAGGTGGACAAGCTCATGCCAATTACCTCTTTGGTTATTATAGAGAAATTAACTATAAGGAAACTTCCTATCTGCCTACAGTCCTCATGGTTTTCCTGGTGGGCAGAACTTCCACTTTGGCATTCCCAACTTGATGGGTTTTTTTGTTTCCCCAGGTCTTTCTCATCTGGAGATATGGTGAAACTTTTTTCCAGGCTCATGGTTCATGGAACTGTTATTACCCAGGAGGAGTGAGTTACATAATGCAAGGCAGCAAGGGAAATGTGAGCTGAAAACCTCATAAACCTTGAGTAAGTGTGAAAGGGGACAGTCTTTTTGACCTCAAAATATATAAAGTGCATACACATACTATCTCTTCGTTCAAGGACTCAGAAGTCCCTTGGGATCCTTTTGTTCTATTTTAATTTATGAATTGAGACCCACATATACATGTTCTCCAAATACCATCTTTGGAGGTAAGAGGACATGCTAATTGATGGCTTGAAATGAGGTTGGATACACAGATATTTGGGCGAGGGAAAGTGGTTCTGGAGTGAGCAAATAGTAGACTTAAAGAGAGAAGTGATACTTAAAAGAAAAGCTGTCACTGAAGGATTTCAGGAAGGCAAAATTCAGTGTGTAAAGCCTTTTACTGTATAGAAAAAAGTATCAAGCACATATTTTCCATGAAGTTTAAAATGTTTTATACACTCTGCCTGATTTGTCCTTTCGATATCCCACAAAGGCAGTTGAGGAAGTAGGTTATCATTTTCATAACTCGTTGCCTCAATAGATACACTTAGAGAGTGCTTTTCCTTCCCCAAGTTTAAAGTGCAGTAAAATGTCATATGTTCTTAATGGTATCTATTTCTAAGAATGTCAAAGTGTGTTTCAGACCATGTTAATTTTGTATTATTGCCACTTATGTTTTTTTCAGAATGTATTTGTAGACATATTTTAGCTTAGGTATAAACCTTTTAGTAAACTGATATAAGTAAATAAAAATGATGCCATTTTCCTGGGCCAAGATGCTTTCAGGGTCTTATCGATACAATTCAACAAATGATCCTGAGAAAGTCCATTGAACATTCTTTATTCTCTTGTTGAATTGTGTGTTCTAATGCAAACTATACCCCCCAAAGAGGCTTCTTGAATCAGAATGCTTAATTAATTTCCTCAGGGTAAATGTCACAAGGCCATGTCTTCACATAATGAACAACCTATAGGAATGAAGGAATATGAGAAATACACATTTTTCAAGTCTCAAGACAGGCATTCTGCTTTAAATTGGATACTTTGCCTGAGTCCAGGATGTAATGCCATCTATTTTCTGAATGGAATGTTAAGTCATTCAGGTTTATATAACCATATTTAAGTGAAAGCATAAAACATTCTAGAAGCCAACTATATGTGTATTTTCATTAGTTATGCCACAACTGTGAACCGATTATTACAAAACCCTAAACAAATAACCATACTAAACTTGTTGATTGCATTTTAACAATGATGCTATAAAGCTGTGGGCTCAGCTGTGTACAGGTAACCCCTTTACCCAAAAAACCCAGTAACAACATTATTTCAGGACACAGCAAGAGAAGTGTGAAGCTACTCTTTTTGATCTCTTTCATCTTGGAATGATGAGACAGGTAATAGGCCTCAACTCTAAGTGGACGGTGCAGAGGATTGATACATCTATTAGGTTTCTATTACTGAGTAACTAATTGCTGCAAACTTAGTTGCTTAAATAAATCACCAGTTTACTATCTCAGTTTCTGTAGATCAGAAGTCTAGGCACAGCTTAGCTGAATTCTCTGGTTCAGGGTCTCACCAGACTGTGATTCAAGTGTCTGCTAGGGCTGTGATCTCATCAGAGGCTTGTCTGGGGAAAGATGCTTCCAAGCTCCCTCAGGTGTTGGCAGAATTCAGTTACTGAGACCTCTGTTTCTTGCCCTAGGCCACACTTAGCTCCTATAAGCCACCCAAGTTCCTTGCTACATGAGTTTCTCTGACGTGACTACTTATTTCATGGCTGCTTATTTCTAAAAGGTTGGTGAAAGAGTGTCTGTCTAGCTTATCTGCTAACAACACAGAGTTTTATTTAGATATATATAGTAACATTATCACAGGAGTGACATTCCACATCCCCTTTGCAATGTTCTGTTGGTCAGAAATAAGTCACAGAAAGTCCTGCCCACACTCAAGGGGAGGGGATTACATAAAGGAGTGAACACCAGAAGGTGAGGATCATTAGCGGTCACCTTAAGGTCCATCTGTCAAAACACACCAACAATTCTACCCCAAGAAACTCCAAGTCTAGTAATATAAATCCTCCCATGTTCACTGCAACATTCCTACACTAGAGAATTAATGTCTTTCACATCTGAGGCTGCACTTTTAAATATATTGTACTATATTTAGGCACAAAAAGACACGGATAGAACCAAAACAGAAATTATGTTTCAATACACAAAATAAAGAAGTTAATTATGTTCTACATATAAAACAAAGTATATGACATCCAAAAAAGTTACGACTGGGTTTTAAAAAATATTTTAAAACATTTTTGAAATAAATATAGCACTACAGGAAAAAAACGTGCAAAGAAATGTACAGAGCAGTCCCGTTCACTTTCCATCTAGCTCCCCCAATGTTAACATCTTGTATAACTATAGTGCGATATCAAAATCGGGAGATTGACATTGTTATACTCCATAGGGCTTATTTAGATTTCACCAGTCATACATACACTCATTTCGTGTGTGTGCGTGTGTGCGAGCATGCATGCACGCATGCATGTATTCTATTTTATCACATGTGTAGCCTTGGGTAACCATCACCACAATCAAAATACTGAACTGTACCGTCAGCACAAAACTCCCTCCTGCTACCCTTTTATAGCCACACCTGCCCTGTCTGCTCCCTCCCAATCCTAAACCCAAGCAACCACAAATCTGTATTCCATCTATATAATTTGTTACTTCACAATGGTTACATAAATGGAATCATTCAGTATGCAACCTTTTGAGATTGACTTTTTACATTCAGCATCATTTCCTTGGGATTCCTCAAAGTTGTGGTGTTGCTGAGTCGTATTCCATGATAAGAATGTGCTGCGATTTGTTTAATCATTCACCCACTGAAGAACATCAGGGTTGTTTCTAGTATTTGGCTATCATAAATAAAGCTGCTATAGATATTTGTGTATACATTTCTGCATGTAAACAAGTTATCATTTCTCTGGAATATATTCACAAAAGTGCAGTCGCTGGGTTGTATGGTATGTCCATTTTTAATTTTAAAGGAAACTGCCAAACTATTTTCCAGAGTGACTGTTCCACTTTACATTTCCACCAGAAATTTGAGTGATACAAATTCTTTATATTCTTTATAACATTTTGTGTTGTCCCTACTTTTTTGTTTTGGCCAATTCTAATAGGTGTGCGGTGATATTTTATTGTAGTCTTAATTTGCATTTCCCTATGACTAATAATGTTGAACATCTTTTCATGTGCTTATTTGCTATTGCATTTCCTCGTGGTTCTGTGTGTGTCTTTTGCCCATTTTCTAATTGGAGTTTTTGTTTTGCTTTTTTTTTTTTTTTTTTGAGTTGGAGTCTCACTCTGTCCCCCAGACTGGAGTGCAGTGGCCGCTCCCGGCCACCGCAGGCTCGACCTGCTGGGCTCTGGCGATCCTTCCGCCTCAGCCTTCCGAGTAGCCGGAATTACAGGCGCGTGCTACCATGCCCAGCTAATTTTTTGATTTTATTGTAGAGATGAGGTGTTGCCTGCCCAGGCGGGTCTCGAACCTGCGGGCTTGGGCAATCCACTCACATCAGCCGCCCAAAGGCGTGGGATTACAGGCTGAGCCACCGAGCCTGGTGGAGTCTTTGTTTTTCTAATGTTGGGTTTTTAGAGTTCTTTATAGATTTTAGGTACAAGTTCTTTGTTGGGTATGTGATGTTAAAATATCTCTTCTCACTCTGTAATTTGTCTTTTACTCCGCTGAACAAGATCTTTCATAGAGCAAAAGTTTCAAATTTTGATGAGGTACATTTTATCAATTTTTATTCCATAGATCATGCTTTTGGTAGTATATTGTTTTATAATGCCTTTGGAAAAATATTACCCATGAAGTTCTTTCTGTTGTCTTTCATGCTTTTGGAGGCTTTTATGTGTGTGTTCACTTGTGTATGTGTGCATGTGCATGTATGCTGATTGGCTTAACTAGAAGAATCTGAGCTTATTGCCTGTGCATAATTACTAATGCCTATGTACTACAATGGAATTCATAGAACTATAGCTCCTGGAGCTGAATTTGATATGGCAAAAATATTATTTTTTTAGTGAGAATTTATTGACAGTGCCTGATGTGCATGGACAGGAAAAGTTTGTGAAATTTTAATTCCTCTTCAAGTTATAATGCCTTCCATTTAGGAAAAAATAAAGAAACATGACTAGTATATGTACAATGCTATATAAATCTGTGAAATTTCTACCTTGAAAAGTATATGGTCATACACAAACAAAAAAAATCTAAAACTATTTAACCTCTGAGAGATATATATATCTCTTTTCACAGAAATTGAGCCCCAAGGCCACTGTACAGCAAATGCTTGACGCATCTAGTAAGGCACCAACATGGATCAAAATTCAGTAAGCAGGAACTCACAGCAGAACACTGGTTTTAGGTATTGTACACAAGGACAATCAGGTTCCATCAATTTACATTGCCAAGCACTGATAAGTTGTCATTATCAGCCAACTCTTGAAACCCAACTTGGCTTAAGGTAGAGCTGGATTCTGGACACCTTACCTTGGTTTGTACAAATATTTGACCGATTCCTGTTATTTGCACAATAATCCTTTGTGTTTGGGGCAGAGTCCAAGTGACTTGCTTGGATTCTCCGTGGAAAATTCTCTCAGAAATGAGGGGGCAGTAACCCAGCTTTTTTGTATTCATTTTAGAAATCCTTCAGGACATAAATGTTGCTTTCTTCCAAATGAGTGACTTAAAGGTGATCTAAAAATAACTTGAGTACTGAGCAAATCACTCCCACCCCAGTCCACCTCCAGATAAATACAGTAAAAAGTTTATTTGGGATCCTTATGCAAAAACATCAGCAAAGATCCTTTGACCCTTTGTTAAATGCAAAATAAATAGCTCTCCAGCCACCTGGGCAACTCTAATGCAAGAGCTATTTGTGTGGTATTCTTAAACATTGCAAGAGAAATTAGACATCTGGCAGAGGCTACGTCCCCTTTTTGAGGGGGAATATGTTTAACCTTTTACTAAATCTCCTTTCCCTTCTTTTTTTCTTCATTGCATCCCCAGTACCTCCATCTTGTAGGCTCTGGCCCAATACTTTCCAAGATTAAGGGTGCAAAATTGAACTGTTTAATCTTCTGGGAGCTCCCCAAAGAGTTCTGACTTGAATTGGTCTTTTGGGGTGTGTGTGTGTGTGTGTGTGTGTGTGTGTGTGATCAGCCCAGTCTGCTTAAGGACATCTGAGGGTGGAAAGTACTTTCTAAACCAATTGCTCTATTAATTCTACTGAGAATGCCCCTCAGGAGTTGGCTAACAAATATAATGCTAGACTCCTACACAAAAACACTAACTCATACTAGTAGGAAGAAAAACACACATATATCAGTAGGGGCAAATCCATATGAATGTGCATAAGTATACATAAAGCCACAAATGAACTCAATAATGCATGGAGTAGGTGAGGTAGCGGGTGGTGAGCTTCAAAATAGATTCTCTTGTTCTTCTGAGGGTCTGTAAAGTCGGCATAGCTATCAAGAGCTCACAATGAGCACTGGATGACAAGCATTCCTTAATAGTGGTGACTCAGAAGATCAGGCGCCCAAAATGAGTCACAGTCAAAGGTGTCCCAACAGTGAACCACGCTGCATTCCACAAAAGCTAGGGCTCCTACTGCTCCCTGATCTAGACCTCCCCCTGCAGGATTTCCTAGGAATAATGGTCTTCATTGCCCTCAGGCACTGCAAGGACCTGTGAAGCTGAGAGGAATGAGAGGTGCCTCTGTATTTATCCAGACAAATAATTTCCAGGATATCAGAATGAACTGAATGGCATCTTTATCTGTGGAGTCTTTGGGCCTTTTCTCCTAGATCACAGGCAGGGTAAGACGGAAGTCAATGTTGTCAGTCCATAACCTCAACAGCCTGTCCACACCAGTTTTGTTTCTCATAAATAATATCAATTTCCTTCTTTGTTGAGGTCACCACTACATTGCTGCTGCTGGGCAGGAAGACCAAGCTCTGGAATGAGAGCTACATGGTAAACCACATGGTGACACTTCAAAGCAAGAGCCATGTGCCCTTTAGGATGGCAGTCCAGGGAATAGTCAGAGGAGAGATAGAGGAAGTAACGACATTTGAGATTATTACCCATTTGGAGCCTCCTCTCCTCCCTTGCTTCTTCCACCTTCTCCTTTCTCAAGTGGAAGCCACGAAAGGGCCACCCAAAGGTGGTGAAATACTCAAATGCCCCATCCCACAAAGGAAGTGTCTGCTATGGTAGAAGCCTTGACCAAAACAGCTAAGACAGAGTTTAACAGCAATGGAACTAGAAGACACCGAGGAGAGAGAAGGCAGACTACTTTGTTTACGTTTCCTCTCTCAGTCTAGAGTTAGAACCACACGTCAGAGAACAGAAACCCTATGCTGCTTCTGAGCAAAGAATGCAATGGGCATACACAGATCCCAATGACCAAGCTCCCACAGAGAAAAAAAAGCAATAATAAAGCACACTGGACTCAAGCACTGAGCCAGCTACTGTGCTACTGTTTACACTATTGGTACAATGCCTGCCCTTGCTCAGACACACATGGAGTGTAGAGGGATTCCACAGCTCCTACAATGGAATCGAAGCCTTCCTGAATGACTTTTCTAGTTACTACTGTAACTTTTCCCGCAAATGTCCCCCTGGCAACCAAGAGTCAGTCCCTAGGATTGGCATTAACCTAGAAAGGATGACCAGGTGTATGTGGTGTTTTTTCTTCTTTTCTTTCCCCCAAATCATAGAAAATGTTTATATCAGCCTTTTATGATATAACTTTGAATAATAAGGCACATATTGTTGTTCTTTATGTTGGAATGTGGTATAGATGAGTGTGATGTCTGGTCATGTATACACATGGTAGCAAATAATTGTGGGCAATCTCTACACATAAACCCTATCCTTGAGGTCAGCCTTATCCACTATTCAAGTCACATATTTTCCATACATTTGCAACTAAGATTCAGCTTTGGCTCAATATGTAAAAAGACATCCTATTTCTGAGAGTTTCTGACAGAATAGTTTGCACATACACCCTCATTTGCTGGTAGGCCAAGGCCAAGCCATGTTATATTTCAGTGTGTCCTGGAAGCTTTTCTTCATCCTCTAGATTTCTAACGACTTCACCACGTCACACATTGGCTATTTAGTTTCTCATTGCCATTTGCAATCCACAGCACAGATGAGTGGAAGCGTGATGGGAACTTGGATGTTCCTGCCCTGTCTTTTTGATATGGTTGACCTTGTTCCATTGGTGGACTTTAGGTGGCCGCTTTCCACTGTGCGTCAGATGTGGACAGAACAGAACTTAATCCTGTTGCAGTATGACACATAAACTAGGTTTGTTTCACACTTCCCCAGAAGTGCAGTGCTGTCTCTGCACAGCCATTTATAATCATTTGCTTGTCTTCCAAGGTGTGTGTTTAGCAAACACAATCATTTAGCCACAGCAGCGTCTACATGACTATCCCTGGAATTCATGTTATTTTTTAAACTACTGAGTCTAAGAATTTCCCAGAGGACAAGAGACATGCTCTGCCATGAGCCTCCTCTAGAAAAGCTCAAGGCTACTTGACATCATGAAATTAAATACCTAAATCTGTCTTCATTTCACCTAGCGATGGAGAATTAGTTGCACATGATACCATCAACCACGAGGAACCTTAGGATCTTGGAGACCTTGTCAGGGCAGCCAGGCTTGATGTCAGAGCTGAGGTCTCTTAATAGTAGCAAATGTTGCAATATCAGTGCATAAACAGAATAGTCTTGTTCCCTCCACTTCCTCTCATGGATATAAATTCATGCATCAGAGATTGTGTCTGGTATGTTTGTTATGCTGCCACCTCAAATTACAAGGCCATCCAAGAAAAATATAGTTGTCAGTATTCTTTGGTGGCAGATTCAGAACAACTCTTATCAAAAGAGGTGGCTGGGGAGAAAGGCAACACAAAATAGTTTTCTTCTTTTTCTAAGTGAAAAAAATAATAAAGGGAGCTTTGAAATTCAATGGCACTTCTCTAGTCCTTCAAATGGGAAAAGGCTCTATGTAGACATTGAATTAGTGCTTTTCCTATCTGCTTGAAAAATCTCCCTAGGAGCAACTCCATGTGAAAAGAGCCTCTTTCAGAGATTTCTGCAGCAATTTCTTCAAAAGTTGGAATAAAGTTAACTCTAGACTTTGTAAACTTTCATGCCTTCATCACGAAAGTTCATCATTATCTTTGCCGAAGGAAGTTCATTATTATCCATGATGATTGAAGTAAGATGACATTGTTACATGAGGCCAGTAGAAATTAAATTGGTGCTAATGCTATGCACCCTGGAGATGGAGATTGTGTGTGTGTGTGTGTGTGTGTGTGTGTGTGTGCGCGTGCGTGCGTGTGTGTGTGTGTGTGTGTGTGTGTGTGTGAGAGAGAGAGAGAGAGAGAGAGAGAGAGAGAGAGAGAGAGAGAGAGGGAGGGAGGGAGGGAGGGAGATAATGATTAGTCAGAGATATTGGAAGCTCAGATGTCAGGAGAGATTGAAATAATTATTGACTGAAAACTTCAATGATGAATATCAATTAAATATCTGCCACCCCCTTCTGATAAATTATAGCAAGAAGAAATAACTTATTATGAAAGAAGTTAGATAGGCACATAGTAAGTGCTCAAAAATACTTGTTGAATTGAATTGCAGTTCTCTCTTTTGACATGTCCCTTTTACCAGAAGATGAAAACAGCAGTCATTAAAGGGGATATATGACTCAGAAGTTAAGATGCATTGTTAAGATACAATGATAGCTATCCTTGCTGTTCCAGCTTTTTTCTTACTCTGCATGGAGCACTCACCCTTTTGAAAGGGAGGGGGAGCAGAGGTAGTGAGCAAGCATAGCATTTGTTTGAAACAAAATCAGTTACTTTCACATTGCAGCAGCTATCATATTTTTAAAAGAATCAACTAGGTACAAGGCACTAAACTAAGCACTTGATATGTCATTTGATCCTTAGAACAATTCTACAAAGTGGGAATTATTAGACTTAACTGAGGAAAAGGAGACTCAGAGAGGTGAGTGAGGGACTTTGGCCAAGGTCACAGAGCTAGAAAATAACAGAGCTGGGACTGCAACCCAAATGTGTCTGACTCCGAGGCCCACTGGATTATACTGCAACTCTCACACTTAGCCTCACACCATCCTCTCTGCAGATCTTAACTCCATTTTATAGACAAGAACATTAAGGCATAAAACATTCCATAGAGTCTAAACATTTTTTCTTTCATATAATGCAGGCTTCAAAGGGGGGAAATGAAATGGAGAATAAACCTTCTTCACCAGGCTTCCATCTTGGAAAATTCTCTACGCAGTGATATTTGTCATAGTGACATATCATCCTACAGGAGGCGGTATGCAAGATGATCCAGTTTGCTGAGACAATACCACATTGTGACAGAGACGGAAGCAGAACATAGTCCTGAGCTGCACTTGCAGGCAGAAATATGTTCTCTAACCCCCATGCTCTTTATGTTTTCTAATGAGTGAATTCCACCTTGTTTTTTTTTCTTCAAACAGGTAAAGTTTGGACCTCCCTTTGGTCCCCACTTTGCCTGGTTTAAGATCAGGTACCCTTACTGATGTTGCGTCTCCCCCACTCCCACCCTGGCAGTATCCTACTACTGCCAATCCCTTTCTTATAGTATTATGGTAAATGTTCAGGGTCTGCTTTCCACCTTGTATAGATGTCACATTCATTTTAAAGCTATGCACAGTGCTTTACAAAATCTATAAGGCTTTAAAATACCTCTGAGGCTAGAATTTTAAATAGCTTCCCAGATATTCTATGGTAGAAAATATGCTTATTTACAAATGAATAATTAAGAAGTGAGAGGTTAGGTATTTATCTCAAATCACAAAACATAGCTAGGAATAGAATCAGTCACTTAAATCTCAATTCTGGGCCCAAATCACTAGATATGTTTTAATCTCTTAAGAATTGTAGAACCTTTTGAGAATTCTGATCTCAGGAAGTCTCAAATCATTTAAATGATGAATCATCATTATAAGCATTTTTTATGGCTTTTAGCTTTAAAAAAACAGCTGTTATGACCACCTTTAAACTGCATATCATCTTAAATCTGTAGATTTGGTTAGCTTTGAAGAGGGCAATTAATCCTAAAATAAAGGCAAGAGGCTCCCATTATCCCACTTTGTTTAGAGGAACCTAGGTTCAAGGAGGCTGCTTTGGAAACCTTGTGCCAGCTAACCTGAGGTTGATTCGAAATTGGTTTTGCAGTCAGGAGCCTTGGGCTTGAATCTTGACTCTGATGCTTAGTAGCTAAGTGTCCCTTTGCCTTCGTTTTCTCATTTGCACAGTGGGTATGAAACAAATATGGCTAATCGCACAGGGTTGGAGTGAGAATCCAAGGACATAGGACATAGGAAATGTGGAACTATTTTGTATAGCTGTAAAATATGATATAAAAATCAAGTGGGACTGGGCTCGGTGGCTCAGCCTGTAATCCCAGCACTTTGGGAGGCCGAGGTGAGAGGATTGCTTGAGCCCGCGGGTTCGAGACCCGCCCGGGCAACTTGGCGAGACCTCATCTCTACAATAAATAAAAAGCTAGCCGGGCGTGGTAGCACGCGCCTGTAGTTCCAGCTACTCGGAAGGGTGAGGCAGAAGGATCGCCGGAGCCCACCAAGTCGAGGCTGCGGTGGCCAGGAGCGGCCACTGCACTCCAGCCTGGGCGACAGAGTGAGACTCCGACTCAAAAAAAAAAAATCTAGTGGTAGTCTAGAAAGATCAGTACATTTTATGGCTGTAACATGTATGATTGGGAAGGGTCTCTGAAGGCTCAATCTTCAATTTCAGTGCTATAAGCATATACAGAAAGCCAATTAGGTAGTGTTCCTTGCATGCATGGCCAAAACTTTCCAAAGGTATGCCAAACAGACAAGCGGGCAACAAAACTAAGACTGAAAGATTCTCTTAAATAGCAAAGACTGAATATAGATGCTCCTTAATGTAGAAACGGGTTCTGTATGAAATGCATGGGGGGATTCTCATACCAAGACATCAAGTCATCGAGATCTGATACTGTCACGTCAAAGAAAGATGGCACATAGAAATGGGGCAATCCAAAAATGAAACAGAAACATCTCAGACCCTTGGATGGTACCCAGAAAGAGTCCAGACAGAGTCTAAGAAAAGGGTGAGTTGCAGAGTAGAGAGAAATGAGAAAGTATGGATATCTTTTTTTTTCTTTTTTGAGTTGGAGTCTCACTCTGTCGCCCAGACTGGAGTGCAGTGGCTGCTCCCGGCCACCGCAGCCTCAACCTGCTGGGCTCCAGAGATCCTTCTGCCTCAGCCTTCCAAGCAGCTGGAACTACAGGCGTGCGCTACCATGCCTGGCTAATTTTTTTATTTATTGTAGAGATGAGGTCTTGCTAAGTTGCCCAGGTGGGTCTTGAACCCGCAGGCTCAGGCAATCCACTCACCTCAGCCTCCCAAAGTGCTGGGATTACAGGCTGAGCCACCAAGCCCAGCTGAAAGTATGGATATCTTATGCTACCTCCTCTAATCGTTTCTTTCCTCCTTCCTCCCCCATTCACATGCTCCCCCTTCTCCTAGTTCTTCATTTCTTCCTACATTCCCAAAACTTTGCATCCTCTGGACTCCAAAAAACCTGTGTCTTCTCACCTTGGTTCTTTTGCTCACATTGCTTCACTTGTCTAGAGTTCCCTTCTCATCACTCTTCCCCACACCTCCCCCCAAATAAGAAAAATTCTGTAATGTCTTTTTACTCATGGCTGAACCCAAATCTACCTCATCCTCCTAGACCCTGATCAATTCCTTTCTCCTTTGAACTGAGAGCTTCTCTTGCTACCATTTTCATCTTCTACTCGGGATTACAGTCATTTGTATACTTGGTCTTATTTTCTTTACTTGACTATAATTTCCTTCAGGTAAATTACAGTTATTGGCAAAGTGCATGACACAGAGTAGGTGTTAAATAAATGTTTTTAGATTGTCATTGCTTGAAATAAGCAGGCCACCATCATCTCTCACCTAGACTTCTGCAACAGCCTTGTTCCCCTCCAATCTATCCTTTTCACTGTCTATATATATGTGTATATACATACATATGTAACCATTTCTTCCTCCTTCTTCCCCCATTCACATGCTCCCCCTTATCCTAGTTCTTCATTTCTTCTTACATCCCCAAAGCTTTGCGCGCGCGCGCGCGCACACACACACACACACACACACACACACACACACACACACACACACACACATTCCGTTACTCTCCTACTTTCATTACATTACTCTCCTTCTCAGGCACCTTAAGTAATGTCCGGCTGTACAGAATAGGGTCCAAATCCCTCTGCCTTTCTCTCAAAGCTCTCTGGTATCAGTTCAATAGAGTTCTTATTGCTGCCAAGCCTTTGTGTATGATGCTCCCTTGTAGTGGAGTGCTTTCTCCTCTCCACAAATCTGCATTCAATTGATCTCACCTCCATCAGGAAGCCTTCCCTAACTACTCCATGCTTTATTGGTCCTCTTTTATAATTCTACAGCATTATTCTCTGTACTACACATGCTGTAACACAATCATATTGTTCCTTATATTGTTATGTACCTGTCTCCAATGCATGTGTTTTGTCTTCCAAAGGAGATTGCAGATTTCACATCTATTTTGTTCTTTCCACATCAACTAGCAAAGGGCTGGGGACCTTCAGCTCACACTTTCAAACATTATCGATTTATTCCCTGATTTATTTTGTCTGGCTCTCTCTTTGTTTCCTCCACTGTCTGCAGCCATTTTAAGGCACTTATTATTCAGCTGATACCTAAAAGACAAGGTTTACTTGGTAAGATCATTTTTATTTAAGAAAGTCCCCATCTTCCCTCAACATTTTCAGAGCAAATCTTATAGTACTCTAAGTATATCTCGACTTGTGTCTTTAAGATCTTTTAATATCTATCTATCTATCTATTATTGCTTTGCTGTTCTTGTTAATTCAACAGTTAGTAACAGTACCTACTATGTACAAATAACTTTAAAATAGAAGCTTTGACATGGAGGACAATATATTTTCCTTATTATTTTAACAAAAGAGAAGTGTTCTCATGCTCCTCTTATTAACAACTGGATAATTATTACCTTTCTTACTGGCTTCCCTAAAGGCAGTGTATTCTAAAGTTTATAAATAAAGACTTGAGTAAAGAGAGAAAAGCCACTTGCATTCTATCCAATGGCAAAACTTTAACAATATTCCCTCTCCTTTCAAAACCATTCAGAGGATTTTCATCAACAAAGATAAAATATCCAAAATACAGGATAGAAAAGTTATTTAAAATAATTACTCAGGATCAGCCATTTAAAAGAACATGTTCCTTTTAAAAATTACACATTCTTCTTCTTTCCCCCTTCTCTTCCAATATTTCAATCTCTAATTCGGTATTTTTTCCCTGCTTATTTTCCCAGACATTATTTGCTCACATCTATCTCCCTTCCCTTATCTGATTCTATTGTTTTAGTTTCAGTGCTTTCAACACAGGTGGGAACACAGAAACTTTGTACCCTCCCTAACTTTTATGGCAAAACATGCAAACTTTGGTATGTCTTGGTATGTTAAGTTCTGGCCTTTGTGTGATCACTGTCTTGAGCCCTGATCTCACCAATACTTCAAACTCAGATTCTCCAAAACCAAACTTCTTTTTTTTGAGAAAGCAGGATTTATTGAGAGGACAGAAAAGCTCCCACAGTGGGAGGGGACCCGAAGCGGTTGTCCCAAAACCAAACTTCTAATCTTCCTCTACCTAAGTCTGCTTTTGCTCCTGTGTTCTCAACAATTTTCATAATCCAGACTGAAAAGTTCAGACCATGTTCCACTCTCCTCTCCCCCAGTATCCACATCAAATCAGCTACAAACCAAATCCTGTCAGCATCTCTTTAACTTCTTCTTCCTGTACCTGTTGCCTTGGGGTCAGACTCTTGATGTCTCTTGCCTAAACTGATGTTCCTTTTTCCAGAGTTTTTCTGACTAACCCAGCCTATATATTGACAGAGTTTTTTCTTAAATCTAAACCTAATCACATTGCTCTAAATCAAAAATCTTCCAAGATTCTCCACTGCTTATGGAATAGAACACACATTCCTTCACCTTGTATTCAAGGCCCCTTGCAATCTAGCTCCTATCTAGCTTTCTAGCCTTTTTTTCCCTGATGCACTAAAAGTTCAACTATATCAGTCTTTGTGGGATTCTCAGAGCATCACCCTTCTTACCTCTTCCAGGTCTATCCGTGCCTTTGGGAGGCTGAGGTGAGTGGATTGCCTGAGCCTGCGGGTTCGAGACCCGCCTGGGCAGGCAAGACATCATCTCTACAATAAAATCAAAAAATTAGCCGGGCGTGGTAGCATGCGCCTGTAATTCCGGCTACTTGGAAGGCTGAGGCAGAAGGATCCCTGGAACCCAGCAGGTCGAGGCTGCGGTGGCCGGGAGCGGCCACTGCCCTCCAGTCTGGGCGACAGAGTGAGACTTAAACTCAATAAAAAAGAAAAAAGATATTTGCTCTGCCTCATGTGTCTCTTTTACCTTTTCTGCCCATCAAAGTCCTAACTAATCTTCCAGACATAGTTCATATCTCATCATCTTCAACCAACCATTCAAGACTGAATGGCTTCCATATCTACACAGCACAGTTCTTTGTCACAAGTAAGCCCTTAGTAAAGGAACTCACATAAGGGCATATAAATGTAAGGGAACCTATTGCTTGTGGGAGTGAGATCAGCCGAAGATAGGGTAAATAAAAGCTAGGCAACAAGCTGGAGGCAGAGCACACAGCCAGAGCCTCATCCTTTATATGCGTCAATGTCCAGCTAAATCCCTGTTTATTAGTGTGCATGTGCATGCCTACCTACTAGAATGTTCAGCAAATGGAGTGCATATACTTGGATATGTTCCTGGAAATGAATGTACCAGTGTACACCAGTGGCTGTATGCTTGCAGATGCCTTAGCCCCTTTAAATTCCTGTTTCAAGTCCTTGTTACAAGTTTCTGTATTAAAATGGTGCTCGGATAAAATGTGATATGGACTATAGTAGGTAGTTTTGAAAATCAGTTCTGAGCATTGGTTTATAGGCTTCTAGGGAGTTGCTGAGGGCGCCATTGTATTTAAATGTAGGGAATTAGTATCAGAGTCAGCCCTCTTTGGACACATCAGGAAAAGTAGCCTTTCCTTAAGATACTTTACTTCCATTTGCCAGAAAATTGTCACAATATACCAATTTTGTCAGAGTGAGGCACTTGACTGCCATCTACTAGTATATTATCAGAATAAATAAATATATCTATGATGTCTATGATGTGAAAGTTGTCTCCTTAGACATGACACCTTTATATGTGTACGTCCTGTGCAATTTAATGTGGTAATCTTGCCCTGCAGTATTCTAGAAAGGGCAGAAGTTTTCTATCTCATTTAAGGGAAAATGGCTCTTTTTGATTGAAGCAAGATGGCTGTTAGGGTTACTTGCTGTCTGAATAAAGACTTCTTATTCTCTTTCCTGACCAGACCATTTCAGGCTCAGGGTGCTAATCTGATCAGAGGCATTGGTGAAACAAGTTAAGGCTTTTCCTGTAATTAGTAGAAAGCTATTTTGGGTAAAACTTGGACTGCCAAAGGAACATCAGAGCTTAGCTGTTGCTTCTCAGTCCTCACAAAAAAGTCAGATCCTCGGAATAGTCCTACTAACACCTAGCTCCAAATTCAAGTGCTAGCTACAGGAGAAATTTGATACCAAGGTAATGAGTCAAGAGCTTTTCAATTAAAGTGAAAAGACTACCAGAAATAGATGAAATTCTGATTAATGATTAAGTCTGCTGAAAAGGGTACCAAATGGTACCTAGGTATTTGTTTAAGTCTGCTCTCTATATATTTAAGTATAATATTCTTTATTGTTGCTAGGCTTGAGTATTTTAATAAATTTGCATTTTGTTTTTTAAAGAATTGACTAGATTACTTATTGTTCCCATTTTAATAAAAATGAATTATGTTGGCTGGGCTCGGTGGCTCAGCCTGTAATCCCAGTACTTTGGGAGGCCGAGGCGAGTGGATTGCCTGAGCCCACGGGTTCAAGACCAGCCTGGGCAACTTGGTGAGACCTCATCTCTACAGTAAAAATAAAAAATTAGCTGGGCATGGTAGTGCAACCCTGTAGTTCCAGCTACTTGGAAGGCTGAAGCAGAAGGATCGCCAGAGCCCAGCAGGTCGACGTTGGAGTGACCGTGACCGTGCCACTGCACTTCAGCCTGGGCAACAAAGTGAGACTCCAACTAAAAAAAAAAAAAAAAAAAAAAAAGAAGCTGTGTTTAAGTCTGAAGACTAGTAATTCAAGACCACATAATCAATACAGAGCTGATCCTAGTGCATAGGGTGCCTCTGTGTAAGTTAGAAAAATCTACAGCCCTCTGGGAAGACATGAGGCAGCTCTGTCTACCATCACCTATTGGTAATGCACCTGAATTGCTAAGTCTATTTTGTGAGGGGTGAATATATTAAAACTTATCTGCCTACCAAAACATGGAAAATGATGACAGTAAATATCATGACACATATACAAATAATACTAAAATAAGCAAGAATTTGCATATTTCTTATTTTTAAATATGTCTTTAAAATCTAATTTCTCATTCAGCCATTATGATATTCTTCTAAGGTAATTATGTCGCCATTTATTGAGTGGCAGGAAATAGGCTAGGTCCTAAGTGACTTGTTCTTTCAGCCTAATGAGATACACAAGCTAATGATCTCAGTATATGGCAAACGAGAAGCAAAGGTTTGCACGGCTGCTACAAAAGCCCAAATGGAGGGCGTCTAGCCAAGATGGGATACCAGTGAAGGCTTGCTAGAGGAGAATGCTGCACTGAGTCAGTGGCACATTACTGGATTCATTTAAGAGACACAAAAAGAGACAAAAGTCACAGAAAGATTAAGCAATTTACCCTATATTGCTCAGTCATCTATTGTGGAACCATGACTAGAACCAAAGTGAAGAGATATCCAATCTAAGAAAGAGTCCAAGCTCCTGAACCTCTGGCCACAAGGTATCATGGAACAAGGATTTATTTGAAAGTTCTATACTGATATGTCTCACAGACACATGCATTGGTATATTAGAAAAATGTAGGCACACCAAAATAACTCAGGCCTGCAGCTTTTTAGGACAACTAATTAACACCTATACTACAATCCTGGAAACCTTTAGTTCTTCATTTTGTGGTTGCTGTAGCTTGCTACAGGAAGATGTATTGCATCAGCTCAAACTTCCTCGGATACCAACTTTAAGAGGCCTGAGTCATTCAAATCATTCCCCAAAGTCCTTCAACCACAAAAGGCAGCAAACAAAAGTACTGCTAATTAAATGTGTAATTAGGGTTTATTATAACTAGCATATATTAGTTTTAGGTCTCATTCACCAATGCTTTGAATTGGCTTTGTCCCTGTTTTTATTTGTGCTTAATTGTCCTGTTTCATGTGTGTTTAATTTTGTAAGATATTTAATATCTTTTCTGGATACAGGCAGAGTATAAATTCCAAATAAATAATAAACAATAGATTAAACTTATGTAGAATTGACTCTTTTATGTGTTTCATGTACAGTTTATAGTACACTGGGATCCCTTACAAAATCAATGTGTATGGTACATTTATGCCCGTTTTATAGAACTTGGAAAAATTTGCTGCTTTAAATGATTTCAGGAAAACATAATAATGTTTCTATAAGCAAAGATAGTGCACATTACGGCAGCCCACTTTATGAGATAATTGTAACACATTCCGGGATGAGGGAGGGGAGGAAGGAGCTCTCAAGAATGGCCATGTTTCCAAGAAAGTATTATCTACTTTCTGGAATATTACAGGCCAAATTTTAAACTGACTTGCTTCTTTTTTATGTCCAATGTGCTCCTGCATCACCAACCTCCTTGATAAGTAAAAAGTGAGTGCAAGCTCACTCTCATATTAGCCTAAAATAAACAATTGGGAAGCTAAATCAGTTACAAACCCAATTTAGCATAGAAGGGGACTGATAAAATACTACTTGTTTTATGTTAAATATTGGGCTTTCATTGAGAAAAATATAAGATTCTCCTGCTAGAAAGGTTTAAAAATACTTGACTAGCTGATCCCCAAATACTCTTTCCAGGATATTCTATGGGTCTATAACACCAAAGATAAAAGGTTTCACTGGATTCCCAGCATGGGTTCTTATTTCACTATAGAAAACACTGTGATGTGAGACAGGAAAAATGTCATAGAGAAAGCAGACCAGACTCTTACAAAAGTGTAAGCCTTTTGTAAGAAGGCCCAAAAGAAGGCCCAAAACAGTAGGAAAAGGATACTAGATAATATAATTACTTTCTCCCACTTTTAGCTTTTGAAGTTTAAATTGGAATTTAGCGTACATAGAAATTGAAAGTTGAATAGTTTTTTTTGTTGTTGTTGTTGTTTTTGAGTTGGAGTCTCACTTTGCCGCCCAGACTGGAGTGCAGTGGACACTCCCGGTCACCGCAGCCTCGACCTGCTGGGTTCCGGCGATCCTTCCACCTCAGCCTTCCAAGTAGCCGGAATTACAGGCATGCGCTACCACGCCTGGCTGATTTTTTGATTTATTGTAGAGATGAGATCTCGCTGCCCAGGCGGGTCTCGAACCTGCGGGCTCAGGCAATCCACTCACCTCAGCCTCCCAAAGGCGCGGGATTACAGGCTGAGCCGCCAAGCCCAGCTAGTTGGATAGTTTTTAATTATAGGCCTCATCAGCCAACCCTCCATTTCAGCCATATTATACGAATCAACAACCCTTTAATGGCAGCACATTATCAATCAGATGATATTTTAAAAATCCTGTCATTTGCCTTAAAGTTTCAGTAGAACTTGTCTCCATCTACTTTATTTTTTACAATATTTCAGTCAGTACCGTGTGATTCCCTAGCCCTGGCCTCACCAGCCAATGCAAATATAACCTCATCTACTGATACTTTTCACTGTCACTGCTTAATTTAATACCAGTTTTCTCTCTAGGTTTGAGGAGGAAATATTTTTCCTACCTATGGCAAACAACTTCATTTCCCCCCCCCCAAACTTCATATATCAAAGTGAATCTGTTATCAGGCAGTCACTCATATATGAACCTAATTCATCCTTGAAAACTTGTTGGATAGTGAATTTTGGATTGTGGGTAACTTTGTTTCATTATTTAAGTTGGAAAAGCAATAATGCATTCTCAATACATGTAAAAACCTCAACCGATTTCTTCAAATATCACTAAAACACTCTTAAATGCTCATGTAACAATCCTCTAAATTTGTATCATACTATAAAGCATTTAAAACACCAAATTCCTAATTATTGACCACTTAATGGACTAATTAGCAGATACTTTTGTGTGTAGTTCATCATGATGCTGTACTATACTGGATGCAAAGAATCCCTCCACCCCCCAAAAAAGCAACCTATCAAGCTGGTTTCAGGTGAGAAGCAATATAATAAGAAAAACCATGAAGAGAGTCACTAAATGTGTGCTTTGATTCCATGCGAAACCAAAGTGAAGCCCCCACGCCCCCCCCAAAAAAAAAAATCCTGGAGATCTTGTCATAAAATTGAATAAATTAAAGCAGAGGGGACCACAGCAATGTCCAAATTATCATTTTAATTAGTCTCAACAGTCAAGCAGAGTAAGTCATTTGCTACTAGAGACGAGGAAGGGAAGAAGAACAGGACAGCAGTATCCAAATTCTGAGTAAGAGAAAAGTTATGTTCTGCTCAAGCCTGGCAGGAGGGAAATTGTCACAGTAAGCATTAATTGAGATTAGTGAGAAAGGTACCAACTTGTTCATTTTCTGAAATCAAGACTCTTGTTCTGAAGCTTCATTTACTTTCTTTTCTACTGTTTATGCTTAGTTATATTCATAAAGCTATATCACATTTTCCATTATATGGTAAGAGACATGTACAGTGATGTGAATAAACCATGAAATATTGTTAAAAGAACATAATAAATGCAAATGACACTTTTCAAGGGAAAATTAAAAATCAAGGTCATTATGAAATGGAACAAAGAGACTACTGCTAGAAGTGGGGTTCAGAGGACAGCTCTGTGACACTGGAGCTGACTCCGGGACAGTGAGGACTCAACGAACAGAGCCCGGGGTTAATGACAACTTTTCCAGTTTCAAGTCTCTCTACTCACAGCCACAGAGCTTAATTCATTTTGCTCGGCGGCTATCTTTCATTTACTTGCTCAAGCTGCAAAATCACAGAAGAGAACAAGTAGAGACATCAGCTGCTGAAGAAGGCAAGTGAATGAACATTCAGGACTGTGAGTGCCCTTAGTTGAGTCCTGGAAGCAGTACTTTCATCCCCCTCCTATTCCTGGAAGCAGGGGCCAGGCTCAGTCCCCAGGCTCACTGCCTCATGTTTCAGAAGGACACTGCAAAGTTCTGGGTGAGGAAGCATCAGGACTATCTCTCAAAATCCCACAGTACTGATTAGGAGTCTCCTGCCTTAGCCCCGTGCTTGAGGGAAACATGGGGTAGAAATCCCTGTCCTCGGGGGCCAATATCTCTTTTACAGCCTCTTTAAAGCAAAAGGCTTAAACAGTAAATGCCTATAATGCTTTGGAAGATGAAAATCTCTAAGTGCTACAGACAAGGCTGAGGATTCTGATCTTACTCAATAATGCATTACACTTACCTTTTAAATTACCAATACAACCTTGGCTAGATTGTATACAGTTTATTAACTCTCAATCTTCTACCGCACTTGGTTAATGAAAGCCAGCAAATGGAATATTCCATTTCCTTATAATTGTTGATAATGTCCTCTCACATACTTATTTCCCTTCCAGGTATGATGTGCCCAGCTACCTAGCTGAGCATAATGCACACCTTTGAGTTAAAAAGATACGGCCATCAGTAATTTTCTTTGTGTGTGTGCATATAGTTAAAAGTGACTTGATAGAGTCTCAGAAATCTCGATTTTTCCTTTTGGAAATTTAACAGTGGGAAGTAGGTAGATTTTGTTCTGGGTATGCTTCTGCCAAAAAAGCTAGCTGGACAAATGAAACCTCAGTTTCCAAGAAAGTGTAGTAAGTAAATGTGAGATCAAACTGCCATTTGTATATAGGAGCAACCACAATTGTGTCTACATAAAATCTACACTCTTATTGCTTTACAAGCAAATACATCTCTGAATGGTTATGTTTCAAGCACATGTTTATCAGTCAGATCATACAGAAGTTTGACTAAATGAACTTTAAGCTAAAATGAATAAATGTTTCCTAAATGCACTGTAGAACAATTCTATGATCTACTGATTAAGTATGGGGGGTTGTGATTGGGGCAGAGGGAGCTTGAGACAAAGCTGTAAATTCCCTGAAACCTCACTATTGCAGTCTATAAGCATATATTCAGAAAAAAAGAGAGAAATATAGAAATACCAACAGTGATTATCTCTGAGTGGTGAGGGTGCTAGATGATTTTTATTTACTTTTGGAAGCTTTCTTGATTTTCCACATGCTCTGAAACTAGGATGTATTCCTTTGTTTTATTACATTGAATTTTAGTTTAAGAGGAGGTATGTTGAGATAATTGACTATTAATAGTGAATACCTTGGTTAGGCATCTGATAAAACAAGTGATCACCACCTATATGTTTGCTTTGGTAATTGGGTCTCTCATTTACCAGTTTTACTTAAGGGAAGTCCACCCACGTGATTTTTTCCATAATAAGATCCTCAGTGCTGAGTACAATGCTAAGCATATAGTACATCGAGCAGATACTCAATTTATTTTATTAAGAAATAAATTAAGCCGGGCTCGGTGGCTCAGCCTGTAATCCCGCGCCTTTGGGAGGCTGAGGTGAGTGGATTGCCTGAGCCCGCGGGTTCGAGACCCGCCTGGGCAGGCGAGACCTCATCTCTACAATAAATCAAAAAATTAGCCGGGCGTGGTAGCATGCACCTGTAATTCTGGCTACTTGGAAGGCTGAGGCGGAAGGATCGCTGGAGCCTGTGGGTCGAGGCTGCGGTGGCCGGGAGCAGCCACTGCACTCCAGTCTGGGCGACAGAGTGAGACTCCAACTCAAAAAAAAAAAAAAAAAAGAAAGAAATTAATGGAAACATTTAGAAAACACCAATTGAGTCTTATTCTCAGCTTATAAATATGACTTGCAAATTTTATGAATTTGTGAAAACCAAGCCCTTTAATCACCCGACATGACATCAAAATCAGCTCATGATGAGACAACCACTGTAGGATGGTTCCTTCCCCACCCACTATTGAGATGGTTAAGAATCCTTCCCTGCTAGGTAGAGGCGTATATCTCATTGGAAGTCAATAGCAAGAGTGTCACTGCTTTCAAGTTTATCATCAACTCTTGATTTTCTGTAATATTAGAGGGAAAACTGATGCAGCGAATCCCCAAATAATTTGTTTTGTTTGGAAAAGTGATATTTTTTTGTCCCCCAGAGGGTTTGTCTTCCTAATTCTTTTTCCCTTGGACAGTGTCTGCCATTTTTGAGAGTGCAGCCTGCCTGGGGAAGGTAACCAGAAATGGGCTGAAACTGAGGGAAGCTGGCCTGGGGTAAAACATGTACCACCCTTCAGCCATTGGTGTTGTTGAAGGTTCACTGGCACTATGCCAGAGAAATATTACCTTTTCTTTGCATAACACTTCTGCAGTCTGTCGTGGGGGTGGGTGGAGAGGGCACTTTTTCTTAGGAAACTGGCTTTTTTTCTTTTTTTGCTCTTTGTTTTAAAAATCTCTTTATGGGAAGAAAGTTTAATGGTGTTGGTGAGATTATGGTCAACTTGGTTTAGGTTAGGAGAATTTCTCTTCTTTTCCTTTTGTTTCCCTCTTGGATGTGGAGAGAAACAAGGTTCATTGATTTTAGTGAAGCTTAAGGTATCTATCTCTTCTTACAATGAAGAAAAAATAGAACAAGAAGGAAGAACATGAATAGGATATTATAAAGAAAAATCTTTTTAGGGAGTGAAGATACCTCTAAATTCACCAAAGTCCTGTAATATTTTGAGAGAGAGAGAGAGATAGAGATAGAGAAGGAGATAGATAGAGAGATAGAGATAGAGAGAGATAGAGAGAGAGAGAGACAGAGAAGGAGATAGATAGAGATAGAGAGAGATAGAGAGATAGAGAGAGAGAGAGAGAGAGAGAGAGAGAGAGAGAGAGAGAGAGAGAATGAGAGAAAGGGAAAGATTTCCATTAAAAAAATAGGTTTTGTGGAGAGGACCTATAAAGCCGCTTGTTTTAATGAGGTTGGAAGTCCTCCCTAGTAGGATTTTCCTTTCTTTCCTTTAAAATAAATTTATTTGAAAAAAATTAAACTGAAGACATTGCTCCTTGAAATAATTTCTTTTTCTCCCTCTGCCTAAAAATAAACAAACAAAAAAACAATGACAGCTGGAAGATAAAGTCCCTGGAATTGAGTGAGATTGAGCACATCTCTCCCTTGAAGAATCTTTTTTTTTTTTTTTTTTTTTTGAGTTGGAGTCTCACTCTGTTGTCCAGACTGGAGTGCAGTGGCCGCTCCCGGCCACCGCAGCCTCGACCTGCTGGGCTCCGGCGATCCTTCCGTCTCAGCCTTCCGAGTAGCCAGAATTACAGGCACGCGCTACCACGGCTGGCTGATTTTTTGATTTATTGTAGAGATGAGGTCTCGCTGCCCAGGCGGGTCTCGAACCCGCGGGCTCAGGCAATTCACTCACCTCAGCCTCCCAAAGGCGCAGGATTGAAGAATCTTGAGATAGAGATTTTGTGGGGATTTTTTTCTCATTGGGGGGGTGGAGTGGGTTGATCATCAGGAATAATATGCAGTGTGTTCATTTTCCTAAGGGAGACTTTCTTCCTTCTAGCCTTTAAACAATGATTCCTTAATTAATTTTCTTCTTCCTCTCTTTTCTGCCCTTCTCTACCTCCTTCACTCCCTCTCTTCGCCTTTCCACCTTCTTTTCATCTCCTTCCTCTCTCTCTTTTCTCCCTTCCTTCTCCTCATCCTGTTCTCCTTTCCTCCAGCTCGCTCCCTCTTTCTTCCTGCCTCCTCTTATCCTTTCACCTCTCTCTGTCTCCCTCTCTCTCCCTTTATCTTCCCCTCTCTGCCTTTCCCTCACTCCTCCCTCCTCTTCTCTCCTCCTCTCTGCCTCTATTTCCCTCTCTCATCCTCTCACAATCTGTTTCTTCCACCTTCCCTCCTTCTTCCCTCTCTCTCTCTCTGTTGCCCCTCCTCCCTCTTCCTCTCTGTCCCTCTCTCATCCTCTTTCTTTCTTTTGTGTTTTGAGAAGAGTGTTTCCGGACTTTGGTGAGTTTTGGAGCATCTTCATTCCTAAAAAAGGAGCTCTCTCTTTTAAAATATCCTATTCATGTTCTTCCTTGGTTTTGCCCTGTGATTCTAAATGTATTTGCTTGTTTTGAGAAAAAAGGGAGCTTTGTTAAAACTGAGAACACTTTTTCTTAAGAAGAATGTCTTGGCTTTATTATGTCTATCTCCTACCTTTTCTATTTATTCTCCAATGTTAAAAATCCATTTTTTAAAAACTGGTTCTCAAAGCATGGTCACCAAACCAGCAGGATAAGCAGCTCTTGGGAGCTTTTCTTTAAAAAAAAAAAAATCCTATGTTAAGAATAAAGCTTTTTGGGAAATTATACAAATGTATTAAATTATCAAATGTGCCCCCAAATTTGTACATCTATTATGGATGTATCAATTTTAAAATAAATTTAATAAATAAAGAAAATAAAGCTTTTGGCTTTGAGTGAATTTGGGTCAATTCCTATTAGAAGGATTTTCTTTTATTTATTTTTTCTTCTTTGAAAAAATTGCATTTGTTTCTGTTGTGTTTTGACAGAAAAGCCCATGGTTCTTTGTGGGGCCAAAGTACTTATCTTTAAAAGGATTTTGTGTTCATTTCATTAGTAATAGCCCCTCCACCAACACATATACTTTTCTACTCTTTTTTTTAATCATAAAAAATTGTATTTTGAGAATAAAGTTCACTTTTTTGGTCGTCTGGTGAGGTATGAGGTATTTCTTTTGTTTCTTTTTTCCTCTTTCTGAGAATTTAAGAATTCAAGAAATCTGGTAAGATCAGTGACCTATCCTTTAATATTTCTTTCTTTTTTAAAATTAAAATATGTGTATCTGGAGGGAAAGATTAGTATATATCATTGACTTTGATGATTTTGAGAGTATCTGCCCTTAAAATTTTTCTTTTTGTTTTTCTTAAAAAGACAAAATTTGAGGGGGCAGTAAATAAAGGTGAGATTAGAGGCTCTTTCAAAGGATCTCTCTTTTAGTTCCTTTTTTCAATTTCTTTTTTTGTTTGTTTGTGGGAGGTTAGTAGGTTCAGTATCTTGTTGGAGGAATGGTCTCTTTCTTTTGCTTATTTTTAAAAATTAAGATTTAATTCACATACTATAAAATTCATCATTTTGATGTGTAAAATTATGTGGGTTTTAGTATATTTGCAAGGTTCTACAGCCATCATCACTCTGTAATTCTAGAACATTTTATCACCCCCAAAAGAAGCCCTCTACCTTTTAGCCATGAGTCCCACTTCTGCCTACCTTATCCCTCCAGCCCTGGGGACTACTCATCTCCTTTCCATCTCCAAGGATTGCCTGTTCTGGACATTTTATGTAATTGGTAGAAGCAATGTTAAGGAGCTTTGGTGAGGCTGGTGGACCTCCCCTTTGGAAGATTTATTTTTGCTTCCATAATTTTCTCAAGGGATTAGCCATGGGACATGGAGTGCAAATAAAGTTTTAAAATTTCATAAATTTTTTAAGGTTAAAAATACTGTTTAACTTAAGATAATTTCTGGTTTTCATTTTAAAATTTTTATTTGGGGGATATAAGCTCCATGGGCTTTGTTGATGGTGTGGAGAACTTCTTTTTAGAATTTCTTTTTGTTTTTTTCTTAAAAGAAAGGGATAAGTCTTAAAAGAGAAGGGATAAGTTTCATTATCTGAGGTCACTGTCCCTTTCTTTCTTTTCCTTTTTTAAAAAATCCATAAATTTGTTTTTCTATTTTGAGAATAAGATCTATTTACTTTGGTGAGGGTGGGGCATCTCCCTTCTGAATGGCTGCTTTCTTTTTTTAATCCTTAAAATTATTATTTTTTCCACTGAAAGACTTACAATAAGCAGGCTTTAGAAAGGTTGGGTACTCTATCCTTAGTAAGATTTCTATTTATTTCTTCCTCTCCCCCCAAATAAAAAAAAAGTTCTTTGCAAGTAATTTGTTCAGGGTCTCTGCCTCTTCTCTTTCCTTCTCAGGCTTCTCTATGCTGGAAGTGGGGCAGCAGTCATTACTTTGAAGAAAAATTAGAACTGATGAAATGTTAGTTAAAAGACTGTTCTTAGACAAATGAGGATCTTATGTGTCACGGAAAGCCATATGTTGGGTAGGTCTTAAAAATCCACAATAGTTAATTTAATCATTGCCTTCTATTGATTGTCACTGCCCCCCCACCTGCTGCTTTGTTAGGGGACATAAAAAGGTTAATAATGCAGAAGAAAGAAGTCTCTAAACTGTAAAGTCCATAAGAGCAGAAGATATTATAGAATCCTTATTATATTGCCCTTGAATGGGTTTCTGGTCTCTATGGAATTTTTTCCCTGTCCTTGGAGGCACTTTAGGTAACAACTCAGTCTTTCTTTTTCGACTGCAGATCTGCAGAAATCTTAGTTGGAGATCTTAATAAACACATACAAATTGTACTCTCAGACAGGAAAGACCATTGACCAAATACCTCATTATCGTTTCTAGAACATCCTGCAGCAAATGCTTAGATCTCAGAATATACCAAATAAATCAGTATCATCAAAGCCTGGCAAGGAGAGGGAAAGGAACCAAAGAGGAAAGAAAGCAATTTCATCCTGACTTTCAACGGGTTAAACATTCAAATCCATAATCTCAAAGCTGTTTACTGTCACTGCAGATATTCTGTTCACTAAGGAAACAACAAAAAATCACCCCTGAAACCTATAATAGCATCATTAGTCTGCTGCTGCCTGGACTACATGGGGTAAGGACACTTTCTAAACCATTAAAAAATTGTTAGTAACTTGCTTTTTAATTATGGCTCCAATATTCACTCTGAAAACAGAAAGATTGACTGCATTTCCTTAAAGGCTATATATTCCAGGCTATTTAAATAAGCATTTACTTTTCACTCTGAAACCAATGAGAATGAATTTTATTCATCTATAGCAGCAGCCTCTATGTTGCTGGAAATGAAATTGATAGATTTCAAGCTTCATCAAAAACAGGGAAAGCTGCATTGTACTAGGCACTGAGAAATACAGTTCCTGTTTTTGAGACACTCAGAAATAGGTAAGATAATAAAATATTCAGGCAAGAATGATCAGAGATCATACAAACAAATGCTTGCTATTTTGCAAAAAAAAAGATTGTGTGTAAAAAATACCAGTTTTGTGTACAAGTACTATTCTGATATGATTTGAGGAATTACTGTGTAGTTATCAGTAGGAAGACCCCTTTCACCTCCTTCCAAAATAAAAGCCACAAAAAATCCTCAGATTTCATCAATCACTTGTATGGTGTGATTATAATTTCATAGCTGGTCAAAACCCAATGAGTAAAAATGTATACTGTCTTTCTTCAAGCACAGCTGAGGGGAGAGAGACAATATGGTCTACTTCATATAAGCCCCACTCCCCCCAAGAGAGTTATAACATGTTAAAGAATCAATTCACACATCCTTACTTACACTTGCTGCCACCAGGTGGGAGACCATGGCTCATTTCCTGGGAATCAAAACATTTTAGAAAGGAAAGAAATAGACAGGTTTGGTTCACAGCCTGTGTTAACTATTGTAGCTATTTGGAAAGAAAACATGAGCCCCATTTTCTCAGTCTCTATCCTCATGCTTGGCATAGAATTCCAACGGGCAGGTTCTGAAACCTTACTGAAACTCCAGAAGAGAACGGACTACAGGTTGAGAGATGTTGGGTGTTTTTTTTGTTTGTTTCTCTGTGATACCAGTCAGCAAATTTATCTGGGAGAAATTTGTGGTCACGTTCAAACACTTGGTTTTGCTCATTTCATTTTTTGAATTATCAGTCTAGTTTCATGCTTGCTATGTAGGATTTCATTGTATGATGAGACCTGTGTTTTGTTTTGTTCCCTGAGATATTGCTTGTGTATGATGTGTTTTATGGCTGTTTTCCCCTAAGCTTGCCTCTAGGAGGCAGTGTTTAAGAATAATGCCAACCCAGCTAAGATGGCAACCTGTTTGCCTTGAATGTTAAGATGCAAGCCAGCTGGTTGCAGGTGCCTTTTCTCTGAGGAAGATGCAGCACAGAATGATCCCATCACTGAAGATCAGAAGTTCCCAACTGCACCGGAGAGTGATTGCATAGTGACACTGAGGGTGTTAGAAAGGGTGTTAGAAAGGGTTTGGCCCCCAGCAATTTGAGGATTTACCTAGATCCTTTCCATCCTTCAAAATTTTCTGGAGCCACTGATTAGTTAATCTACATGGCCTTCTTGATGCATGAGGGTTCTTAACCTTATTCTACAGGTAAGTGATTCAACAAATGTGTGGCTCTACCAAGGGCAAAATCAAACCCCTGGGGTCCTGGTCTCTTGTCAGTGCTGCCAAGTATCTGTGGGTCAGCTAGCCATCACGATCTGAGTGGGCACTGTGTAGAGGAAGCTAACCTCTTACCTTGATCCTCCTCATTTGTCTGGCAACAGACATTTTCCTGTCAAACTAGTAGGAGATGCTCTCACACTGGGGGATGCTTTTCATGGGGGTGGGGGACACCTTGGCTTCCAGTTAGCCTTACAGAGGCCAAAGATGCATTCGCTGGTCATGCTGGAAATTATATCCCCAAGTGTCAGTTTCTCAGCCATGTTCCAGAAACGGGAGAGGAAGGGGTCCAACCCTGGTGACAGTGGAGGTGCTGGGTTTTTTTAAATAATTTTCTGAGTCCCCTACCTTCTTATTTGTTTATTTTTAAACCTCTGCACTTTTTGTCCTCTGTGAAACTTTTCACTTTAGCCTTCCTCTCTTTCAGTCGTTTATCATTGCAAGTATTTTGCAAACTTAAGCCTCTCCACTAAGAACACCAGGAAGCAACCAGCCCTTCCATTTCGTGATGCCAATCTCTGCCCTCTTCCCTCCTGCATTCTACATTCTACAAGTGTGCGGTCCACAGCAGAAGGGTTCTTGAGCCGTGTCCCTGTTCTCTGTCAGGCGTCAGGATGGATGGGCATTGTTGGCATGTTGTGTTATTCTTTTGCGTGTGTGTGTGTGTGTGTGTGTGTGTGTGTGTGTGCGCGCGCGCGCGCGCACGAGCGTATTTTCCTGCAGGGAAAGCTAAATTGAGGTGTATGTAAGCACTATCATGATTTTCACAGTTTCATGGAACAAAGTTTAGGAAAAGGAAGAGTAGAAGGAACACAGAAAGCAGGAAAGACAAGCAGACTCCCGCTGAAGAGCAGACGGAATTTCAGAGGTCGAAGGCAAACACCGTTAACCTTCTTTCTCCCTCCTCCCGCTCCGGTGGATGCCGGAGGATTCTCCGCTCATATTTTCCCGGCTAAGCGCAATGTTTTAGAAGGTGACGCGGTAAACCGGTAGAAACGAGGGTTTCCATTCACACGCTCTCAAATTTCAACTCCTATTTTCGTGTCTCTAAACCAGGACTGCCGTACCATTCCAACTGGCCCTGGTGCGGGATGCCAGTTGTCCGTTTGTGACACTGCACATCATTGTATCACTCTATTTGCACCTACCTGCTGGGAAATCCTGCAGACAGATGGAATGGTGTCTTCGACACACGCATGCCTCTCCCCCCCCCCCCCCGTTCCCGGGCGAACCCCGTCCTTCCCCTGCAGTGCGCGTGGGCGCCGCCCGTACCCTCATCCCCACCAGGAGTGCCAGCGCCCTGCAGCGGGCAGAGGCGCCGGGCACCTCCCTGGAGCGCCGCCAGTTGTGTCCCAGCTGACTCGCCCCTCCCCAGTGGCAGGAAGGGGACCAAGCAGGCGGCGGCTCCGCAGCTTGGGCCTCTGCGGCAGTGACCGTGGCTAAGAGGTGTGTCCCACTGCCCCCACTCAATCCCATCCACTATGTAGCAGGGACCGGCACCAAACACTTCTCCAGGTCTTTTGCGCTCCCCAAGGGTGTCTTCCTCTTCTCTTCAAGATACTGGCGCTCACCGCACTGTAGCTTCTCCCCAGGGGGAAAACTGCTCCGATTCTCACCCCTTGCAGTCACCCCCATTTCTAGCACCAAACAACACACTCTGGATTCCCACATGTTGCTTCCCGCCTCCCAACTGCTCCTCACTCCCTGGGCTCCCCCATCCCTGCATCTTTCCGAGCATCTTGGCCAGCCAGTGGCAGCCAAATCGGGTGCAAGGGGTACCCTGAGTCCCGCGGGCTCTACAGCCATCCGACCTCGCCTTGCCTCTTTCTCCCGCTCCAGGGGGGGTCTTTTCCTTACCTTTATTCTGGACCACGACATTGGCGTTCGGGGCGATGGCGATGGTGAGGTCCTTAGACCCCTCTCTTGAGTGTCCACCGGACACTGCAGTAGACATGGTGCTGGACTCGGCTTCGGACGGGACTCTGGAGCCGGTTCAGGGCAGGACTCTGAGGCTGGTTCTGTGGCAGGTTCTGAGGCCGGATCTGGGGCTGGTTCTGTGGCAGGTTCTGGGGCTGGCTCTGGGGCCGGCTCTGTGGCAGGATCTGGGGCTGGCTCTGGGGCCGGCGCTGTGGCAGGATCTGGGGCTGGCTCTGGGGCCGGCGCTGTGGCAGGTTCTGGGGCCGGCTCTACAGCAGGTTTGGGGGTCGGCTCTGGGGTCGGCTCTGTGGCTGGTTCTGGGGCCGGCTCTGGGGCTTGTTCTGAGGTCGAGTCTGTGTCTAGTTCTGTAGCTGGTTCTGAGATCGCCTCCGGACAGGGTCCTGGAGCAGGCTCTGGACAGGGCTCTGGTGCCGGTTCTGGCGAGGGCTCGGAGAGCGGCGGAGGAGCCGCCGGCGGCGGCGGCCAGGGAGGCGGAGGCTCTGGAGACTCCGCGGGCTGCTCTCCATCCTCAGGCGGGGCAGTGCCCTGAGCCGCGGCAGCTCCGCGGTCCATGGCCTCACGCCGCCTCAGGTCTGGGCAGCCTGCGCCCCTGAGCTTGGAGGGCTAAAGTACCCTCAGGCGCCCCGCCCACGCCAGTCCGGCCATCCCTTGCAGGGTGCCAAACTTTCCCCCGCCCCGCTCCATGGCCGGCTCCGCTCTGAGGTCTTACCCCGGGCGCTCAGCGTCTCCCAGTGCTGGAACACGCCCCTCGGCGAGCGCACACCTCTTCGTAAGCAGCCACGGGTCCGATGGGCGGGAAGCAGAGGGGCTTGCGAACGCGGACTGGGCAGAGCGCTTGATGACCTCCTAGCGACGCGCGGGAGGGGAGGGGGGAAACAAAAAGGGGAGGGGGAGTGGAGCGGCTGCGGGGGGGGGGAGGTGGGGGTTGGAGCCTGGCCACGTTTAACCCTTTAATGACATAAATGAAAAGAAAAACCAGAGGCTAAGTTGAGGGTCTTTCCAATCCCCCAACCACTCAGCCATGAGCTGCTTCTTATAGCTTCCATCCTGCGTCTGCTCGCCCACCTCAGCAGCAGGTGAGCCGAGCCTCCGACCGGCTTCTTGCCCCCCATCTCCAAGCCACGGTGGGCAAGTAATCGTTTTTTATCTAACCTGGGAAAAGAAATTAAGCGGCTTGGGGTTGGGGTGTGTGTGTGTGGGGGTGGTATGGAGGGAGGTTGGTTATTCAGCCTCCTTGGGATTGAAGTAAAATTTGCCCCCTTTCGGTTTTTGCGTTTCTGAGCTTCGCCTGGTCCAAGGGGTTTGCCATTGGATACAGAGTTTGGGATGCTTCGGGAAAGGAGTGTGGTGAGGGAGGATGGAGCCCTGGCTTTCCGCAGCCTGCAGACGTAGCCTCGTAGCTTCGAGAGCAAGGCGAGGGTGCCCCGCAGCAGCAGCTGGGCTGCGCTCTCGGGAGCTCAGGCTACCCTGGTCTCCGCAGCTATCTGGCCGTCCGTCTAGTTCGCCTTTGCTATAATAGACTGCCTTGTGCTTTTAGCTGAATTTCCCAGGCAATCAACAGGACTTTGTACCAAACTTGTTAACGTGTGTGTGTGTGTGTGTGTGTGTGTGTGTGTGTATCTTGGGCTGGAAAAATTCACCGCAACACCACAACCCTTTTCCCCTCCTGAAGCACTCTGACATTAGGGGTGAGGGATTCTCTTTGCAAAGAGAAGGCTGGTCCCTACCACAGCAATCTTCCCACCACATCGGAGGCTTTAGGAGCTCTCTTGAGTGTAGACACGTACACATACATACAAATCAACATCTTAGACCAAGACTTTAGATGCCAATATACTGCCAATTGTAATTAAAATTTGAGAAGATGGCCCTTTAAGCCACTTCTGGGTGGGGGTTAGGGGGAAGAAATACCCGTAAACCTAATTTGAAATATGACAAGTAAATTTACCTTCCATACACATAATGCTGCAGTTGTGGATGGCAGCCCTCCTTCTGCAGTCCCTCCTCTTGCCATCTTCTCCCAGACCATGTCTCCCACTACTCACTCTTCTTTTGCCGACCAACACTCACCCACCCAGAATTTTCCAGAATCTGCAGCATTTTTCTGTTACCTACACCGTATCCAAGCAGTAAATAACACCACAGAACATGGCCTTACCTACCCCTCTCCATAGAGCAGAATCTCTGATGAGGTCTGCATTTCTCAGATTCTTGTTACAGCATCACAGTCTAAGCCCACCCTTCCAGACATGAGTTCTACTGCTTGGCAGCTACTAAGCTAGCACAAAGACCTCCCTTAACCTCTGGGGCTGGGGAAACCCAAGGGAGACGAGCCCTATCAAGTTCCTCACATGTCAGGCCTCCTTCCAATAAATCCACCCTAGGGTCCCACCATCTTCACACTTGGGCTTGTTCTTCTTTCTCCTAGTTCATATTCAAGCCTCCAAGCTGCCTTTAACTCTAAGAGCTCAGGACTAGAACATACAGATGGCAGATCTGACCAGCTGATGAGCCCAGGCTTGGAAATCACTCTTCGGCCTTGGTGAAATCTCTGTCTTAGAAGGGTCCAATATCCCACATTTAAATTTTACTTTTTGCTAAACCCCAGCATGTAGTTAGAAGAGCTGGAGGCTAAGCAGTCACATGGTAACATGGCCTCTGGGGTTAGAGAGTGATGGGATGGGATTTGGCATAGACAGTGTGTCATCAAGCAGGACACCACGAGGGGACAACTTGGAGTTCTTGCTTTATGTATGTTTATTGAAACTCTTGTCTATAATTCTATATTCAATCACAATGAATCTTGGAGTTCTTACTTCATGTATGTTTATTGAAACTCTTGTCTATAATTCTGTATTCAATCACAATGAGTCCAAAATTTATGATGTAAACTCTTGGTGCAAGGTCAGTTTGAGGTTGAATGCTAAAATAGTTGTTTGTACAGGGCATCTGCTCCATAAGGATGGGTTCCTGGAGATATGCTGCCTGAATTGTATTACGATTTGTTTCAAGGGTTTTTAAAAAGTTATTTCTTAGCATGCCACAAGCAGCCTATTGCCCATGATACTCAGTGACCTATCACAGAAAAAAAGAACTGAATATCACATGTTCTCACTTATAAGTGGGTCCTGAACATTTATCACAATGCTACAAGAGAGGAATTGGCAGTAGTGGGACAGAGCAGGGGTGGGGGGGGGCACATAACATCACTAAAGGTACCTGATCCTAAACCAGGGGGAAGTGAGAACCAGTGTGAGAGGCCCAAACTTCTGCACACAGACCACTTATGTACCTAATCCTGACTTGTACCCCCCATCTCTATAATAAAATAAAGGGGGAAAAGATATAATTTTTTTAAAGGTTATTTCTCAGCACACCACAATTTGCCTACTGCCTCATGTCATACTAAGGGGTTTTTTTGATCTCTCCTCAGCCCAGCATTGACTACAGTACTCTACATTGGAGGCAGGGTACAGAGATGGTCAGAATGGTTGTTTGGTGCCTGATTTGGGGAGGCACCTTTACTGTAACTAATGTAACCCGCCTTTTCCCCATAACCTGATGGTTTCTTAACAGGGAAAGCTTTACTTAGATGCTTGCGGATTTTCCTTACAACCTAACCCAGAACTGAGGCCACAGACAGGATTCAGGAAATGTCTGTTAAGTGGATGATTCATTGCAGGTTACTGGTCAGGGTATCTTTTTCTGCATTGCCTTTTTTTTTTTTTTTTAGCAGTATCTGATATTTCAGATGATGAATAATATCTTAAGAGGCTGTTTTCTAATTGAACAATACTGATAAAAAGGTCAAGAGCTACATAAGAATTTCTTGAACCAGGCATATCTGGAACTAGGCTTGAGTGGACATGTTTTTGGATTTCTCAGTGCAGAAATGGTTCCTAACCTGGGACTTTGGGCATGCTGTATAAGTTACTTGATTGGGCTGGATGAAGGCTTGATCCTGTACAGTGGGCTTATATTTTTTGAGTATGCAATGTACTACCTCACTTCAGTCCCCAGCATTTACCCTAATTCCATTCAAGTTAAAGGTTAAAGGTTATGCAAACAAGCATGAGAATCCTTCAATCTGAGTCATGCTTAGAGTTGTGGAGGGGCAAAGGAGACAAAAACTGAGAAATGTGGCAAAATTAAATCTCTTCTCCCTTTTTTCATTTCTTTTTTATTACTTAATGACAGAGTGGCACTGTAGTGCGAAAGTGGAAACCTCTTGCTCCTTGACTAGTAGCTTCAAATTCCCTAAGTCCTTCCTCCCTTTTAGAGCAATTTGGGAAGAAATCAGTGCCTTTCCTGAGTCTTAGCAGCTGCCAACCTCCCCTTCTGCCGCCATGGCAATGTGCCAAGCCAAAATAGCAACCTTTATAATAATCTATTAAATAAAATTAAGTTATGGGATGAAGAACAGCATTTATGGAGAAGGTAGAGGATTCAGACAATTAATTTAGATGAGATTAAAATGCAAACCTGTTATCCTTCATTCACTCTAGTCTCCTAGGATTTAATTGATATAGGATTGAAGAGCTAAAAAGCTAATACCTTGCATTCCTATAATGCCTTTTGATTTTTAAAGTACTTTCACATATATTATTTCACTTGAGCCTCACAACAAATGCATGAAGCAGGCAAGTCTGAACTGCCACCCCACATTCCCGCCCCCTAACCTTTACAGATGAGAAAACATAAGTCCAGTGAGATTAAGTGCCATGTCTTAGGTCACAGAGATAATTAGTGGTGGAGCAGATATTTAGAACTTGTGTCACTCAACTCCCAGCTGAGAGAGAACAGAACATAGTGCAGAGCTGGGGGCTGTGAAGCAGGGACTGTGTAAATCCTTTCCATAACAGAGTGGGAAGGCTGCCTTAATGCCATTCTCTGTCTTGAGCTTATAAGAGGAGCGGCCACTTTTACATTTTTACCTTGAGGTTTCTCAGCTCTCTCTCTCTCTCTCTCTGTCTCTCTCTCTCTCTCTCTCTCTCTCTCAATCTCTCTCAGACAGTAGTTAATGATCTGTAACCAAGCTCACTATGAGAGGTCCCTGTTCAGAGAAACCCTTTTGAATATGTATGTAATATAATAATCCACTCAGAATGTACTTGTTTTATTGGTTCTGTTTTTATGTTTTCTTGAAGTAAAACACTTCACAGTTAAGATGCATTTACTGCCAGTCTGAGGTGTACACAGCCCTGTTAGGTGCCCTAGAGAAGCAGAAATATTAGATACTGTCCTCCCACAAGAATCATTAGAACTTGGTGGTTGAGATAAGCCAAATGCAGGTTAAAAAAAAAAAAGATAATCCAAATACAGATGCCAATTTATGATCATGACACCACACTTTGTACTTTTCCCAGGGAGGGAGGTTGGGTGGGACAAAGTGTGACAGAGTGGAAAGGAAATCACAAAAGGAGTTGGGAAATCTAGCTTCTCTTTAAAGTTCTACCACTAAACTCGCAGCATGACCTTATACAAATCATTTAATATCTTTGGGCTTCAAGTTTTCTCATCTGAAAAATGGAGGTGGGGATGAAGTTAAGCTTGATCAGCTAACTCTAAAGTCTGTCTCAGCACAAAATGAGTGAATCAGGGACAGCTTCTTGTAAGAGAACATATCTTGAAATGACTCTTGAATGATACAGTTAACATACATCAGCAAGGAGGAAGAGGAAAGGCATTGTAGGCAAGGAGCGGGGCAAGAACAGAAATCTGGTGGTGAGAATGAGGTTTTTGGTTTTTTATTGTTGTTGTTGTTTGAGTCGGAGTCTCACTCTGTCACCCAGGCTGGAGTGCAGTGGCACACCACGGCAACTGCAGCCTGAACCTGCTGAGCTCAGGTGATCCTTCCACCTCAGCCTTCCAAGTAGCTGGAACCACAGGCATGTGCCACCATGCCCGGCTGATTTTTTAATTTACTGTGGAGATGAGGTCTCGCCATGTTGCTCAGGCTGGTCTCGAACCCCTGAGCTCAGGCAATCCTCTCGCCTCCGCCTCCCAAAGTGCTGGCATTATAGGGGTGAGCCACCACGCCCAGCCCAGGCTGGTTGAGATAGAGACCATAGCAAGGATTGATGAGAGATGAGATAAATGCAAAGGAAATGGAAGGAAAAAGGTCGATGTAAAAAGTTTTGGATGCCAGGCTTGAGTTCGTAGATTTGATTTTAAATGTAATTGGAGACTGAGCTTAGTGGTGGCTCATGCCTGTAATCCCAGAGCTTTGGAAGGCTGAGGCGGGAGAATTGCTTGAGGCCAGGAGTTCGAGGTTACAATGAGCTATGATTGGGCCACTGCACTTCAACCTGGGTGGCAGAACAAGACCTTTTCTCTTAAAAAGCGAAAATAAAAAAAGTAATTGGGAGCCAGTACAGGTTGTTTGTGTATAGGTGTGACATACAAGGTAAAACCAATCAGTGAGAAAAATTATCCTTGACAGTGTACTTGAATATGGAAGCATCTGCAAATCTACTTTGTTCCCCTTGACCTTATACTCAATTAATTTGGGGCAATTTGTAAAATTATGATTCTTTCTTGATTTTTCCTGCAACTACAAGTTTTGGGTCTGCATTGCCAAGGTTTGTGCCGAGGCTACTGGCCCAACTGGCTTAACCACTGACTATACATTTGAATTCAGTTCATAATGGGCCATTTGGCTTCCATGGACTCAACATGCTAGTGGAATTCCTCATCTGAAATTCTAACTGATGATGAATGACCAGAGGATGAGAGAAAGGCCTTTGTAGACAGTCAGGAATGGCTTGGTTATAGACCTGAAAGCAGATTAGGAGATCAAGAACAGTTTGAAGGAAAATAAGAATAAATGAATCTTTAACTTCTATGGCTTAGATATGAGGGAAAGCTGATGAGAGACATCCATCCAGTCCTTAACTGCCAAGGATTTAAACTGATCTTGGGTTAATAAGAGAAAACATTGCTCTAATGCCACAGAGAAAAAAGTGGTGGAATTTGGTGTGGCAGATCACAGGCATGTGTGTGGAAAGGTGAAGGAGAGCATGTAGAGCTGATAAGTATCCCTGAGGTGATGGTATTTGGAAAGTGTGGAAAATATTCTGTCTTAGATTCTTTTTTTTTTGAGTTGGAGTCTCACTCTGTCATCCAGACTGGAGTGCAGTGGCACGCTACCAGCCACTGCAGCCTTAACCTGCTGGGCTCCGGCAATCCTTCCGTCTCAGCCTTCCAAGCAGCTGGAACTACAGGGGCATGCTACCACGCCCAGCTAATTTTTTGATTTATTGTAGAGATGAGGTCTCACCAAGTTGTCCAGGCAGGTCTTGAACCTGTGAGCTCAGGCAATCCACTCACCTCTGCCTCCCAAAGCGCAGGATTACAGGCTGAGCCACCGAGTCCGGCTTGTCTTAGAATCTTTATGATGTGGTGTCAATAATGTAATATTCATCCTCAGTATTTGAATCTGTGTGTGTGTGTGTGTGTGTGTGTGTGTGTGTGTGTCTGTGTGTGTCTTTATCCAAAAAGGAAAAATAAGAATGTAGTAAGAATTATCCCTGTACAAAATTCCTTTACTACCTCACCACTCTCCACAAACACTTCCTTTTTTTAAAAATTTTGAAGATGTGGGGTACAATTCAGGGCTAGGTATACAAATAAATGTTCATTATGCAGGTACCCTTGTTGATGAGGTGTGCCCCCTCCCCCAGCAGTTTCCCACTACTGCCAATCCCTTTCTTATAGCATTGTGATAATTGTTCAAGGTCTGCTTATGAGTGAGAACATGTGATACTCAGTTCTTTGTTTCTGCGATAGATCACTCAGTATTATAGACTCTAAGTCTATCCAAGTTGCTGTGAAGTTCATAATTTTGTCCTTGTTTATGGCTGCATAATATTCCGTCATGTATATGTACCACATTTTTAAAATCCTGTCTTCTTTCGATGGGCACAGTTGGTTCCATGTTTTTACTATTGCAAATAACACTGCAATAAACATGCGTGTGCAGTATCTTTTTCATAGAGTGATTTGAGTTCCTCTGGGTATATTCTCAGTAGGGCGATTGCAGAATCATATGGAAGGTTGATTTTCAGATCTTTTGTGAATTGCCAAACTCTTTTCCACAGAGGTTGTATTAGTTTACCCTCCCACCAACAGTGTAGAAGTGTTCCCTTTTCGCCGCATCCTCTCCAGCATCTGTTGTTTTTGAGTTATTGATGATGGCCATCCTGACTGAAGTCAGGTGATTTCTCAGTGTGGTTTTAATTTGCATTTCTTTGATGATTAGTGAGGTTGAGCATTTTTCCATGTATCTGTTGGCTGCTCACATGTCTGCTTTTGAGTAGTGTCTATTCATATCTTCTTGCCCACTTTGTAATGGGGCTGTTTTTTTTTGGCATGCACAAACACTTATTTCTGACATTAACCCAAGGAGGAATAGTGATAGATAGAGGAAGGAGAAACAGGGAAAGGAATTTAAGAAAAAGAATTGAAAGGCAGAATTGTTGTGATGGAGGAAGATGTTTTTTTCCTTCAAAGAACTGATCACAATGTTCCCAACTGCATCCTTTTCTCTTCCCCTACAGCTATCTTCCCTTACTGAGAGTTAGCTCAAAATGCACAATTCATCCATTCTGTGGTAAGAGAGAATCTTGAGGAAGAGGTTTTACATAATTGAAGTGACTTGCAAGAACAACACAAACTTTAAGACAAACTCAGTTGTCTTCGATGGAGATTAAAGCATTAAAGAGTCATTTCCAGGATCTTCCTGCCATCATTCACCTTTTGGTCTTAAGTTCCCATCGTCTAGTTATGACCTTTGGTATCACTGCCATTTCTGGAAGGGTCCATTACCTTTAAGCACACTTTTAGTGACAGAACTAGGCTCAGTTTCCCCCTTTCTCTCTCTTTCACCTTCACAGGTCTCTGCAATAACAAGACCGTTTTCCAATTGGGCCTCAGAACCTTCACTTGGCCCTAGGGGCTAAACTGCAGCTGCTTGACTCCAAGGTTTCTTGGGATTGCTTAATTCATTCATTAATTCCACAAGTAATTATTGAACATCTCCTACATGCTAAGCACGTGTTTGAATGCTGGGGATTCGAACAAGACAGACATCATCTCAGCTCAAATAGCATTTATGTGATAGGAGTTGGGGAAATACAAAAAGTAAACAGACGAGTAAATATATAAATGAAAAAAGTTTCAGTAAAAGATAAACGCGATACAGAAAACAAAACAGAATTGTGTGCTAGAAAATGCCTTCAGGGCTACTTTGGTCCCTATATTTACTCATTTGATTAATCTTATAGCACATCCAAAATAGTTTGGAATTACTTCACTAATGCTACTACCAACTACAAGCCTACTTAAATAAAGTTTAAGATTTTTTTCCCACTAACTTTTGATTTGAAGAATTTTCAATTCTACAGAAGAGTTTCAAGAATAATACAGTGAACACTCATGTATTTTTCACCAATATTCACCAATTGTTAACATTTTGTCACATTTACTTGATATCTATAATTCTACCTATGTATCTATCTCTTTATTTTTGGCTGAGCCATTTGAAAGTTAGTTGCAGACATCATGACACTCCATCCATAAGTATGGACATTCTCCTTCATACACAATACAATGATGATACTCAGGAAATTTAACAATCATACATTAATATTATCTAGCATATACTGCATATTTGAATTTCTCCAATTGCTTCAATAATGCTCTGTATAGCTTTTTTTGTAATATATGGTCAAATCATAGACTGCATTTAGTTGTGCTATCTCTTGAGACTCTTTAAATCTAGAATAGTCCCAGATTTTATTTGTCTTTCATGACTTTGACATTTTTTAAGAGTGCAGGCCTGTTGACTTGTAGACTGGATTTTAATTTGGTTTTGTCTATTTGTTTGAAATTGGATGATTATTGATGGTTTCTCTGAAGAGGCAACTTTCAGCTGTGGCCTGTGAAGAGAAGAAGGCAGCTGTGAAAACATCTGAGGAAAGGGATTTCAGGCAGAGGAAACAGCAAGGACAAAGGCCCTGAGATGAAGACAAGCTTGTCGTGTTGATGAAGACAAAGCAGGGCAGACTGGCTGCAGCTTAGAGCTCAAGGGGAAGAATGGTATGAGATGAAGTAAGAGGGGCAAAATTCAGATCATGATGACGCATATAAAGCATGGGAGAGAGTTAAGATTTTATTCCAATTGCAGTGGTAAGCCACTAAAGGTTTTAAGCAATTGGGTGACATAATCTGATATGAGTTTTCTTTAAAAAGTAGCTTTTATTTTCTAAAAATGTTGCTTTATATGCAGTTTAAAGAAACAAATAGTTACGCGTCACAGCTGTCAGCCTGCCTCCTCCTATCATCTACTCCCTAGAGGAAACTACTTTGAATTCCTTTAGCTAAATAGCACACTTGTAAAGCTAATTCATAATTTTTTTTCAGATTAAAGCATTCTATGGAAGAGAAGAGTTTAGCTCATTATCACCATCAGCACCATGCGCATACATACACAAACTTCCCATTCCACCACTCTACCAGTACAGTTATGTCATAATTTTGATTTGCTCAATATTGTGTGTTTATATTGTCATGATAATGGAAATCACAGCTGAGTTATGTAGCACATCACGATCACTTTTCCTTTCTTGCACATCTGCTTGTTTTTAATGGAGCTGATAATGATCTTGTTTATTCCCTTGCTTATTTTTCTATATATTTAGCATTAGCTCATCCATGACCTGTCCCCCAATTGACTGAATATTCTCCCAATATGTGAATATGCATTGGCTCTTCTATCAGTTTCATCTTCTAGGAGGCATGCCTTTGAATTGATCTAATCTGAGCCAATTACTCTCTATATCTATAGAACTCTCATCCTATGATATTCCTAATAATTTTAAAGGCATTTCTTAATTGTCTTCTAGCTTCTAACTTTTGAGAAGTCTGGAGCCATTCTGATTCCTGATTCCTTGTAATTTTTCTTTTCTGGAAGCCATTAGGTTCTTTGTCTTGCCCTTAGTGTGCAATATCACATTGACATCCCCTGGTACGGGTCTATTTTCCTTCTACTGTGCTGGGCATTCTGCAGGCCCATTTAATCTTAAAACTGTCTTTCAAGTCTGGGAAATTTTCTTGAATTATTTATTTAATTTTGTTCTCTTCAATTTTTCTGGACTCTCCCCCTCCCCCCGGAACTCATGTTATTCTTGTGTTGGACTTACTGCATTGATCTTGTAATTTGCTTACATTTTGTCTTCTATTTTACATTTTCCATCTGTTTGTTTGCTCTACCTTTGGGAGATTTCCTAAGCTTCATCTTGCAACCCTTCTACAATACTGCAGTGCAATTCTGACAATAACTACCCAGAGTTAGTACAGACTTCTTCACTGGTTAAGGGCACTGTTCCCAACAACACTGTCTTACCTTCAGATGCCAGCTCCAGTTCAGGGGTCTCCAGGCTACCTGCACTTCTAGCTAACTGGTTATAAATTTGGAGATTTCAATGAGCCCTTCTGGTTTGATAATTTTCTAGAATAAATCCCAGAACACAGTAAAACACCATGTTTGTGATCACAATATGATTAAGTGCTGCAAATCAGGACTAGTCAAATGAAGAGATCTAGAGGATGAGGTCTGGGAGAGTTCCAGTCATGGAGCTTCCATGTTCTCCCTCTCTGGAATCAGGATATGTTCCCTGCTGCACATCAATGCATCCACCAGCCAGGAAACTCACCCAAGCTTTGATGTTCAGAGTTTTCATTAGTGTTTCTTTATATAGACATGACTGATTGAGTCATTGACCATGTGATTGAACTCAATTTCTAATTTCCCCTTCCCTCCCCAGAGGTCATCTTGGGCTGATATCATCTGGCCCAAAACTCTAACCCTCTAATCACATGGTTGGTCTTTTTAGCATGGCCAGCCTCCATCCTGAAATCATCCAGGAGCCCACCATGAGTCACCTCATTAAGGAATGGTCCCAGAGGTCCACCAGCAATGACAAAAACACTGCTATCATTCAAGAAATTTCAAGGGTTTAGAAGCCCCATTCTAGGAAACTGGGACAAAGACCAGACAAATTCTTTATTATACAACATTTTCTAATAAGAAATTCAAGAGTAGGCATTTTTAAGAGCATTTTTTTGTTCTCTGAGTATCCTTTTTAATATTATCTTGCTCTTGTTTGATAAATGCAATACCTTCTTTTATCTCTTTGAAGATAATAATAGTTATTAATTTTCATCTGTTTCCTTTAAATATTTGGTATGTTGATTGGTTTAGGGCTCTATCTTGAATATCAGAGGTTTTCCTCAGATACCTCATCATCCTTGACTGTTTACTCATATTTATGAGTAGGTTCCAAAAAAGCTAATTAAAAGGTCAGAGTACTTAGCGAGACTTGTAGGCTATGATAAGGGTATTACTTTTCTATTGTGGTATAACAAATTACCTCAAACTTAGTGGCTTAAAATAACACACATTGATAATCTCATGGTTTCTGTGCATGATGTCTATGCATCAGGAGTTCAGGTCTAGCATAGATGAGTCCTCTGTTAAGGGTTTCTTCAGACTGCAATCAAGGATTTATGATTGGGAAATAGTTTGCATCCAAGCTTATTCAATTTGTTGGTAGAATTTATTTCCTTGTGGCCACAAGACTGAGTGCCTTGACTTTTTGCTAACTGTTGGCTGGAGCTGTCCTCAGGTCCTAAAGGCCATCTACAATTCCTTAAGGCAATTAATAGTTGCTTGCCATGTAGGCATTTCCAATGCAGCATTTTATTTCATCAAACTCACAAGAAGAGCCCCTGGCTTCATTCTGCCAAAGCAGAACCTTTTATAGCTTAATTTAATCATGAGAGTGACATCCCATCACCTTTGCCATATTCTGTTAGGTTAGGAGCAAGTCACAGTTTCTACCTGCATTCAAGGAAAGATAATTATACAAAGGCATGAATACTGAAGGTGGCAATCATTGTGGATTAACGGGGTGCCTGTTTACCATAATGGATGTCACTGCAAGGTGATCTGTTTGGGTCATTTCATTGGACAACGCTTTTCATCAATATGTTTAGTTTTTTCTGTTTTTTTCCACATTCCCCAAAAAGAAGCTTCCAATACTCTATCTGGAGGTTGTAAGCCTGACCGTCAGCATTCTGAGGACTAAGTGGGGTAAGGAGCTAAGTGTCTCAACCATCAGTAGGTGAACTTCTTAGTGTTACTGTTTTTCATATAGTACCTTGTTCTCAACTGTGCTCCCGTGTCCAGAGTTTCCCCAGTCCAGAGACTCTCTGTTTTATTCTCTCTAAAAACCTCCCATCCGATGAGGGTTGGGGGCAGAGACAATGATCCAATTGTGTGGAGTTGTGGAGATCTTAAGATCTAACTGCTTAATAAAAATTTCAACCAGTACTCTTCTTTTCAGCCACAGTTTCGCCCTCACTTCCAGTAGTACTGGTACTACCAATTTTTGAGCCTTTGCACGTTCTTTGTTGAGAATTTTGTTGTGTATCAACTTCCCCCGTTGCCAGCTTTGGAATCAATTTCCTCAGGTCTGCTAAGTCAGTTACTCTTGTATTTCTATTTTCTAGCTTCAAAAATTGCATTGTTATTTTCTCTCCCCAAATTACTGTCATTTTAGTGAGGTTTGGCAAAGGAGTAGAAGTAAATGCTTTTATTCAAATTGTTATGGTCAATGGAATATCCTAATTTACATGTTAAAAAGATTACTTTGACCTTTTTTGTGAAGAATAGACGATGAGGGAGGGGTAACAGTGGAAGTTGGGAGAACAGTGAGGTAGCCAGTTAAGAGCTATTTAAGAGAAGAAATAGATAGCGCTTGGTGGTAGATTGAGAGTGTGGGGGCAGAGAAAGAAAGGGAGGTGTCACTGATGACTCCAAAGCTTATGTAGTAGGATAGATGGTGCCTTTCACCTACTTCTTGATTAATTGTTTTCATGTTATTTTCCAGGACTGCTATCAACACACTTGTCTCCCTTACTACTACAATTGATGTCACCCCAAAACCAACTCAGAGCAAATCTGACACTGCCAGTTACCATAAGAAAGCCACTTCACCACCACCAACAACCACTACTATACCAGCTCCCATTTATAGAATGACTACTGTAAGCCCAGTTCTATGTTAACCATTTTCCATGTATTATTTCATTTAACTTCCAACAGGTACTCATCTGTAGTTAATTACCACTGAATTCTTCAAATAGATTCTTTCCAAATCAGTCAAGTTCTGGAGAGGGTAGTTTCCCTACAAACAGTGACAGTGGCTCTAGAAGTGCTGGGAAGGCACATCCTACCAGTTGTTGCCATTCCTACTCATTTCTGTCCACTCCACGCCTATGGTAGGATGCATCTGCTCTTTACTCATACTGCCTCTTTCTCTGTTTAACCACCTCCTACTATTCTTGCCTCAGAATTTTGTTTCTTCTCAAAATTTTCTCTTGTGTCATATTATTTCCCAAGACTGTCTACTTTGCTTCCAACTACAGTACAGAACTGCAGCTTTAGTTTACTCCATAACTCATTCATAGGAGAAATGGAGTCTTGGAGTGGAGATGAGAAGATTGCCCAATCTACAAATTTCAGGAATAAAATACATAAGGATGGAAATGTCTTGAATTGTTCACATGAATGAAACTTAGAAAAGGAAAAATAAGAGGAGCAGAGAGAAGTGACTTCAATGCAACTTGAGGCTTTTCCCAAGCTTCTTGGCCAATGGAAATTTGGGGGGTGATGGGAGCAGACGGTATACACTACAACTCATTACTAATTATATGGGGTTGCTACTTCTAGGAGAACGCCTAGAAGGATGTCTTAATCTTCTTGGGATGCCATAGCAATACCAAGACTAGAGGACTCAACAGAAATTTATTTCTTGTAGTGCTAGAGGCTGGAAGTCTGAGATCAGAGTACCAGCATGGTTAGTCTCTAGAAAGGGCCATTTTCCTGGCTTGCAGATGGCCATCTTCTTGTTATGACCTCACATGGAGGAGAGAGAGAGAGAGAGAGAGAGAGAGAGAGAGAGAGAGAGAGAGAGAGATCGGTCAAGTTCTTTGGTGTCTCTTCCTATAAAGACACTAATACTATTGAATTAGGGTCCCGCCCTTATAACCTCATTTAACCTTAATTACCTCCCTATGGGCTCAATATTCAAGTCACACTGGCGGTTAGGGCTTCAACATACAAATTGTGGGGTGGACACAATTCAGTCTATAGTAGAAATTAAGCTCTGTTTTGCCAGGTACTTACTGATTCTTCACCCTAGTGTTAATCAATACAATTGAGAACATAGGATATTGACTAACCAAGTCAGTCAGCAAACCTAGGTGAGATTTACACAGACCCCTGTGTTTCCTTTGTATCATCAGCTCTGGCAATGCCTGTAGTGCTGATACTCTGCCACTAATTACTTTCATTCTTCTAAGTTCTGATTGGATTTTTACTCCTTTGTAAAGCTCTTTCTTCTGTGTTGTACTAAATTTCACGAAGACATAATTCTTGTATGATGATAAAGGAGGTAGCTAGATTGACTGACTACATACTAAAATATCATTGACTTTCCTCCCTCACAAAAGGTTCTTTTTTGTGTAACTAGTGAAGAGAATAAGAGTAATTCAAAGGATAGAGTTTGCAAAGCATGTTTGACTTCTTTGGAGACAAGAGTGACGAGGGAAGATTTTGTAGTCTTGACGACATCACACGTGTGCTCTTTCTCCTCCATGGAAACCAAAATGTGTGAATGAGACTGAGGGAGTCAGTTAATTCTCATTCCCCACTCCACTGCCACCTCCACCAATAGCCTGAGGGCTAGGGTTTTTCTCCTTCAGTGCCAAGAATGAACATACTAAAGAATAAAAGGTAATATTGCAGTGCCATAAGTAACTAAGTAACTTAGTTTCTTGTTATTGCAGTTCTGGTTGCTGCTATAGAGCCTTGCATTATCGCCCTAGGCACCTTCAGAATAGAGTGCATTTAGCCATTCATCATGAACCCAGATGCTTAAGTTTTAAATAGTTCATGAGTCTCAATGCATGCAACTCTGTGGGTTTTTTTGAGGGCTGAGTTAGTGTCTTTCTAGGCAGCCAATCATATCTATCCTTTCACCAAACATTTATTAAGCACTTACTGTGTGCCAGGCACTGTGGTAGGTATTGAAGATTCAAAGCCACAAAAGAAACAACCTCCTGCCTTTGATGCACTTACAGCTTCACACACAGATCTCTCTTCCAGAGAGAGCCCCATGTATTGTTGAAATATAGAATAATAAATGTGACGATAAGATGCCTAGACAAAGTGCTGGCTCAGTGGAATCATTGCATATTTTTGCTCCAGGAAACCAGGGTTCACAAAGGAGGTGGCATTTAAGATAGGTTTCAATGATGGAGAAGAAGGGAAAAGTCATTCCAGGCATTGGAGACATTATATGCAAAGGCATAGAAATGTAAAGGGGCATAGAATGTTCAAGGATCTGCAGGAAGTTCACTTTGATTCAGGCAATGTCAGGTGATCTTGCTAGAAAGGGAAGTTAAAATGATCATAAAGGACCTCTTATGCTATGCTAAGCATTGAACATTTTGGGTCAGAGGCATGACTTATGGGGGTGGGGGACCAAAAAACCCCAAAATTATCTTTTGGAGGGCAGGACCCTTGTAGTATAGACTTCCTCCGCTAGGATAGTGTTCTAGGAATCCATCAGCATCAGTGTACCAGCTAGCTTTGTTTTGAGAGGCTGTGTTCGGCTTTAGTTATTTTTTTTTTAGATTCTTTCAATGTATTTGCCCATTTCGTGATGAGAGATTTATGAGTGCACCAGCCCACACCACGCTGAGTGTTCAGCAGTTTTTTACCCAAACTAGCATGACTCCTGTGCCCCATCCTCCCTGTTCACCTGATCTCACCCCAAGTGACCTTTTTTTTTTTTTTGGTTTGTTTGTTCCCCTGGATGAAAAAAGTCCTCAAAGGGAAATGCTTTGCCAATGTGGAAGAGGTAAAACAAAAAACAGCAGAAGCATTAAAAGGTATCAAAATTGACAAGTTCAAAAACTGTTTGGAGCACTGAAAACAATGTTTTGATAGGCGTATTGCATCAAACGAAGAGAACTTTGAAGGTGACTGACACTTAAACACGTAAGAATAATGTACACAATTTTTTACAAATAAATTCCATTGTTTGGGGTCCTTCTAGTACTATTATTGCAATTTATAAAGTTCACTCCAACAGCTACATGGAGGACAGTTTGAATGGAGGCAAGAATGGATGCAAGGAGACTGATTAAAAGGTTGTTGCAAATATCCAAGTGGGAGGTTATAAAGGTCTGAGCAAAGACAATGATGGTGGAAACAATAAGGAGGGAATATGATTGAAGGTCAATTCCAAAGAAGATATTATAGGACTTTGTGGCCAATTGAATGTGGTTACTAGAGAGAGGAAGAAGTTTTATGTGACTCCCAGATTTCTAATTCAGGTGACTTGATAGATGACAATGCCATTAATAGAGATCAGTTGGAGAGATTCAGTAGATAGTTGCATATATAGGTCTGGAGTTGAGGAGAGATGTGGATGCTGGAGATAAAAGTGTGTGTATCATCAATGAGGTATTTGAAGCCATGGGAGTGGAGAAGATTTTCCTGAGCGAGTTTACAGAATGATATGAAAAGGGCAGTATGAATAGGACCTCTGAAAACGGTAACCTTTAAGGGGTAGGTACAGGAAAAAAAGTTGATGAAGGAGGAGGATGAATAATCAGAGAGATAGGAGGAAAATTGGAGGAGAAGAAAGATCTGGTCCACAGGGCCAAATATGGCATACAGGATGGCGGGAGCAAGGGCTCACTTGAATCAGCACTAGGGATATTAGTGACCTTAAAAAGAGCAGATTCAGCAGAATGGTGCCAGAAGCAGCTCAGTTCAAGTGGGCTAAGACATAAATGAGTGGGAAGGAATTGGAGACTGAGAGTGCAGACTACTCTTTTTACTTTGAAATATGAATGTAAAAATATTCCAATAACAATGAACCTTGTCCTGAGGGTCCATTGTACACTGAAGTGTATAGCTGGTATGATCAGCAACAGATGCTTTTTATCTGTATCTAATATTTAGTAATTATTTCTGTATATTGCGCCATGGTTTATATTTTTTATATATATGAATAAATATACATGTTTGAGGGTGTCTTTTGGTTCTCATAATCAATCAACCACAGTTTTGGAAATCCCTTCTGGAGACCCACTGCAGACCTACTGGCCACTTTGGTTCTGAAAAAGCTCCTACCTGCCTCAAAGTGGCCTCATTCCCAGCTTGGGGTTGGGGGGGGGGAGTTCGTTCAGAGCATGCAACCCTCCTGGAAGCATTTGAATGTACTCATGCTGGGAACACTTCTCTTTCCACACGCCTTTACTGGCCATAGAGATTGGCCTGCAGATCGAGGCTAGGAAGGACTTCTGAGCCATCGAGGTTTCTCAAGGCAGTTATAAGGACTTAATTCTGAAATCCATAGAGGCTCCATCTCAGGTAGTGACTCTCAATCCTTTTTTCGCTCAAACACACCTGAGGAGAGCCTGACTCGCACTATCGGAAACAGTAATTTATGGATAGTGAACCAGGAGGTGAGATAATAAAGATGGACCACTTTTGTTAAACAGCTAGACAATTTCCTTAGCATTGTATATCAATTAAGTAAATTTGCTGTGTCCCCAGAATACAGATGTGGAAACTGGTTAAGAAATGTGGTGGTACAGAATGGCAATTATCAACAACTCAAAAAATAACAGCTGCTGGAGAGGGTGTGGTGAAAAGGGAACACTTCTACACTGTTGGTGGGAGTGTAAACTAGTGCAACCTCTGTGGAAAGCAGTGTGGCGATTCCCTAAAAGCTCTAAAAATCGACCTTCCATATGATCCCACAATCCCCCTACTGGGAATATACCCTGAAGAACTCAAATCACTCTATAAAAAAGATACCTGCACATGTATGTTTATCGCAGCATTGTTCACAATAGCAAGAACCTGGAAACAACCATGCTGCCCATCAAAAGAGGACTGGATTAAAAAAATGTGATACATATACACGATGGAATACTACGCAGCCATAAAAAAGAACAAAATCATGAATTTCGCAGCAACCTGGATGGAACTAGAGTCTATAATACTGAGTGACCTCTCACAGAAACAAAGATCCGAGTATCACATGTTCTCACTCATATAATGGACCTTGAACATCCAATGTAATACTATAAGAAAATGACTGACGGTACTGGGAAACTATGGGGGGGGATGGGATTAACAGTAGCAAATATCTGTCTGGGGATGGGAAAACACCTCTTATCAACAGGGTGCCTGAATGAAACGTAATTGTACACCTAACCCTTAACTGTACCCCACAAAACCATAATAAAAAATATTGATTAATAAAAAAAAATGTGGTGGTGAAAGAAGAGAGAAAGTAAAAGGAATAGGCATGGAGAAGGCAGGTATAGTTTGCCATTTAACTTTTCTTATCTGAAACCTATCCTCTTTGGAGAAGATGTAGGCTGTGTGCCTGGCCCTGTGCTGGGCAACTAGAAAGGGATAGGAGATGAAAATTGCACGTTGCGAACTTTGAGGAACGTATGGGCTGTTTGATTAGGTTTGTTGTTTATTCCTTAAGAAAGGCACACATGGAGAAGTAAAGAATAAGTGATGCCTTTAAAGCTGAGTTGCAGGGGCTTTAATCCCAGCACTTTGGGAGGCCAAGGTGAGAGGATTGCCTGAGCCCATGGGTTCGAGACCAGCCCAGGTCACTTGGGGAGACCTCATCTCTACAATAAATCAAAAAGTTAGCCGGGTGTGATGGCGCATGCCTGTAGTTCCAGCTACTTGGAAGGGTGACGCAGAAGGATCGCTTGAGCCCAGCAGGTTGAGTCTGCGGTAGCTGTGAGTGTGCCACTGTACTCCAGTCTGGGTGACAGAGTGAGACTCCAACAAGAAAGAAAGAAAGGAAGGAAGGAAGGAAGGAAGGAAGGGAGGAAGGAAGGAAGGAAGGAAGGAAGAAAGAGGAAGGAAGGAAGGAAGAAAGCTGAGTTGCTTGGAACTTGGAGATCATTTTATATTGGGAACTTGTTAAAGTTGTGGACCTTTATAGGTGGGTCCAAAAATTCAATTTGTTTCATGACATAGCTGAAAGACTATATATTTTCTAGGAAATTTAATATGAAATAATGTTGTTATGGTACTAATAATTAAGCAAAATGAACTATCAAGTTGTATAAGACATGAATTTTTAAATGTTGCTACTTGAAGAGAAGCTGGTTTAATTAGGAGTGGTATAAAGTTGATGAACTTTCATGGAGATGCTAAATAGGACTTATGGCACTTTTAAGGACTTTAGAGGACACTGCAGAAATTCTTTACCATGTTTAATTTCACCTTAAAGCATATGGCTCTTTATTCTTTGATTTGGATGCATCAACACTTATACTCATCAGCCATAATCAGAGCTTTTGGTTGAATCACAAATGGAACAAAAAAGAAAATGTTAAGGCCGTGATAGATTCGTGGCTACCTAGGAGTAGCCACCTATTCCTTTGTTTAGGAAGTGAATAGTAGGTCACCTATTCACTTCCTAAACATTTGGCCCTTAATTTCCACCCATCCTGTTTTTGCAATACAAATCAGGATAAGCACTGATAGCTATTGTAATAAACAATCCTAAAATCTCAGTGACTTAACACAATAAGGATATATGACTTGCTCACATGACAGTCCAATGTGGTCAGTGAAGAGGGGGATCCTCTACTCTCATAGTTTGTCAGAAATCTAGTTTCTCTCATTTTGTAACACAGCCATCTTCCACATATGGGCTTCATGGTCACTATAGAGAAGAAAGAAAAAGAGCAGAGGAATTTGTTGTAGATTTTAGTGCCCAGGCCTAGAACCAGAATGTATTGATTTCTCTTTCGTCCACATTTCATTGGCCAGAGCTAGTCATACTGTCCATCTGCAACTTCTTGTGCACCCAAGAAGAAAATAGAGTGGTTTGCTGAATATATAGAAATGTCTCTTCCACAATGCTGATCAATAAAATATGACCAAATAAACTATGAATGTCTTTTCTATGGAATGCTATTCAGCACTTTTAAAATAATAAAATATCTCTATGTGGACTGGCATAGAAAGACCTGCAGAATACTTTGATATTTAGAAAGAACAATTCGAGAATGATAATTACAATATGATAATGCTGAGGGGTTTTTAAAGAACAAAACAATGCTCCATGTTTTCTATAAGTACATATTTTGTATCTGTATGCACATGTGTAGAAAAAGATTAAGAAGGATACCAAAATCCAAACTGTCAGCAATGATTACTTTTGAGGACAAAGGGTCTGGACGTTGATTGTTGATGGTTTGCAAAATGAACCTTATTTGTGACCTTCAAAATATTTACAAGGAAAATGAATAATGTGGTATGTGTATGATTAAAATTTTTATGAAAGAGACATTTTAGAAACGTGTATGTTTGTGATTTGTTTCCAAAAAGAATTACAGATGTGAGCTCTTGACTTGTTGATTTTAAAAGGCTAGTGGGATATCCAGGTTGTTGTCAGTGATGATTGGGATCTGGGAAGCAGCTAGAGTGGCAAGTTTAGAGCTCTGGGGGAGAAGCTGGGGTTAGAGATGTTGATATGAGTGAATTTTCTTTGAATAGGGGTGAATACTGAAGTCAAAAAAGTGTAAGTTACCTCAAAGGTGATGCTCATCAAAGCATCAGGTCATGACAAGAATAAATCAATGCACTGCGTCTTTCATTGAGAAAGCCATGTTACCAAAACATTTCAGCTGAACTAATCTACATGTTTAGTGATGTGAGTGATTTACACTTTGGACAATCTCCTTATCTCATTTTGGATCTATAACTGACAGTTTGCTGATAGGCACTGGCACTTGGACTATAGTTTGAGTAGCAGTGCCTTATGGAAGGAAGAATCTAGCAAGAGAAGATATTTCAGTTGTGAACCTTTGGATGTGACATTAAAAGGATGCAGGAGGAGAAAGAGTGATCAAAAGAGAAACAAGTAATAAGATACTACACTAATATATATTGTTCCCAGAGTCAGGTGAAAGAAAGTTTCAGGAATGGAAAGAGAGTGGTCAACAGTGTTAAATGTCATGAAGAGGTAAAGGATAAGAGAGGGAAGCCATTGGAGTTGACTTTGTGTGTGTGTACATACGTGCACATGTGTGTGCCTGCTTATGTTTAGAAAGACCTACAATGTTATTGAACCCTTATTCTATGTCAGGAACTGTGCCATGCACTTTACAAGTATGACCTCATTTCTTGAGTTTACTGATGAAATAAAAGAGTGCAAGACAGCGGTGGGGGTAGAAGCTGGAGTGCAGTAGGTTAAGGAAAGGGTGGGTGGGTTAGTGGACATTGGCATTCGTTGCAGAGAGACTTAGGTGTCACAAAAAAGGAAGTAGAATGTTAAGTAGAAAATATAAGGGGGAGGGAAGTCTACGGGGCTCATTTAGGATGACTTTAATTTCAATAAGGTGGGAGGCAACATTGAGTAGAGGGGGCTTGAATGAGCAGAGAAGGTGTGTGACAGATGTTGTGGGTAATGTGATGAGGGAGTCAAGAGCTACATGTATAAAATGATTTAAGGATCATTTTGTGACCTCTTCTATCAAGGCTCAGAAAGGCAGAAAACATGAATACAAAAGGCAAGGGTTACTTGTGCATTGGCAGAAGGTTAAGGTGGTTGAGAAATTGGTACTACTAAGCCACAGTCACCTTTTCTTAATCTTGAATTTACAATAGCTTGATTTCTTTCAAGATCCTATTTCAAACAGACAACTGTGACAGCTAAAAATCCCTCCTTTAGATTGGTCTGTCATTGATGTGTAGTCAGAAACGTCTTTGGAGACTTCCACTTCCCTCTTCCCTGAAGAAATCTGAAAAGAAGAAAACTGACTCATGTAAGTAGGTCCACAAGGCCATTGTGTCTGCCCCTCTGTAAGTGGCTTTAATACAGAAAGGATGCCTGGGAGCCTGTCTGACCCGCAAAGAGTTGGAAGATTGGGTGGGATTCATTGTGGGGTGACACTGTCACATGATACAGCTTGAGGCAAGGACAATTGAGGAGATTATACTGGGGAATGGAGGACCAAGCCTGGCTGATTAATAGCAATACAAGGATGACAGCCACAGAGCTCAGGGATCATAAAATTCCCAGTGGTATTTGCAGTGTGACTCTCAAATTATTTCTGTGCAGATTCTGTCTAAACAGTGAATACTGGAAATTTCAGACCTTCACAGGTTCTTATCCTTATCTAAGTCTTTGGATAGTTTAAAATCCACTTTGTTTTCTTTTTACTTTTCCTTGTATTTTCTTTATCCCTTCTCTTTGAGTCCTTTCTTTTATAGATTTTGCTGGGTACATTTAAGTTAGAAAGTTATACAGACAAAGAGAAGTTCTGAACACAGTTGTGAGTAAAGGCAATGAACTGGTTTCTTCAGACTGGACTGGGGAGTCAGTTCTGCCAGTAACTGGCTGTGTAGCCTTAGACAAAGCCCTTCCCTCTCTGGATTTCAGGTTCCATATCTTTAAAATGAAGGACTTGGATCAGATGAATTGAAGATGTGCCTTAGAAGCAATAGGAGGTATGCTTTTGAAATTTGGATGCCAAGGTCCTCTTTCTGGGTAAGGAGTAGGACCCAGATATCTGTGGTTTTATAAAGTCAGCTGAATGAGTCTGATGCATAACTCCAATTGAGAAACAATAACAAAGGTTAATTGTTAAGGAATCTCTAACATAGCATGAGGAGAGAGAGGGAGAGAGAACATAATTTTTACTCTCTGGAAAGAAGATTATCTATTGTTTACAAAATTGAAAAGTGGGGGCCTGAGATAGTAATATAATTTTTTCACATTGTCTTTTTCTCATTGTCTTTTGGCAGCTAATGCATATGGACACTCACTTGTCTTTCCCAAAGAAATAACAAAATAGGAAAAGCAACAGGGCAGAATAAAGACAGAGCCTTCTTGGGGAGATGAATATAGAGATGCGCCAGTCATGAGCTCAGCTCTCAAGAAGTTTGAATTTTATGCCCCATCTTTTCTTAGCTTTCTGATGCTTGGCAAATGCTCCTAGACTCACTGCCACTTAGGTATTAAGACTTATTGTGTTTTGAGTGTTATTCTGCCAGGGTAATTTGCATTTTGTGGTGCCTCTGCCAAAGAACTGCACTTCGAACCAGTGTTTACGAGAGAAATGTGCTTACTAGGAGGCTGAAATCTGGCTTTTGAAGGCTCATGATGGTGTGGGGGCAACTAGACAATTGAGAGTCTACAGTGGAAACAAATGCTTGCGGTGAATATGGAGAATAGGTCAGAGGACTTTAAGAAGCTGTGGTGAATGGGCCTTTGTATCAACCCCATGTGGGGCATCATTCACTCCAGTAGTAGCTAGCATAGAGGTAGGCATTTAGAAAGGTTAATGTGAATATTCCAGGGTGCAGAATTCCTAAGCATGGATTTTGGTTTGTGGAACAACTAAAAGAGTACATGCATTCAAGTTCTATCATTTTTGAAATAAACTGTTGGTGAGGCAGTATTTCATAGTTGTTCCACTGAAAGAAGTCTATTCCAGCCAAGTGAACTATAAAATCAGACCTACAGCTTCCATATCTCCCACTAGCTCCCAAATCCCTAAGGTGTGAGTTTAGGCCTGACTCAGTGCCAGCAATGTGGCTTGGACATGGCTAGAAAAGCCCAAATCACTTCCCAAGGTTGGCTGTTTGCCATTGTGGCTCCGTGAGCAGTCAAGAGGAGATTCTTCCCTAGGGCCTTCTCGTATTGCACAGAGTAACTGCATGGTCTCAGGATAAAGAGCTGGCTTGCAGCTGTTTGTGATTGGAGGGGCAAGTTCCTTACTCTAAAAAAAAAAAAAATCCCTACTTTGTGCCTATCTGCAGGCAGAGGTGCAGTATCTCAGCTTCTATAATCCTCGATTTAAAGTGCAGTTTCTCTGGGAGCATTCGTACCTTATCATCTAAAATCTCCTGAGCTCCTTTTAGATGTTCCTTGAAAGAGAAGCTCTGGGTTAGGTTAGTGGTTCAGTACAGCAGTCCTTAGCATGGTCCCCAGACCACCAGCAGCAACAGCAACACCTGAGAGCTTGTTAGAGGTATAAATTCTCAGGCTATTCCAAGAACTAAAATTCTAGGGGTGAAGCTCAATAACTTGTATTTAAACAAGTGCTCTAGGTCACTCTGATGTATGCTAAGACTTGAGAATCTCTGGTACAGTGAAAGGAATTTGGACTTTGGGGCCAGACAGACCTGGATTTGAATGTGGTCTCCGTACTAACCTAGGTAACCTTGGATAATCACAGCAACTAATATTTATTTATTGAACAATGTGCTATTTACCAGATAATGTGCTAAGAACTTTGAAGGGCTTGTCGTGTGTGTGTGTGTGTGTGTGTGTGTGTGTGTGTGTGTGTGTGTAAAATCTCTATGTATTTAGATATTAGTTTTATCTTCACTTTAGAGATGAGGAAGCTGAGGGTCTGTAATTCTAAGTGAGTTATCGAAAATCCCATAGTAGTGGAACTCAGCTCGGGTAGTCTGCTTCCAGAGCCTGAGCTTTTAAACTTCTACTCAACCTGAGTCTGTTTCCTCATTTGCAAAATGGGGCTAGTCTTCTCCTACTTTGAAGAGTTTTGGAAAAATAAATAATATATCTTGAGATCACCTCTTAGTAGGTAGTCCAGAGCTAGTGCTTTTAAGAAAAAACCCTTTCTGTAGGCTCTACAGCTGTAGATGGCACTTTCCCATAAAGATGTCACCCATAGTGTAACTAGGGAAATAGGAAAGAGATGCAGCTGTAGGAAGAGCCCCAGAGGTGGCACAGAGCCTGTCACCTGCTTCACAAGCTGCAGCTTTAATCCAGGCTAAGTTCCTTCCTCCTTGCCATCCCCAACTTTCACCCAGGCCTAATGCAGTTCAGAGAAGCAGCCCTCTCCTTGGAAACTCCTCCTCCACAGTGATTCAGGTAGGTCCCAAGAGATCACCTTACCGGGAAACTGGCACTGTGCTTCACTCCTCCATCACTGATCTCCAGTGAGAACAATACTAATGGACAGGCCTCTCCCCCAAATCTACCCCACAAGCAGTTTGGAGATCCACACCATTAGTGAAAATTAGAGGTGACACAGGCCTAGAAAAAAAGTCTCCCATTTTCTCACCTTCTTCATAGTTTCTAATTGGCCTGGGGGATAGGTGTAAGATAGATTCCTTCCTATGCTTTCTATGGAAAAGTTGCCATAGAGACCAGGGTTAGTCTTTGCCTCTGGCCCATTGACAGTCAACGAATGGCTCCTGGGCTGCTATCCTTATTACTTTGACCCCCTTTTTGGTGGTTGTCCTTCTCTCAATGTTGCACACAGTAGGCTTGAAATTACTTCATTCATTTAATCTTTGTTAGTTGAGCATCTACTGTGTGTCAGACACTCTTCTTCGGTTCTAGAGAATCAGAGGTGATTCTTACATGCTTATTGAACTAAATTAAATTGAATAAGTTTGAATTGCTCATCCCTGGAGAAGACACGGAACTAACTTAGTACTGCAGAGGATCCCAACTGATTTTCACAACGATTTGTTTCACAAATATCCATTAAGCACTTACCCTCGGTGAGGCACTATTCTAGCTGCTGGCGATACAAAATAGTGTGTTAAAACCTTTGCTTTAATAAAACTTTCTTATAGAGGAATACATACTGCAACCAAATATAAAATAGATAAAATAGGATAATGATATTAGATGGTGCAAAGTGCTATAAAGATAATAATTTAGAAAGTGACTACTGTTGGAATTTGAGTTACTTTAATTAAAGGGGTTAGGGAATGACATTTGATTTGGTATCAGAAAAATGAGAAGGGACTTGCCATGAGAAGACCTAGGGGAAGAGTATTCCAGGCAAGGAGAACAATATTTGCAGTCTGGAAGCTGGGAATAGGTTGGCTTGTTCAAGGGACTGAAAGAAAACTGGAGCGAAGTAAATAGTAAAAAGAGGACAGTAGGGGGCGCGTCACTCAGGGTCTGCTGGATCAAAGTAGAGAGTTTAGACCTCGTTCTCATGTGATGCAAAGTTATTGGAGAGTTCTAAGCAGTGAACATACATGATATGATTTATGTTTCATAAGAATACTGTGGAAGGCTTTGTGGAAGATAAGACTGTGCAAGAAAAAGAGTGGGAGCTGGGAGACCAATCTAGTAGAGATTGTAATGTTTCACTTAATTTTTTAAAGTTGGGACCAGACAAGTGTGCAATATAAGCAACAAATTGCAAAGACTGAATATGCATGCCTTGAGTTTAAATTAGTGGTTTGCAGAGGTGTCAGGCTATATTTATTATGCTGCCTCTCATGTCAGTTAACTGAGACCCTTTCAGGTTAGAGCTGAGACCAAAGAGGTCTCTCTAATTTACAATCTTTTTTTCATGTGTAGGGGTGTGTGTGTGTGTGTGTGTGTGTGTGTGTGTGTGTGTGTGTGTATGCACATAACACCTCAGTATCTTCTCATCAAGTTCTTTACAATTAATTCTGGCTCCAAAGAGCAAAATCAGAAACATTGCATAATTTAAAGTGGTCACAGGAGTATGCTTATGCTAGCAGAAAAAAAGAAAGTCTGTTTATTGTATCTCGGACTTACAAACCAGATAAACTAGGAGGCAATTATGCACATTACTCGTTATTCTTTTTTGTTTTTTGCTTTTTCCTGGTCACTAACCTGTTCCTTTAAATTGCAATTTCTGTAGCGCAGTTAAGTTTTTGTTTACAGATCACGAACCAATCATTACTAATCATTAACTATGTGACAGTGGGGCTAGAGGGCAGAGAAATTCAATTCAATTCAACAAACATTTGTTGAGGTCTACTTTGTACAAAGAAGGAAGAAGGTAGGTCCTAGGAAAAATACAACGATAAATAAGGTTAATTCCTTGCCTCCTAGAAGCATGAAACAGTGTGAGGGAAAACAGCCAGTACACAACTAGTTATAACATGAGGCAGCCTAGAATAGAGGACTGTAAAAAAGTGCTATGAAACATGGAAAGAGCAATTTTTTCTGAGAGAGATGGAGAAGTTTTCATAGAAATGCATTTTCTTTCATTTATTCATTCAACAGCCTTCATCAGGCACCCACTACATGCCAGAAACTGTGATAGATGCTGGGACTGCCATAGTGAAAAAGACCCTAGGCAAGCAATTACAATCTGTGTGAGGCAGAGTACAGAGTGCTATGGGAGTACAGATGAGTGGCATCAAGACCAGCCTTGGGTAGGCTTGGACAGGCTTCTTGGAGGAAGAATCATCTAAGCTGCGATAAAAGAGGACAGGTTGTCTCAGTAAGAGCTGGGGTGGGAACAGGGGACTGTGTTCTAGGCAGAGGAAGCAGCATGTGGTTAGGCTTGGTGGCATGCACAGGGAGAGGAAGAGGAAGATAAAGAGTAGGATGAATGAAAATAGTAATTTTCTGATATTTTATTGGATATGCCATATCTGCTGCACTCAAGTTCTTTTCCACTAGCTACTCTTAGATGAATTATCTTTAAGACAAAGAATCAAAAATTAGCCGGGCATGGTAGCGCGCACCTGTAATTCTGGCTACTTGAAAGGCTGAGGCGGAAGGATCGCTGGAGCCCAGCAGGTCAACACTGGGATGGCTGTGAGTGTGCCACTGCACTCCAGCGTGAGTGATGGAGTGAGACTCTGACTCAAAAGAAAAAAAAAGACAAAGAAATACCCAATAATCAATAGTGCAGTGAGCTCTACCACACGTCTTATATTCCATTAGTACTGGGTAGGTTGAAGAAAAGGGGCAAGACACCCATTCTTGGGTGTTTGTTTCTTCTGTAGCTGCATTGTATCTTGTCATTGAGCTTCAAATGATGTCAACAGGATCACAGACAACAGCAGCACAAAAACATTTTTTTTCAGAGAGTTTTTTCAGACCCAGGTCTTGCGGATTTGCTAGAGGTGACTGCCTTCATTTGGTAGCCCTTTTTATGGGGCCTTTAGCTGTTAATGAAGGTCTTAATACTGACATGTTGTTCCAGAGACGATAGAGACAACCAATTTATTTTACAAATTTCAAAAGCAGTCTTACAATCACTTATTATATTCAGTGACGTCAAACAATCTCCACAAGTACCCAATTCACTTCAACAAGAAAAAACAACAAAACTTAAAAAAAAAAACCTTTTTGTGTGCAAAATATAACAAACATACAGAAAAGCACATGAATTGTAAAAGTACTGCTTAATAAATTATTTTAAAGTAAACAACTGGCTAACCCCCATCTGGTCTAGAAATGGAATGCTGCCAGCACACTGTTACCATCAGCCTTTTGTTTGCCCCTGACCAATCACAATCTCACCATACCCACTAAATATAATCACTATCCTGTCTTTTATTGTAATTATTTCCCTGCATTTCTTTATAGTTTTACCACCTAAATATGTATTCCAAAATTATGTATGTATAGTACATGTAAAAACTATATCTATAAACAACATATAATTCAGTTTTGTCTACTTTTAAATTTATATAAATTTATGTAATGTGCTCTTTTGACTTATTTCACTCAAATTGTGCTTGTGGAAGTCATCCTTGTTGCTGCATATAGCTGTACAGTATGTCATTGTGGGCATATACCACAAATTATTTTAAAAATTTTTTCTGTTACACTATTTTAGACTATTTAAAAATATATATTTTATTTTAAAGTTTGGGGGTACAATTCAGGATTAGGTATGCAGGTGATCATCATGCAGGTAAAGTTTGGGCCTCCCTTTGGTCCCCACTTTGCATGATTTGAGATCAGGTACCCTTATTGATGTTATGTGCCCTCTTTCCTCCCAGCAGTTTCTGGATACTGCCAATCTCTTTCTTACAGTATTATGGTAAATGTTCAGGATCTGCTTATGATGAGAATATGTGGTACTCAGTTTTTTGTTTCTGTGGTAAATCACTGAGTATTATAGACTCTAAATCCATCCATGTTGTTGCAGAGTCCACAATTTTGTTCTTCTTTATGGCTGCGTAATATTCCATCGTGTATATGTACCACATTTTTTTATCCAGTTCAGTTTTGATGGGCAGCACAGTTGGTTCCATGTTCTTGCTATTGTAAATAGTGCTGCAATAAACATGCATGTGCAGGTATCTTTTTGTAGACTGATTTAAGTTCCTCCAGGTATATGCCCAGAAAGGAGATTGCTGGGTTGTAGTCATATGGAAGGTCAATTTCTAACTCACAGTTCATTTATTCATTATATTGTTGCTGGGCATTTGGGTTCTTTTGAGTTCTTAGTCATTATGAATAATGGTGCTCTGAAGATTCTTGCACATGTCTTTTGATGTACATATGCACACACTGTTTTTGGGTTTATATCTGTGAATGCAATTGCTGGGTTATAGGATATACATATGTTCACCTTTATTAGATATTACCAATTTTCCAAAGTGGTTGAACTAATTTACATTCTTTTCAACAGTATCTGAATATTCTTATTGCTCCACACCCTCACAAGCACTTGGAATAGTCAGTCTCTTTAGTTATAGATATTCTGAATCTATGTAGTGGTTACTCATTGTTGTCTCAATATGCATTTCCCTGATCACTAATGTGGTTAAACATGATTTTGTGTATTTAATTGGCCATTTGAATATCTTATTTTGTAAAACACCTGTTCAAGTCTCATGACCACATGTATATTGAGATAAAACAGTAATACTTCTGCATGTATATTAAAAGTTGTACAGAATTTTGTCAAGGGACACTGAATGACATAATGTGGCTGGAGTAAAAGGTATATGTGGGGAACCTATGAAGGCAGATTAGCAATCAAGGTGCTGAGACTCTTTCAAGAAAGCAGCACCATGGAAGATGGGAGTGACATGACCAGATTTTCATTTTAGAGCAGTTTCTTTGGATGCAGTATAAAAGATGGATTAGAGAGACAGAGACTAAGACAGTAAAACTTGTTGGGTGGCTCATTCAGTAATCTTGGTAAGATCGTGGTGAGTAGGGTAGGACTGGTGTAGCAGGAACAAAAAGCAGACAGTTTTAAAAGATGCTCAGAAGGTATAAATAAGAAAACTTCTGATTTGTAGGGGGAAGCGTTGGGAAGAGAAATGAAGTGAAAAATGATTCCCAGTTTTCAGAATAGGGACAGCAGATGGTAGAGCTGAGATGGAAAAAACAATGAATTCCATTTTTCACATGTTGATATTGAGGTGAATATGAGAAATCCAAATGGATCTCTGCAGAAAGCCATTGGAATATGAATTTGGAGTATGTGTGTGTGTGTGTGTGTGTGTGTGTGTGTGTGTGTGTGTGTGTATGTGTGTATGTGTTTTTCTGTGTGTCACATTTTTTTAAATGAAAAATGACTGATCACATAGTCTAACAATGATTGTTGTTGCTTGGGAATGAAACAGAAAGTTTGGGATTTATGGTTGGTTGCTTTAAATCAGGGTCTCTCAAACTTACAGCTATTGACATTTTGGGCTGGGTAATTTTTTGTTGGGGAAGTTGTCCTGCATGTTGTAAGATGTTTAGCAGCATCCCTGGCTTCTTCTCACTATATGCCAATAGCAGAACCCATCCCAGCTGTGACAATCAAAAATGTCTCTAGATATTGCCAAATGTCTCCTGGGGGCAGAATTACCCCCGCTCTCTGAGAACCACTGCTTCAAATATTGGTTTGGGACCCTTACCTATCACAATACACAAAAATTAACTCTAAATAGACCAAAGACCTAAATGTAAAACCTCAAACTATAAGAATCTTAGAAAATGCAGGAGACACCCTTATGGAAATTGGAACTGGCAACCAATTCCTGATCAAAACCCCAAGTGCCCATGCCATAAGAGATAAGATAGGCAAGTGGGACCTCATCAAACTGACAAGCTTCTTCAAAGCAAAAGAAACCATCTAGAGAGCAGGGAGACAGCCCACAGAATGGGACAAAATATTTGCCAATTGTATATCTGACAAAGGCCTAACATCTAGGATCTACAAGGAACTCAAACACGCTCAAAGGAAAAAAACAAACAGCCTCATTAAAAAGTGGGCAAAAGACATGAATAGACACTTCTCAAAAGAAGATATATGGGCAGCCAACAGACAAATGAAAAAGTGCTCAGCCTCACTCATCATCAGAGAAATGCAAATCAAAACCACACTGAGATACCACCTAACCCCAGTAAGAATGGCCATCATTAATAAAACAAACAACAACAGATGCTGGCAAGGATGCGGAGAGAAAGGAACACTTCTACACTGCTGGTGGGAATGCAAACTAGTGCAACCTCTTTGGAAGACAGTGTGGTGATTTCTGAAAGAACTAGAAATTGACCTTCCATATGACCCAGCAGTTCCCCTATTGGGAATATACCCGGAGGAACTCAAAACATTCTACAAAAAAGATACCTGCATAAGCATGTTTGTTGCAGCTCTATTCACAATAGCAAAAACATGGAACCAACCATGCTGCCCATCGAAGTTGAACTGGATAAAAAAAACCCAAGCCGGGCTCGGTGGCTCAGCCTGTAATCCCGTGCCTTTGGGAGGCTGAGGTGAGTGGATTGCCTGAGCCCGCGGGTTCGAGACCCGCCTGGGCAGTGAGACCTCATCTCTACAATAAATCAAAAAATCAGCCGGGCGTGGTAGCGCATGCCTGTAATTCCAGCTACTTGGAAGGCTGAGGCGGAAGGATCACCGGAGCCCAGCAGGTCGAGGCTGCGGTGGCCGGGAGCGGCCACTGCACTCCAGTCTGGGCGACAGAGTGAGACTCCAACTCAAAAAAAAAAAAAAAAAAAAAACCCCAAAACGGGGTACATATATACAATGGAATATTACACAGCCATAAAGAAGGACAAACATATGAACTTTGCAGCAACTTGGATGGACTTAGAGTCGATCATACTCAGTGATCTATCACAGAAACAAAGAACAGAGTACCATATGTTTTCACTCATAAGCGGACCTTGAACAATTGTCATAATACTATAAGAAGGGGATTGGCAGTAGTGGGAAACTTCCAGCAGAGGGAGGGGCACACCTTATCAACAAAGGTACCTGCATAATGAACATTTGTATACCTAATCCTGAATTGTACCCCACATCTTTAAAAAAATCTCGATTTGGGTATTATCCATAAATAGGTCATGGTTGAAAGCATGGGAATAAATGAAAAAGCCCATGAAAGGCATATAGCAAAAACAAAAAAACAAAAAAACAAAAAAGACTAAGGATAGAGCCTTGAGAAATGCCTACATTTAGGGTGTGAGTTAGATGCTAAGGAAGATGAGTGAAGAGGACTAATCAAAGAAGGAGGAGGGCAACCAAAAGACACAGAGAATGAGGAAGACATCCTATCAATAAGGAAAAAGTGTCTGGTTAGTGATATTAAAGGGCACAGATAAGTAGATCTGGTGAGGTCTGGGATTAAGAGGGAAGCAAGGACAGGGTGTACTTTGAGGGAATTAACTATTTCATGTACATGCAGAACAGTGCCAGCACAATAATGTGGAATAGTCATAAGTTATCTTCTAGGGAGGAAGGCTGCTGTCAAGAGTATTATAAACAAGTAAACTATTAGAACACTTACCCCATTGTGTTGTAATAAGCTGTTTGTTTATCTGATCCTCTTTGTGTGTGTCTAAAGACAATATCTTAAATCTTACTCATCTTTGTATCTGGAATACCTACTGAGTATGTGTCTTATATATGGCTTAATAAATATAAGTTGAGTGAAAATATGACACTATGATTTTCTTCTTGGTTATATTCCTTTGGGACCAGAGAAATAACCAGATGAAATTTTTGCCAGATCAACCCATGAATTCGGGATGGGCAAAGCAACTATGATGAACTGTTTAATCAGAGGGGCCATGGGACTTGAATCAGATATGGAGATAAGAAAGAAATTGATAAACTGGAAGTAAAGGGAAAATCTTGATGAGAGTAGAATGGGAGAGATGGCAGGATTGGAGGGAGGTTTTAGTCAAAGAAGAGGTTCTCCAAGGAAACAATCACTGAGTTTCTGACCTGTGTCAGCACTGTGCTGGGTTTGTCAATTACACCCTAATACATAAATGGATGAATAAAAAAGTTGGCATGCATTGTGACAATTTATCCTCCTAATGGATCCGTGGAAATGAAATGAGGCTCATAGTGGTTAAGTGACTTGTTTCATGTTTATCCAGTCAGACCTGACAAACGCCACTTAGCTACAGCCCAGCAAAAGACTGGGCCCTTAAAAAGAAGGCTAGTGAGCCAGAAGGATAAGCCAGGCTATAGTTCAAACTCTTCATGGAGGGGTAGAACAGTTCCCAAAGGAAAGAGCTTTAAATCACCGTTATCAGGAGGGCATGGCAAACTGCAGTGGGACCAGACAGCAGGAGTTTCCAGGCAGAGTCAATACGCAGTATATGCAGACTCAAATCCTGCATTTATCATTTCCCAGCAAGTCACCTCAATTCTTCAAATCTCAGTTGTTAATCTGTAAAATGATAGAGTAAACTGTACCTCACAGGGTTTTCATAAGGGTTATTATGTGGCAAAGGATATAAGGAACCATTGCAAACTAGATTGTGTTATGCAAATGTTAAGCATCATTATCATCTCCTAGTCCTTTCCTGTTAAGGCACTTCTAAAGACTATTTTTAACATGTGCAAGAGGAGACCCATCTCTGCAAACTACATTTAAACTCTCCAATATAACGTGCAGAGAAATATTTATTTTCTTGAAAAAAAATAAAAATAGGAATGTCTTAAAATTGGCCTTTGTCTGAAAATGTGCAGTCACGCTTTGCATGCATCAGAACTGTTCTTATGTAGTAGGAATATATTAAGGGATTTTGCCAGCAAAGGTAGGTTGACTAAGAACAGAGTATTCTGATTCCCAGTATGACCTTTGGGGTCAGGACACTTCCTGGGAGGGCAAAGTGGAAAGACTGAGCAAATAGTCCCACCTGTGTGTTTTCTAAAGCAAGAAGCAAATTTCAGCCACCACTGCTGGGAAGTTGCTGCTTCCCCTTTCTACATTAAGGCAGCTCCTTGGAGAATATGGTCAAGCCACTATTTCTCTGAAGAATATTGGGATTTTAAAACTTATTTAACTCACTCTGTATTTTTTGTGTCTAGCTCTGTGTCAGACAGTGATGTGAACAGCTGCTTTATACCCTCCATGAGTGCACAGACTCTCAAAGCAAGAAGGGTGTCACAAACCGGGCAGCTGGGGTCCTGATAAAATAGCCATTATTGATCTAGGGAAGATAGATGCAGGAGTAAATTTGGCCAGGTTTTTCAAATCTGTGTGGAGATTATTATGTAGCTTTCTCCCAGCTTTCTATAGGAGTATGCATGTGCTTGTATGTACACACACACACACACACACACACACACACACACACACACACACACCACACGCACACACATCCTGAATCATACAGGTATCTTTCTTGAACACTTAGTTTGTGTCAGGCATCGAAGTAGGCATTGAGGGCATAATGGTAACCAAAGCTGTATCTCATATGACTCTTCACATCAGGATCTTAAAATAGTTGGACCTCAAGTACTTTTAGCTTCAATTTTCACAACATGCTTCTCTTATTCTTGGCTCCAGCTTTTTTAGGGCTCCATTTTCTGGTTTTTATTTTTCTCATCACTTCTTTTTACCATTTCCCCCCACCACTCTTGCTTGTCCTTTTTATTTTGAGATGGGTTGAAAAACGAATGCAAATATCTGCAGCTCATCCCTAAAGACATCTCAGAGCCACCCCTTAGCAGCTGCGGTAACTCCAGAGTGCATTCTCCCCTGGAGCCCCCTTTCGCTGCCCTATCCCTGAGGCAGGCAGAAAGCAGCACTGCCAGTTTTCTTCTCCATCTTCATCACTGTTACATCAAACATTCCCAGGTGTCTGAAGTCTCTCTTCCGTCCCTTTCCCTTCCTCCTCGCTTCCTCTACCATGTTTGTTAGTTCTTCATCTCCCCACCCCCACATCTCTTTAGCATCTGTCTTTTATTTTTCAGTGGCAATGAGCTTTTGGCCCATCTAATTCTTTTCCTTTGGGGTTTTGTCTAGTTCTCTGATTTCTAATTTATCCTCAGCCAGATATCAAAGATGATCTACCTCTGGACAGCCAAAATACATATAGTGCTTATTTTTGTTGCTTAGATTTCATACGATTACATGTTTATGCGTGCCTTAGAGTACCTTCAGAGAATCGAGTCCACTCTTAATTGTATGTGCTAATCAAGATTACTATTGATACTGATAAGCTCAGAATGACCTCCTTCAGTTTGGAGATGCATTTAAGAATTTGTTTTATGGCTACCTCTGCCCCTAATTCTGCTTTTCCTGGGCTGATGTTAGAATGAGTTAGCATTTCCTGAGCACACAAGAATTGTTGGCAAAGGGAGGAGGAGCCTGGTGGTTGAGAGTGGAGGCGCCTGGACGCAGCCTCTCTGCAATTGGGGGAGGGGCAAACTAGGACTCTAAATGACCACAGATAATTCACAAAATAAATGATCCACAGGCTGATAATCAAGCAGCGAATGTGCTTTAAGCACTGCGGCAGGCTTCAAGCCATAATGAAGTGTTTTTTGGAGCAGCTGTGAGGCTGCTTTTCATAATGGAGCAGAGCAGAGCAGTACTGGGGACATTAACCGGGCTGCAGAGGCTAGCCTTTGAGGGGCCACCAGCAGGTCTAACGCATAGTGCCCAAAGGGTGAGGCAAGCCCAGACCGTCAGAAAAAGCTGACTGAGTCTCAGGGTAGAGGGGTTCTCAAAGTCTGGGGCTTCTGGACTATTAACTTGTTCACTATAGACTCTACTTAGGGACTGGAAGGTTCAGAGATCTGGGTCCAGCCTCATCCATATGGACTAAGATTTGGAGTAGGGCTCTAGAGTCAGAGGAATCCAGTTTTAACAAGGACATGCAGACAGACAGACACCCTGTTGTATTGCCTGGGTTAACATAGAGAAGTTGGAGGAAATGGGAAAGGGAAAGGAAGTATTATAACTCAGAAGTTATACAAAAGCTTTGTGTTTAGCCCTAGCACTGCCAATGAATTGCTACTAAGGCTATTTTAGGTCCCACCAAGTGGTGGGGCTAAAGGACGCAGATACTGCTAATATTTCATCAAATTTAAGATGCATGCACTTCTTTTCCTTGAAAACAGAATGAGTCTTGAAATCAGTGGCATCTTACAATGGTTCTCAGCCATTTTTCAGTTTGATGTTTTTGAAATTTGTATGTAACTTCCACTTGATGCCGTTATAGACTTGAAATGTACTACATGCTTGGCGCATGAAGAAGGCAGGGTTGAGCTTGCAGTGACTCTAGCTGTGAAGGGTAGAGCTAGCGAAGGTTGCTGTGCCTTTAGAATTTTGACAGCCACACCCCACTCTTGGCTCAAATGGGGGCATTGTCAAACCACAAATCTACATTGTTCTCACATAAGTTGGTGTGAAGATACATTTCCTCATCTTGCGTTGTACAGTTCGTCCTTGGGACCTAGGAGCAATCACTTACATTCATTCCAGTTACATTTCATCTTGTTTCATTTAACTCATCATTCCATTCAGTCACCCAGCAAACACTTAGTAGGCCAGATCTTGTGCTGGACACTGGGATAAAAAACACAACCCTCAACCTCTGTGTATTGTAAGGGAAACAAACAATAATAAGACCAATGAAGAAATGCCAAGTTAGAGATGTGCTTAGAATTATGTGGAAGCACATAGAATGGGTAGTCAGTGAAAACCTGGGTTTAGAGTCAAGCAACCTAGAGTGATAGACTCACTTAGCCTCTTCCTAGTTATGTGGTCCCTCTATGTCTCACTCTGTTTATTGTTGAAATGGGAATAATAATGTACCCACCTATGGAATTGTAGGCGTAAGATGAGTTAATTCATGCGGAGCTTTTCGAATACTTCCTGGAGTAGAGTAAGGGTTATGCAAGTGTTAAATGAATCAAGGAAGGCTCTTCAGCAGCTTGATCTTAAGCATTTGAATAGCTTCTTAAAAGATAAGAAGAGTTACTTTAAAAGGGCAGGACAAAACTTTTCAAGCAGTAGGACTGAAAGAACATGGTATATTTTTAAAACTGGAAGTTTAGTAGGGCAGAGTATAGACTGCATATTGGCAATTATAGAGGAGGAGGTGACAGAAAGGGTATTATACATGGAACTAAACCTTATTTGTTATGGTAATAAGTTTGGATTGGATCCTGAAAAATAATATTAGCCTTTGAAAAAATTTAAGTCATAATAATTCACTCTTTAATCTGTGAGGTAGTTACTATTCCTACTTTACAGATATTAAAACTAGTGCACTGAAAAAATTAAATAACTTGTCCATAGCTGTGAAACTAGTAATGAACTGAACTTGGATTTGAATTTAGGTTCCAGAGTGCACATCCTTAACCATTATCTCTTGCCACCAATTCAAGAATACAGGCCAAAAAAAGAAGGTTTGAGGAGAAAAATGATGAGCTTAATTTTTGACATGTTAAGTTTGTGATGTATGTATAGTATCCAGGTGTTTATGTCCTATAAGCAATTGGAGATATGCCTGGAGAGCATGACAAAAAGATCTGAGCTTGATAGGACATGCATCATTTTTCTATGGCTGTTTTCAAGATTACTTTTGTCTCTAGTTTTTAGAAGTTTGACTATAATGTGTCTTAGCATGGATTTCTTTGTTTGTTTGTTTTGTTTTTTGTTTTTTGAGTTGGAGTCTCACTCCACTGCCCAGGCTGGAGTGCAGTGAGTTTCATTTTATTATGTTTTGAGTTCACTTAACATCTTGAATTTCTAGGCTTATGTCCTTTGCCAAATTTAGGGAAATTTAAGCCATTTTTCTTCAAATAATTATTCAGTCCCATCTCTTTTCTTTTTTCATATCCAAATATGATAGGATATAGAGTAAGAAATTAGAAATTTGATGGTGAAATCTGAGAAACCTCAAAATGTATCAAATGGACAGAGGAAAAGGAGCCCATAATGGTGACTAAGAATGAACAGCAAGAGAATTAGAAAGAAAAACAGAGAGTGAGGTAATAATCTAAAGTAAGAGAGTTTCAAAAAGGAAGGTGAATCAACAGAGTCAAATGCTGCAGGGTCAAGTCAAAGACATAAAAATCGATTTGTAATTATGGAACTTTTACTTTCAGGAAGGTGGCATAGACATGCTTTTCCATATTCTGTTCACTAAATACAGCTAAAAACCACGGCAATTACATATCCAACAAAAATAAGAAGACTCTGCAAGATGTAAAAAAGAGGGCAGTCCAGCTAGAGACCTAGGGCCCTAAGGAATTATACAGAGGTGAGTCCCCTGAGTTTACTTTGAATCACATACATTCAAGACTGAGTGTTAGAGAAGGCAGCAATCCAGAAACACTAACAGGTGCAAACAAACTAAAAGCCCTGGAAAAACCTGCTCTCTCTAAACAAAAGTCCAGGAGATGGGAAACTCAGCAAGACAGAAAACTCCAACCTAACACCACAGAAAAAAACTGTGGCCTCACTTGTATCACTGTCAGTAGAGTCCAGGTAAGGAGGCTAGACTTTTACTGTGGCCAGGCTATAACACTACACCCCAACCCCACACCATTCCCTGCCAGGATGGTATCAGAGAAGCTGAGTGGGGAGCTGAGATTTTTATCCTCACCAAGAGATAATAAGACTCTCCTTCCATGGTGTTAGTGGAAACCACAAGGGGAGCTTGGACTTTCCACCTGTGGTAAAGAGGAATTCCAACCTCCACTTGCTGGGGTGATATCAGAGGCCTTGTGGAGAGTTGGGACTTTGAACAATGTTCCTCCTGAGTATCAACGAAGGCTTGTAAAGAACCTGGGCTTTAATCCAAGCATGGCAGCAACAAAGCCGCATCCTTCCTTCCATACCACAGCAGTGTTAGAGGAAGCCCTGCTAAACAAAAGATTTAAATAAGACAAAGAGTCTCATTAAAAATTTTTAAAAGCTCAAGTTTCAATAAAAAATAACTCATTGTGCCAAGAACTAGGATGATCTCCACTTGAATGACAAAAGATAATCAACAGATACCAATAACGATGACACAGATGTTAGAATTATCTGAAAAAAATTAAAACAACTATCATAAAAGTGTTTCAAAAAACAATTACAAACATGCTTGAAACAAATGAAAAAAAAAAAGAAGGTCCTAGCAAAGAAATAAAAATTCTCAGTAAAAAAATAGAAACTATAAAGAGGAACCAAATGGAAGTTTTATAAATGAAAAATATAATAACCAGATTCAGAAATGCGGTGAGTGGGCTCAATAGCAGAAGACAGAGGAAAGAATCAGTAAACTTGAAAATAGAACAATGGAAAATACCTAATGTAAATAGTAAACTGAAAAATATAGAGTCTCAGAGATCTAAACCATGTGTCATTGGAGTTTCAGAAGAAGAGGAGAAAAGAGATGGGACTGAATAATTATTTGAAGAAAAATGGCTTAAATTTCCCTAAATTTGGCAAAGGACATAAGCCTAGAAGTTCAAGATGTTAAGTGAACTCAAAACATAATAAAATGAAACTCACTGCACTCCAGCCTGGGCAGTGGAGTGAGACTCCAACTCAAAAAACAAAAAACAAAACAAACAAACAAAGAAATCCATGCTAAGACACATTATAGTCAAACTTCTAAAAACTAGAGACAAAAGCAATCTTGAAAGCAGTCACAGAAAAATGATGCATGTCCTATAAAATGACAGAAAATTTCTCATCAAAAACCATGGAGGCTGGAAGGAAGTTGTACACGATTTTTCAACAGCTATAACAAAGTAACAGCCAAATCAGAATTCTATATCCAGTGAAAATACTTTCAGATATGATGAGAAATCAAGACATTTTCAGAGGGAGGAAACTAAGAGAATTTGTGGCTAGCAGACCCATTTACTTTAAACGAACGGCTAAAGGAAGTTCTGAAAGCAGAAAGGAAATTGTAACAGAAGAAATCCGAAAACACTAGGAAAAAAACAGGAACAAGAGTTTAAAAACGGGTAAAAACAATAGACTTTCTGTTACATGTTGAATTGTGTCCCCTCAAAATTCATATAGTAAAGGCATAACCCCCAGTACCTCAGAATATGACAGTATTTGGATATTGGGCCTTTACAGAGGTAATAAAGGTAAAATGAAACCATATGGGGGGGGCTTAATCCAGGTTGACTGGTGTCCTTATAAGAACTGGATGTTAGAACACCGATATGTTCTCACACAAAAGAAACACCACGTGAAGACACAGCAAGAAGGTGGTTATCTAAAGCGGTCATCTACAAGCCAAGCACAGAGATCTCAGAAGAAAACAAAACTGTCAATGCCTTGCTCTTGAACTTCTAGCCTCTAGAACTGTGAGAAAATAAACATCTGTGGCTTAAGCCACCCAGTCTGTGGTATTTTGTTATGGCAGCTCTAGCAAACTAATACTTGACTTCTCCTTGTGATTTTTATAAATTATGTTTGATGATTGAAGCAAAAATGATGACACTAAAGTTGTCCTCAATGTATAAAGAAAAACAATATTTAAGACAATTTTATTTTAAATGGAGGAGAGCAAAGGAACAAAAAGGGAAGTAAGGTTTCTATAATTAACTCTAAGTAGAAAAATGTTGACACCAGTAGAATGTGATAAGTTATGTATGTGTAGTAGAATACTAAGAACAATCACCAAAATACTATACAAAGAGTTAAATGAAAAACTAAACTGAGTTAAAAATGTTCAACTAACCTACAAGGGAAAAGACAGAGAACCAGAAAACAGAACAACAGAAAAATAGTTTTGTTAAAAATAAATCCATAAAGCCAGGCTCAGTGGCTCAGCCTGTAATCCAGCACCTTTGGGAGGCTGAGGTGAGTGGATTGCCTGAGCCCGCGGGTTCAAGACCCGCCTGGGCAGTGAGACCTCATCTCTACAATAAATAAAAAAAATCAGCCGAGTGTGGTAGTGCATGCCTATAATTCCGGCTACTTGGAAGGCTGAGGTGGAAGGATCTCTGGAGCCCAGCAGGTTGAGGCTGTGGTGGCCGGGAGCGGCCACTGCACTCCAGTCTGGGCAATAGAGTGAGACTCCAACTCAAAAAAAATAAAAAATAAAAAAATAAAATAAAATAAAATAAATCCATAGACTTAAGCCCTAATATATCAATAATTACATTAAGTGCAAATGGTCTAAATACACAAATTCATAGACAGAGATTGACAGAGTAATTCTTTTAAGAAACATGACCTAAATAAATGTTATCTACAAGGAATTCACTTAAAATATAATGATATATGTAGGATGAAAGTAAAAGGATGGCAAAAGATATATCATGCAAATGTTAATAAAAAGAAAACAGGAACGGCTATATTAATTTTAGATAAGGTAGACTTCAGAACAAAGAAAATCACCAAGGACAGAAAAGAATATTATATAATGATAAAAGGTCAATCTACCAAGAAGACATTGCAATCCTAAATGTGGATGGACAAATCAACAGAGTTGTAAAATAAGTAAAGTAAAAACTAATAGAATTTAAAGGAGAAATAGACAAATCTGGAATTAACAGTTGTAGGCACCAATACCCCAGTCTTAACAATTGATAGAACAACTAGTCAGAACATCAGTAAGGATATAGAAGAGCTCAACAACACCAAAATCTATAGTCTGAATGTTTGTCTTCCTCCCAAATTCCTATGTTGAAAACTAACACTACAGTGGTGATATTAAGAGGTAGGGCCTTTGAGTGGTGATTAGGTCACAAGGATGAAACCCTCATGAATGAGATTAGTGACCTTATAAAAGAGGCCCAAGGAAGCTTGGCCATCCCTGCCATCCAGTAAAGTGCCTTTTAGATACCAATCTGCTGGTGCTTTGGTTATGAACTTCTCAGTCTCCAGAATTGTGATAAAATTTCCCTTATTTATAAATTACTCAATCTAAGGCATTTTGTTATGGCAGCCTTAACAGACTAAGACAATCATTAACTAATAGAATCCGACTGACATTTATAGAGCAGTGCTGCCCATCAAAAGTGGACTGGATAAAAGTATGTGGTACATATACACCACATATGTACACGATGATACAGCCATAAATAAGGACAAAATTATGGACTTCACAGCAACTTGGATGGATTTAGAGTCTATCGTACTCAGTGATCTATCACAGAAACAAAGAACTGAATACCACATGTTCTCACTCGTAAGTGGGTGGTGAACAGTTATCACAATATTACAAGAGAGAGATTGGCAGTAGCAGGACACTGCCATGGGAGAGAGGGTACATAACATCACTAAGGTACCTGATCCTAAACCAGGGGAAGTGAGGAGCAGTGGGAGGCCCAAGCTTCACCTGCACATAGACCACTTATGTACCTAAATCTGACTTGTATCCCGCATCTTTAAATTAAAATAAAGAGGAAAAACAAAAAACCATATACCAAGATAACATATCCTGGGCCATAAAACAAATCTCAATAAATTTAAATGAAGTGAAGTCATACAGAGTGTGTTCTGCAGCTACAATAAAATCAAAATCAAAGTTGAAATCAGTAACAGAAAGATAAGTGGGGTTTATTCCAGGGATGCAAGGCTGCTTAGATATTTGAAAGTCAATCAATGCCATCCACCACATTAAGAGGATAAAGAGCAAAAATCATGTGATCATATCAATTGATGCAGAAAAGCGTTTGACAAAATCCAAAATCCATTTCATGATAAAAGCTCTCAATCAACCAGGGATAACAGGAGACATTCTCAAGTTGACAAATACAAAAAACCTACAGCTAACATCATGTTTAATGGTGAAAGACTGAAAGAAGGCAGGATATCCATTCTTATCACTGCTATTCAACATAGTACTGGAAGTTCTGGACAGTTCAGTAAGGAAATAAAAGGCACGGATAGGAAAGGAAAAAACAAAACTCTCTCTGTTAGTAGAGGACATGGTTGTCTAAATAAAAAATCTTAAAGATTCTACCAAAACCTCCTAGAGCTAATGAGTGAATTTAGCAATGTTGCAGAAAATGAAGTCAACTACAAAAATCAATTGTATTTATATGTGCTAGCAAGGAACATATAAAGACTGACATTTAGAATGTAGTACCATTTATAATCACTCAAAAGAAAAGCAAACCCACAGGTGTAATTCTAACAATACATATATAAGATTCATATGCTAAAAATTTTTAAATAAATTGAGGATACACTGTGTTCATGGATTGGAAAATTATTACATAGGTTTAATGCAATCCCTACCAAAATTCCAGCAAGATTGTTTGTTGACATAGATAAATTTATTATAAAATTTATATAGAAAGGCACAAGGCCTAGGATAGTTAAAACAATCTTTATTTTTTAATTGCCCCAAACTGAAAACAACCAAAATGGCCTACAATAGGTGAATGGGTAAACTGTCATATATTCATACTCTGGAATACTAGTCAGCAATGAAAATGAATGAACTATTGATACATACAACAACTTGGATGACTCTCAAGAACTTCATGATGAGTGAAAAAAGGTCAATCTCAGAAGGTCACAAAATGTATGATTTCCTTTATATAATACTCTCAGAATCACAAAATTATAGAGATAGAGAACAGTTTAGTGGTTATAAGACGTTGGGAATGATGGGGGTAATGGGGGAATGAGACTACAGAAGTAGCATAAGGGAGCTCTTTATGGTGATGGTACAATTCAATATCTTGATTACAGTGATTGTTCCAGGAATAAATACATATGATAAAATGACATTCAACTATCCACAGACACTATACAGATGTCAATTTCCTGTTTTGATATTGTACTTCAATTGTGTAAGATGTTATCATTGGGGGAAATTGGACAGAAGGTACACAGGATTTCTCTGTAATATCTTTGCAATTTCCTGTGAATTTGGTAATTGTTTCAAAGTAAAAAGTTAAACAAATTTTGGAAAACATGATTTTGTGTCCGAATAGTCACTGGAGTCCTTTGAAAGGGCCAGTGAAGAGGAAGATGTGGAAGATACAGAAAGAAAAAAATAATGAAGCATGGTTCTTGAGGAAGCAGAGGGTATGAAATTAAAAGCACAGGTAGAGGGATAACTTGTTTAGGAAAAGGGACACCTCTTTTCCTCTGACGCATGAAGGATTAGGTTAAGGTAGTTACTGATACAAATATGTTTTAGGTACAGGAATATGGTTGAACGAGTTCCTGTCCTGATGAGCTATTACTTTCTTAGTGATATAGGAGGCAAGATCATCTACTTAATGTGAAGGGAGATATCATAGGTAGAAGACTTGAAGTATGAGATGAAAATTTTAAATAGCCACTGAGTTGACTGAGGGAGGAACCTGATAACGGTCACATAGGAAGATTATCTGGCTGCTTGAAGATAGAGCAGAGGCTGGAGTTTAAGATTTTATAGTGGTAGTTATCCACATGCTTGTGACTACCACCTAGCCTGGAATAGGTGAGTAAAGAGCAGGTGACCTATGTTAGAGTTTGGTTGTGAGGGACAAAATGAAAAGGAAATAACAGAGGGAAGAGAGTTGAACAGGTGAAGTTGTCGCTCAGGTGTTCTAGGCTGGTGAAAGAAAGTAATTTAAGGTCTCAATGAGATTGAATAACTGATGTCCTAGGAGTAAGGAAGTGAAAAAGTTGAAAGGATAGTAAGGTGAGATCAGACAGTGGGACATCTAAGTTCGGTGTTTCAGAAATTGAGTAGCTCCAATTACTAACATAGTTCATGATATGATTATAGTTGAAGCTGAAAAGAGAAAGTTTCCAGAATTAAAGAGAGCCAGAAACTGTGAGACCAGGGAGTTGAATGGGTTAGCGACCATTGAGGTCTCCCGAATATGGCAAGGGGCTTTGACGAGCGAGGGAGAAATTAGGGATGAGTTTCACAGTCTTCAATGAATGTGGAAGAATGACCAGGAAGTGTTTGTTTGTTTGTTTGTTTTTGTTTATTTTTTTTAGAAAGCATGACTTATTGAGAGGACAGAAAAGCAGGTTTTTACATGGTATTGACCACCTGCTGAAGCTATGAACCTCAGAAAAAGAGGGTTTTTACACAAGGAGTAATTCTTTAGAAGCAACAGTGGAGAACTAGAAAGATACTTAATACTGTTGCCTGATTATGGCACACCAGAAAGGATGTAAGGAGAAGTGAAGTTCTTAGATGAGCTTCACTGGTGCATTTATTCATTTATGCATTCATTCAACAAATAATTATAGATCAGGGACCACAGATCCCAGTCTACCTGGGGACAGTCCTAGTTTATGCATGTTTGGCTGACACAATTGTATAAAATGCATCACTTGTTTAAAATACAATTGTTTAACATCCATCACTCTCAGAACGTTCCAGTTTGGACAATAAATTATGGGGCACTTAAGACTTGGTCAAGAGAAAAAGATCTTTGTGGTTATTTTCCATCATGTTTGATATCCTGTTGTTTACATGTTTAGGGATGGTCATCATCCTGTTGGGAATCCATCAAATTCTATCATCCAGTCTCATTTCCTAGTTGTTGAAAAAGATGGCAGGAGAGACTTGCCTGGCACTCAGATATGCCCTGCTTATAGTATTTCCCAAAGTTGATAATTTCATAAATAGAGAAAATGAAGTTAGCCCACCATGGTTATTATTGGTGAAGTCTGCTTTGTTTTCTTTCTTAGCAAAAACATATATTCCTAAACCAATCCATTTATAATACATTTAAAAATACAGACCTGTATTAACATTAAACACTCTGGTGAATAGTGTTCAGAATCATCCTTTTTCTACTTTTTTAAAAGTCAAAATTATATTTGTCATTTTCCAGTATTTTGAAATTTCTTCCAGTCTTTGTTCCTACTCACCCTTCCCTACAAAAACTTTTAGTTTGCCTCTTTCTGACTTGTAATATCTTAATGTTTGCAACTCACAATTTAGCACTTAATTGATCTTAAGTAACTTCCATATTTTGCTTTCTTGCCTTTGGGACTTTGCACATGTTATTCTTTTTGTCAGGGATATCCTTCCTTCCTCTTCCTCACTTTCTCCTTTGCCTTGATAATTCCTAATTGACCTTCAGTCCGTAGCGTAGCCATTTTCTCTTCTCAGAAGGCTTTTCAGCCTCTAGAAGGCATAAAAGTGTTCCCTTCTCTATATTCCTGTAGTATCGTATGTTTCAGTTCCATATGACCGTAATCGTGTGCTTACTTGTCTGTGTCTCTCACCAGACTGTGAACCTCACAAAGCCAGGGACTGTGTTTTGGTCACAATTGTATTCCCAGCTCCTTGTACAGTTCTAGTCACACAGAAGACACCCAATAAATTTATGTTGGATGAAGGGATGACCACCCCAATTTCTAACCCAGGTGTTTTAAGACATTGTTTTATAACTGTGAACATGCAAAAGGGATAATGGAGCTGAATATTTTCAATGAGGACCGACCTGGAAAATCCAGCATTTTTGGTGGCCAAATATACTTGTGTTAGAACTCTTTTTCTCCAGTGACATAGAGATCTCTTTTGAGAGAGCAAATTAAGTATTATGCCTCCTTTATATCTCTCACAGCCTCACATAGTATGAAATACATAGAAGTATCTCAAAAAGTACTCTTGATTTATAGATAATACTAGGACATCATTTTGGCTGCATGTGATTTGATGCTGCTTCCATTTAATTAATTCCATTTAATTATCTAATGAGATGAAGAGCCCATTTTTCTCTTGCTAGAATGGCCCAGCCTTTCTACAACCGTTTTCCCCTTTTGTATATTACCCATTTCAAGATCTCTCTGCTTCTTGATTCCTGGGGATAGGAGTGGGGGTAGGGGATTGATTTGGCCCCAGTATCTCTTTGTCCCAATTCTCCTTAGTTGTGGACCCTCATAGATGGCACAAGCCACCGATTGTATGGGGATGACCATGGGGTCCTGGCCTAAAAGACCAGGTCCCACAGTAATTTACTGGACAAATGTCTGTCAAGGTGAGAGTCCAATTAGGTGATTCTTTAGTTCTGAATTTCTTTGATTCTCTCCTTTGTAGCTTTACTTCTAACCCCACAATATGCAGCTGTCCCTAGGGCCTCCAGCTTACATCAAATTCTGTCACGCCTCAGATTTGAATCGTGGCAAATAGATCCCTGGGAAGCATCCCAATGTATGAATTATTAATGTTCCCACCACACTGTCTCTGTGTGAATATTTACTTATATCACTGGGTATCTAATCCTGACAACAAATCATCATTTGAATGGTTTACTGATGTTTTCTCTCCCCCTCAGTGATTCTGCACGTGTCTTCCTTTCACCTTGAGGATTGTGCAATTCTTTCTCCCCTCCCCATGAGACTCTGACATGGAACAGCAAAAAGAATGTCAACAGCTGAATCTCACTTTTAATATTTTTCCCTATTCTCTTAGAAATTGTTATATTCCCCCGCTTATTCTCTATCCCCCTCCATCCCCTACCCCCTCAAGTCATTCTCACATCCAGGAGCTTGTTTTTTGCCCTCCCCACTCCATAGCTACAGTAACTATAGTCACAGTACTCAGTGAGGCTCTTTTTTATTTGTATTTTTAAAATAATTTTTGTGCATATTTCAGGCTTACAACATGATGTCATGGAATACATACAGTTAGTAAAATAGTTACTATAATTAAACAAATTAACATATCTATTATACATAGTTACTTTTTGACAAGAGCAGCTAAAATCTACTTATTTAAAAAATTCCTGATATGATACAATTTTGTTAACTTTATTCCTCATGTTGTACATGATTAGATCTCTAGACTTGTTCATCCTTTCATAACCATTGACCTATGTCTTCCCATTTTCTCTTCCCCCACGCACCTGCTCATAGTAACCACTGTTTCATTCTCTATCTCTGTGTATTTGAGCTGTTTTTAAAAATATTCCACATCTAAATGAGATCATGCAATTTTTGTCTTTCTGTGTGGCTTATTTCACTTGGCATAATGTCCTCCAAGTCCATTCATATTGTTGCAAGTAGCAGGATTGCCTTCTTTTTGTAAGGCTGAATAGTATTCCATAGTGTATATGTACCATATTTTCTTTATCCATTTGTCCATCAATGACATTTAGGTTGTTTCCATGTCTTGGCTATTATGAATAATGCTGCAATGAACATGGTAGTGCAGATATCTTTATGAGGTAGAAATTTCATCTGTTTTGGGTACATACTCAGAAGAGGAATTGCTGGGTCATATGTTAGTCCTATTTTTAATTTCTTTAGGAACCTTCATATTGTTTTCCATAATGGCTGTACCAATCTACATTCCTACCAACAGTATACAAGGGTTCCCTTTTCTTCACACACCTGCCAACATTTGTTTTCTCAAGAAGTTCTTTGGATGCTCACTGACTTAGTTATTTCCCGGTGGGTGCTTTCCAGATATCTCACTTCTGTGCTATAGGGTTTGATCATCAGCAGTTGCATCCTTCACCCCCTCCCCCATCTTGGCTATCCAGCATTCCATTCCCTTTCACCCTTCCATATACACCTCTTATCGCCTTTCCCTTCTCACTTTCTTTTCCCTCTTTCATTACCCAGAATAGTTGCTGCAGGCTTGGTTTCAGCCAACGCTTTTCTTTGCCTGCTGGATGGAGAAACCCTTTATTCCCTCAGAAATCTTCTGGGCTAACTGCCCTTTTCTACTGCCACTGGGGGTGGATGCCACCACATTGATTTAATTAAAGGTGTAATAAAGTCAAACTGCAGAAAACACTTAGAATGGTAATTCTTTGGCTTGATTCAAACCACTCTCTGTACTGACTTGCAAATTGGAAACTTGGGAGGCATCGTGTATATGCTTCATTTCTTATTCATGATTAGATTTGGGGGTGACCACTTTAATTGATGCATTCCTTTCTGTAAGCAAAGGTATCCCAGTCATCTCAGTGGGGGCTCTGGCGTGATAAGCTCAACTCCAACTATGTGAAGGGACCTGAGTTGAATATCACTGAGTGTCATGTCATTGAGGTATTGGCATGTCAGCTAGAAGTGCCCTTAGGAAATACAGTCTGGACCAGAGCCATGATAAAGGCTCCTGTCTGCTCTACTTAGCTATCTGTTAAAACCAACTAACAAACATTACTGAAACACATTCACCACAGTGATATTACAAATGCCAGCTACTCTGTTAGAAAACAAAGCAATAGAAGGGAAAGGTAAGCTAACCAGTAAGGGGTAGGATAAGAGAAGGCATTGATTTTGATAATTTATATCATGACAAATCAACAGGTCTGTTGCTAGAAGGACAGAGAGTTCTCATGAGGCTTCCAGAATATTCTTTCACTCCTTTAAGTTGGGTCACTGCAGTCCAGAAATAGAAAATGCCATCCCTTTCCTTTCTTAGCCAGTGTTTCACCCTCTAACAAAGAGGAAATAGGGATCTAAACTAGTTCAAGCTTCTCTAACCGGGAGTCCTTGCTCATGGTGGTTAGCCTAGCCAGTCCGGTTGTCCAGTCTGAGACAGTTCCCCTCTGAGGCTCAACACCCCCCTTCTGTCCCCATCACACAGAGAGTAGTCTTGAACCACACTAGCCCAGGAAAGCTAGAGTTGGCTACCAATTTTCCAATTCTCTTCCATTTTGGCAATGAAGATTGGAGAGGCTCCATTTTGTGTGGTTATTCCTATGTGCTGCTGCTGCTTGACTATGAGCTTCTGAAAATCCTAATTATATCCTGGGAATATTAATAATAGTATTAAAAAGAGACCTTTAACCATGAACCTTAAAAGGGACACCCCTGTCACTAGTTAAGTCTCTCTGGACTTCCTCTTTGGCATGGTACTTATCCTGGGTAGTTAATATGGAAAACTGAGGAGAAATTTAAGGCTCAAGCACCAATAATTGTGTATTTCTCTAAAATGGTGTTGAGGACTAGTCACAGGAGTATCTATAAAAAGATTGACAATGCCCTTGTTAGATGCAGGGGTAGGAATGAGGAAGTGGTTTACAACTTCCATACTCTTAAGCAGCTGCACATCCATCTGTCTAACCTTGAGATAGAGCAATAGCCAGGTACAAGTAGGAAAGCAAATGTCTCCTTCTAGCTAACGGGGCCTAACATAGTAAAAGCAGCCTAGTGTGCATGGTTTAAAAGACAGATGGCGCCGGGCTCGGTGGCTCAGCCTGTAATCCCGCGCCTTGGGAGGCTGAGGTGAGTGGATTGCCTGAGCCCGTGGGTTCGAGACCCGCCTGGGCAGTGAGACCTCATCTCTACAATAAATAAAAAAAAATCAGCCGGGTGTGGTAGCGCATGCCTGTAATTCCAGCTACTGGGAAGGCTGAGGCGGAAGGATCGCCGGAGCCCAGCAGGTCGAGGCTGCGGTGGCCGGAAGCGGTCACTGCACTCCAGTCTGGGTGACAGAGTGAGACTCCAACTCAAAAAAATTAAAATAAATAAATAAATAAATAAAAGACAGATGGCATGTGCCTGAATTCTGGATTCATCATTTTCTTTGCTGTGTAATCTAGGGCAAAGCACTCAGTTTTCTTATGTCTTAGTTTCATCATTTGTAAAAATAATATGATAATATTAGCACCTACCTCATTGGAGATGTTAAGAGGATTGTATAACATAATAAATGTAACACCCTAAGAAACATACTTGGTACATAATCATCACTATCTCTAAATGAGGCTTTGTTACTAATATTCATGAAAAGAACACTAAAACTAAAGTTTCTGATTTTCACCACTTATAAGGCCTTCCTGTTCTCAATAGTATCACCATAAAATGGGAGGAAATACTCATATGATTCCTTTGGGGACTAACTAAAATACATAAAACATCTGGCACTTAGCAGGCATTCAATACCTGTGGATTCTTTTTTTTTTTTTTTCCTATTTTTTACTTATAAAGAATCTGTACTTTCAGCCCTGGCAAATCCCATGCCCTTAAGCCTCAAGATCTTTTCTTTAGCTTGCTTTCACTAAGAATTCTAAAATCAAGTGATCTCTGCTAACTCTATTCCATTACAATTATTTATTTAGGTAATGGTATTGTTACTGCCATTTGTTATGTATCCACTTATTGAAATGGTGCTGTAGTGGCTGCTGAATGGGCCTATACCACCTTTTCTGAGAAACCTTCCCCTGCCGACCCCTTTTCCCAGTTCTTTTCTCTATGCTCTCACAGTATGCTCTGCATGCTTTTACCCCTATTACTGTTTGTTGAATGAATGAATGATGAAAGAAAGAAAGGGAATGAAAGACAAAAATAAGCTTATTTCGGGTTACAAAATATGCAGCTATCACCCTGCCACTGCTGACTATTAGAATTGATGATCAAGCCATACTACCTTGCCTAATTTCATCCATAAACATGATTCATATTTGTTTCTGTTTGATTTTCAAGGTGAAATCGTGGATTAAGTTGGATGCTGATTCTTATTCAATAGATATTTATGATACCCATTCCTTGCCAAGCACTATGCTACTAGGTACGCTGGAACTATAAAGATAAATAAGATACAGTTGTTCCTCTCAATTAGCTCAGAATCCAGTTGGGGAGCTGAGGGAAAGCTATGAAAAGAAGCTCAAGGACACCACTCTGGGGCTCAACACCCCCCTTCCATCCCCATCACACTGAAAGTAGTCTTAAACCACACTAGCCCAGGAAAGTTAGAGTTGGCTACCAATTTTCCAGTTCTCTTCCATTTTGGCAATGAAGATTGGAGACGCTCTATTTTGTGTGGTTATTCCTATGTGCTGCTGTAGGGGGAGGGGTGTGGTCTTGGGGATAACGTGGTCTGATTGAAACCCTGTGGGTATTTTTTCACTTACTAGCCATGAAGAAATGATTTAGCCTCAGTTTCTTCATCTACAAAATGAATACTTGGAACTGGACTTGTTGGCAGGATTAAATGAGACCACACATGTAGTTGCTTAGCATGATGCCTAGGCACACACTAGGCAGTCAATAAGTATTAGTTACTGGTTGTAATGGCAAGGGTGTGATGTCAACACTGAGAATTCCAGAGTAGAGAGGCAAATAAATCAGTGTGGGCTGGAGAGCAAGTTAATTGGTTCCATTTTGCAAAGTGAAATTTTATTTGGAGCCAGGCTCTGTGGCTCAGCCTCTAATCCTGCGCTTTGGGAGGCTGAGGTGAGTGAATTGCCTGAGCCCGCGGGTTCGAGACCCGCCTGGGCAACTTGGCGAGACCTCATCTCTACAATACATCAAAAATTAGCTGGGCGTGGTAGCACACGCCTGTAGTTCCAGCTACTTGGAAGGTTGAGGCAGAAGGATCGCCGGAGCCCAGCAGGTCGAGGCTACGGTGGACGGGAGCGGCCACTGCACTTCAGTCTGTGCGGCAGAGTGAGACTCCAACTCAAAAAAAAAAGAAAAAAAAAAAAGAAAAGAAATTTTATTTGGATCCTTATTAAGAGAGTCGGAAAAAAGGGGGAAATTCCAAGCATAGGATACAGTGTGTACAAATGTGTGTTGGGGCAAGGCAAATTTGAGGAGCAGTGAGTATACTGCTCTGAAGAAGGCAGTTCATGCAAGGGAGAATTAGGCATAATGGAAGGGGAAAAAAACTCTAGGAGAAAGAGTACAATTCAGACTGTGCTCAAATCCTGGATGTACCAGTTCTAGCTGTATATTTTTAGACATTTAATCTCTTTGTTTCCTCACCTTTTTTTTTTTCCACTTGGAGTCTCACTCTGTTGCCCAGACTAGAGTACAGTGGCACCCTCATGGCCACTGCAGCCTCGACCTGCTGGACTCAGGTGATGCTTCCTCCTCAGCCTTCTAAGTAGTTGGAACTACGGGCGCACACCACCACACTTGGCTAATTTTTTATTTGTTGTAGAGACGAGGTCTCACCAAATTGCCCAGGCTGGTCTCAAACCTCTAGGCCCAGGCAATCCTCTCTCCTTCACCTCTCAAAGTGCTGGGATTACGGGCATGAGCCACCGCCCCTTTCATCTTTAAAGTGAACTGGTCCTGGTTTTCTTCAGTCTTGCCCCACTGTCACCCAGTCTTTCTAGAAGGCATTGTTTGAAGGATTTTATGCGAAAAACCCTATGAATCCTTTATGAACTATGAACCCTTTTAATCTTCACAATGACCTTATCATGAAGGTGATAAAGCAAAGAAACTTTTTTTTTTTATAAGTGGAGGAACTGAGACAGGTTAAGTAACTTAACGAATGTCATACAGACAGTAAATGGTAGGCATGATTTGAACACAAGCAGTATTTTTTAAAATTTGTAAGCCAAGAGGAAAGCAAGCAAGATGCCAATGTAGAAAAAGAGAGAAGCTTAACAACCATAGATATTTGATCTTAAATTTTAGCATAGCTTGTTTTAGTGAATATAAAAACTCACCGTCCTGTTCCTTAACTAAATGAAGATGAAGAAGAATTTTATCCAGCATTAAGATCCTATGGGCTTAATGTATTAAGTCATTTATAAATATTTTTTTTATCACAGTAATCCTAGGAGGTCGGTATTGTTATTATCCCCATTTTACAGAGGAGGAAATTGAGACATAGAGAGTGAATTCATTTTCTCAAGATGCACGTGGAACAATTGAGATTTGAATAGAGCAGCCTGGTTCCAGATACTGCTAACTTAGTCATAAGACAAGACAGTTAATAACAGAGAGGTTGGGCTTTGGGGCTGCCTTAACTTTGAAAAACAAAAGAATACAAAATAAAACCAATCTATGGCAGAGCTGGTATTTTATTCTACATGATTGTTCTGGTTTTGTAGTCCATTTTCCATCCCTGATTACATGTCTGACATTCCCTTGTCCATATATCTGGGAACATTTTTATATGTGCTTCATACAAAAATATACTATAAGAACAGACTTATAAGGGAACTTATAAGACTTATGTGGGAGAGGTCATCTTTACAGGAGACTGGAAGCTGCAAAGAATCAATTCACAGTGCTGAGGCAGGCCTTTGCCTGGCACTTCTTCCATGCCCACACATTGGGACCATTGTCAATGGGTCTAGCAGGTTGAAGGCTTTGAAGGGTGTACATTGTGGTGTTTGGTTCTTTCCCTTTTGTAACTGTATGTCAGCTCTATAAAGGCAGCCTGGCAATGTTTAGTTGATGTCTTATCTTTACAAGAACAGAAAAGGAAAAGACATCCACTGCCTTTCTACTTGTTGGAATAATTAGGAATAATAGCTGGGATAGTTTGAAGTTCATTTTCACCTCAAAGCCAGGCTATTTGCATTCAATAGTTATTATTCTGTTATATTCTGTTTAAGAAGATTGAATGGGTATGCAGCCATGGAAGAGTAAACAAACAAAATCTTAGGTTTGTTAGCTAGTCACCTCAGGAAAGCTGAACACTTACTTCTAGTTTACCTTGTATTTGGTCTCTGATGTTTGAACCATGCTCAGGACCCTGTGATACTGGTTAGATGAATTCTGGAGGCCCCTCCCTCAGTACTGTAAATTATAAACCTTGCTGTAAAGTTATGAATTGGTTCCATCATTTGTTTTCAGCAAATAATTTTAGTTATGAAGTTCATTTGGATCTATTGCGCAGCAGCCATAGTTGTTTAACTATATTAAGAAATACATCTCTATTCTATTTCTCTAATATACTTATTTGCCCATTTGTGAAGAAAAAACAGTATTCTTGCTCATATGGGAACACTCAGGGATTACTTCTGAAGCAATCATTACAGCTTCATTCTCCTTTCCCCATAACTTCTAGTATTTCGGGAGAAGGGGAGACAAAGAACAGGGGAACACTGGTCCTAGCAAAAGTAAAGATAAAACTTCAGAAGCATTTTCCTAAATGAGGTTTCCTCCATGCATTTTGGCAACCATTGAGTCTCTTCTGGAGACAAGAAAGAAACATAGTTCCTTGCCTTGAGGAATGTATAGTAGTTGGGGAGATCAGAGTAATCCATATGAGAACAACTTTCAAGTCAATGTTGGGCAATTCTGAGAGGAATATAATATAAGCTGAGACTCAAGCTTGAGAAACTCTTAAAGAAATCTCGGGATGTGCTCCCCATTAATATGGTCTAAGTTTGAAAGAATCTCTAAAACCTATGTGAGGCAATAGATATGTCAATTAGCTTATCTGTAGTAATCATTTCACAATATATGTATGCCTTTTTCCCTTTTTTTCCTGTTCAATACTGCTCACCAAATATACACGCAAGAAAATTCAGTCATCAACAACATTTTTATTTCAGGTACAGCTGCAACTATGCAGAATAATGAATTTTTATTATTTTTTATTTAATTTAATTTATTTATTTATTTTGAGTTGGAGTCTCTGTCGCCCGGACTGGAGTGCAGTGGCCGCTCCCGGCCATCGCAGCCTCGACCTGCTGGGCTCCGGCGATCCTTCGGCCTCAGCCTTCCAAGTAGCTGAAACTACAGGCGTGTGCTACCACGCCCGGCTAATTTTTTTATTTATTGTAGAGATGATGTCTCGCCAAATTGTCCAGGCGGGTCTTGAACCTGCGGGCTCAGGCAATCCACTCATCTCAGCCTCCCAAAGGTGCGGGATTACAGGCTGAGCCACCGAGCCCAGCATGAATTTTTTTTTAGAACACTTTCATTTCAGGATGACTTCTGCTACATAAGGAAGTATTCGATAAGCAATTCTTAACAAAATAATGAACTCAGAAATCTGTAGTAACTTTTAAAGGTGTACTTATTTCCAAATCAGATTGCAACCTAAGGTTACAAAATAGTCTAGATTGTAGTAGAAAGAATGTGTATGATAAACTCATTCTAAAAGCAACATCCAGGAACTCTGCCTCACTGAGGTTATCTTAAATTGCATTGTTTCCAAATTACCCTTTACAGAAATTCATACAAGCTTTACTTTTCTGATTATATTTCAGTCTTGTTTTGGATTGAGGGTTGAGGTGGAGTGGGGAAAATTTCCAACAGCAACACACACTATCTCCATTTACTTTGATCTTCAACAGATTTCTAAAAATCATTAATTTTGCCTACTCTTCTTGCCAGTCAGGTACTTGTATGTTAAAACATGATGTTGTATACCTTCAATATATACCATTTTAATAGTCAATTATATCTCAGCAAAGCTGGAAAAAGGAATCTCCAAGAACTGGTAAATCTGCTAACATTTACTCCTCATTTTCCTCATACAAATGGCTTCAGATATCCAACCACTAATTCTTCAATGATCTATATTTTTCAATGGTCTTTCAAATTGTCCTATTACATGGTATAGACAGTTTTGGTTAGGGTCTAGAATAATTTTTTTTCCCAACAAATATTTGTTGAGTACCAACAGTATTCCAGGGGCTATTCTAGGCATTGGGTTTAAAGAGTGTGTGACTCAATCAGATTGCTTTTCTGTAAAGGTCACTCTGACTGTAGCGTGAAGTGGATTGATTAAAGGTGGCAAATATGCATGTGGGAGGATGCTGAGGTAGTCCAGGCGAGCGATGTTTGTTGCTTGGACTATGGACATAGCAGTAGAGGCTAGCATGACTGGAGAGAAGTGGACATGAGACAGAAGTCTGTGGGACAGAGCTCACAGGATTTGCTGATGGTTTGTATGTGGAAATGGGCGGGGGTTGGGGAGGTGTTAAGGAAGAGTAACCAGGCTTTTACCTGGTGCAGATGGGTAGATGGTGGTGTCACTGACTGAGATTTTAAGTACTGTAAAAGGATGGACCATACTTTGGAGTGAAAGGCAATGAGTTTCACACACATATATGCAGTGAGATATATATATATCTGGCTGTGTATTGCTCAGTGTTGAAGTATACTAACAGGGGAGATCATACAAATTTAAGTTCCCTGTGTACTTCAATTTCTTGCTGTGAAGTTCTAGATCCTCACACATCTCTACAATCTGGCTCCATCCAACATTTTTCATCCAAGCTATTTATTCCAGCAATGTCCCCTAAATACATCCCAGGCAATTTCTGCTTTAATGTCCTAGTTCTTGCTGTTTCACTTGCTCAAGAAGCTTTCTTATCTCATCTTTTAAACTCCTCCCAGAATCTTTAACACAAAGGTCTCTTTTCACCTGAATTCTAATAGCATTTATTAGCTGCAACATCATCTTTCATTTATCAGTCACAAACAGGTCATTGCTCATTTACAAATGGTCTGAGCTGTAAAGTTCATTTGTATGTCAATTGTCTGAAGTATAGAATTCATTTATAAATAGAAAATCTTTTATAAATTGCTTGTTAGGTTCTAAGGCTAGCTCATAAAACCAATTTAGTGTATAATGTAGCTGAAGTATCGGGACATTTGTGATACAAAAGAGTAGCAAGTGATATTCTTAAATGAGAAAACAATAATATTGAATAACAAATTATTGTATATATTTGAAATAATAGTGCTTGAGGAATATTCTGTTAAATTAGAGCAGGATGAAGAGGTAGATTAAGAGTTTTGTGGTAAATTTCCAGGGCATTAGAGCCTGGTAATACGAATTCTTTATTATGTTTAATTTCACTTCAGAACTTTTTCAAAAGTTATCCTGGTGCAGATGTGTCTTTATACTACATATATGTGTGTCATCTATGATTGGGGTTGCCTTATTTTTCAGTTTGGATTTTTTTCTTGGCTCACCAAGGTGGCAAATGCATGTAGTTTTTTATTCAGTAGGTTATACAATTTCTTTCACCTGGAAAGCATAATTATTCGCTTTCTGTCTCAGATTCTTTCTATATTTATCTGTGGTCCTTCTCCATGTTTCTCTCTCTCTCTCTCTGACTACTCACAGGCAGTATCATTTACTCTTGGTTTTATAGTCCCACAGCAAGTTATCTCTTAGGAGTAAGTAACCAACTAGAATCCAAACTTAGCTCCGCCCCCTACTTTCTGGACTGCCTTCCCATTCGATAGTTTCTCTTACCTGGTATGGCCTCTAGCCAATGGATTGGGAAACTCAGGATCTTCCTTTGAGGCCAGAGCCTCTAGCACAAGCTGAGGGGCCTCTTCCACTAGGTGGAGTCAACATTCATTTCTTAATTCATCCTGACCCCCAAAAAAGTCAGCCTCAGGCAGATGAGGCTGGGTAGGCGCTAAAGCAGACAGGGGAGATTCTCAGGGCTGGGAGCAGCTCCCTGATGTTGATATAGAGAAGCTCATAAGGTAATTTATATCAGCTGTGCCGGAGTCAGACACAGCTTGTACAAGTGAAATCACAGGCATCACTTACAAATAGATCCCTCTCTTATAACCATTTGAAAATGTTGTTTACTGCTATTTTCAATTTAGTTACTAAAATGTAGTCTCTCTGAGAGCAGAGACTTTATTTTGTTCACCCCTATATCCCGAGCACCTATAATAGGGCATGGCATAATACATATATTTTGAATAAATCAATGACCGAACACTACTTATCATTTAAAACCAACGTTTTTTTTTTTTTTTACAGTTTTCCTGGTGATTCAAATAAGGTCCTTTATGTTCAATTCCTAATATTGTAGCTTCCTCAGATGTTGTTTGCAGAATTACCTAGAACCAAGGCCCTTTTCAAGTACCCAACCCCTGAAAGTTACCATACCTGAACTGGTCATGTTTTAAAGCCTTCATCATTGATTCAGAACCCACATTTTCTTTCTGTTTTTCTTTTTTCAGAACCCACATTTTCTTCAAGAGCACTCATCTCTTCATCACTTCCCTGCTAGCTTTTCTTGGTGTCACTGAGGCAAGGTTCTATACTCCCACAGACCTTGATCTTCATAAATAGATATTTGCTTGAACCAGAACACATTTACATATTAATTTCATTTTTGTAACTCTAGTCCAAGGTAAAAGAGAGACTGTTTTCAAGCCACAGTTGATTGAATAAGAAGTAGAGCACAGTAAAAAAAAAAAAATTGCACATTATCCCATAAATCTGTACACATTTAAAAAAACAATAGAGCAAGCACTTTTTGCTATCAAGAGTCCATTTTCTTGCACCATTAACTCATGCATAGTCCGACATCTACACCATTGTGGTACAAGACGAGAACTTACCAATTATACCGCTTTGTGTGTTTCTTTGACTGGATATTTTAACAATTTAGGTTGTAGCAAAGCGTTTTCCAAAACCACAAATTTGGGATCAATGGTCTGTCTTTAAATTGTTAAAGCATTTCTTCTCTTATCCTGCTATTTTATAATGATCTAAGTCTTACTTTGAATGTTGAGCTTGGATTTTGTTTCATTTATTTCTAATTTGGAGGTGAACAATAAATAGCATTTATTTATTGTTAAACAGAAATATTTATAATCGAGTTGTGGATGTCTGTTCGTGTTACATTTATACTGAATGTCAATGTACTCTGAAAAGAATACTATCACCAAAGTTGCTGGTTGACTGAATTTGAATATGTTGACGCACATTTAATCAACAGATTGGATAAAAATGGTATGTCACATGCTGATTGAATGGAACAACAGAGGAGGAAAATGTCAAAATTCACCTCTTTTTTGTAAAAGGGGTAAATCGGAAAAAGCTCCTTTACTCTTTCTTTTTTTAGGTGGAAGTAGTAATTTCCAATTCTTTTGCTTTAGTGGCAAATGACAAGGAAATGCACTTTTTTGTGTGTGTTCAATTCCTCTTCATTGCTTTGCTGCCATAAAACTTCTGGCTGCCAACTGTGATGTCTTCTCACCAAGAGAAGGGATTCTTATCTGATAGATAATTCCAGTTGGGCAATTTTTTTTGATCTTTTTATTTGAAAAGTTGAAATTTATTTGCCTTACCTGTATACCTCTTGCCAAACAGAGAAATTCAGTAAAAGAAAGATGAGAACTGAGAGGAGTCAGAGTCCTGTTAAGATACTCAATTGTCTCTGCACCAGAAATTTTTCTCCTAATAACAGGGTTTCAACTCTTTTCAGAAATATCCAGCTATTCTATGTCCAACACTCCAAACCTTCCAGCCTCTTTTAGCTGCATAGTGCTTTTTTTCTATATTATTGTACTTCACTTCCTGCTCCCATTCATTCTATTACAATTCTCCAAATAATTTGGGGTGCTTTTTATTGAATTTCTAACAACAATCTGGACTCATATGAGTCAGGAAGATAGTTTAGCAATACTGCACTGGCTCAGTAAAAAACATGCAGACCTCATTAGTACAGTCAACAGAGAGTTAGCAAAGGGATTGTGTAGACAGTCATCCATCAGGTTGACAACCCAAACTTCTGGCCAAGGATACATCCAAATCACTCCCAGGATGCTTTTTATTTTTATTTTTTGAGTTAGAGTCTCACTCTTTCACCCAGGCTGGAGTGCAGTGGCAAGATCACAGTTCACCTCAGCCTCAACCTCCTGGACTCAGATGATCTTTCCATCTCAGCACCTGCCCCCTCAGTACTACAGGCCCATGTTACCATGCCTGACTAATTTTTTATTTTTTGTAGAAATGAGGTCTTTTTGTGTAGCCCAGAATGGTATTGAACTCCTAGGCTTAAGCAATTCTCCCACCTCAGCCTTCCAAAGTGCTGGAATTACAGGTGTGAGCCCCTGGATGCTCCTATTTTTAAATTCTAAAAATGTTTGTTTTTTTTCTAATTATAATGGCAATTGCTGATCATTATAAAGTAAAAAGGTTGGAAAACACAAAATAAACAAAACTGAAAAGCACAAAGAAGATTATCCATGCAGCTTCAGCTTAATACATTATCTTACTTACTTTTGGTCTTTCTTGTGTGTAAGGAAGTGTTTTCAGTTACTGCTGCAAAATGTAGTGGCTTAGTGCATAGATTATTGTTTCTCATGATTCTGTGTGTTATCTTCGCAGTTCTGCTTCATGTGCTGTCAGTTAAGGTACTGGGATGGCTAGAAGGTCCAAAATAGTCTCATTCACATGGCTAGTAAGTTGGTGGTGGCTGTTGGGTAGGAGCTCAGCTGGGATTGTTGGCTAAGGGCTTGGTTTTCCTTCATGCGGGTCTCTTCACATGGCTGCTTGGGCTTCCTCACAGCAACACAGCTAGGTTCAAGAAGGCATGTACTAAGTAATGAAAGCAAAAACTTCAGATCTTTTAAGATCCAGTTTGGAAGTTACAAAGCATCATTTCTGCCACATTCTATTTGTGACAATGAGTCACAGAGCCAGCCCAAAGTCAATGTGGGAGGTGACTTTACAAGGGTGTGAACACTGGAAAGTATGGTTCATAAGGGGGTCATATTTGGAGACTGGCATTCACAGAACCCTTCCTATTCCCCAATCTCAGTCATCTTTGTTCCTCTTCAGATATGTGGAATGGGATGATGATGGTGTTTGCGTGTATACATACAGGAGTCAGTTTGGATATGCAACTGAGCTCCCCAACATTGAATGACTCCTTATTTATGGTTTTTGCAGCATTTCTAAGTAGCTGACCATTGAAAAGGGTGAAACAAATCAAGGTCTTAGCTTAAATATCACTTTCTCAAAGAAGCCTTGACTGCACACTCTGCCCCCACTCTAGTTTAGGTTCCCTCCATTATTATTATTATTATTATTTTGCTTTTACTTTATCATAGTTTTTTTGTTGTTTTTTTTTTGTTTTGTTTTTTGGGTTTTTTTTTTTGAGTTGGAGTCTCACTCTGTCGCCCAGACTGGAGTGCGTGGCCGCTCCCGGCCACGACAGCCTCTACCTGCTGGGCTCCAGCGATCCTTCCGCCTCAGCCTTCTAAGTAGCCGGAATTACAGTAAGCAGAAGTACCACGCCCGGCTGATTTTTTTATTTATTGTAGAGAGGAGGTCTTGCTGCCCAGGCGGATCTCGAACCCGCAGGCTCAGGCAATCCACTCACCTCAGCCTCCCAAAGGGACGGGATTACAGGCTGAGCCACCGAGCCCGGCTTATCATAGTTTTTATAATTTCTTATTTATGGTTTATTTTATATGTATTCTTATGATTATTTATGTTGTTTTCTTCACAATCCCATGAGCCACATGAAAGCAGGAAGTAGTGTGTAGTGTGCAGACCAGCACCCAGTGCAAAGCCTAGTAGAGAGTAGATGCTTGTTGAATATTTGTTGAATTAGTAGGTGATTGAAAAGAAACTTAAATGTCTGTCCTTATCACTCCTTCACTCACACACATGCAACTATGGTAATTTAATTCTGGCTTTTAAATAGGAAGCTCTTAATAACTATCTTCTCCAAATCTGTTGGAGATAAATTATGCAGGGAAATTTCAATCAAACTAAATCCTGTTGTGACATCTTTTTTCTATAAGAGAAGGTGATTTCCAGGTTCTTTCTATTTTGGAAACTTCAATTTCATTCTTAGGCTTCATATCTCTATTTCAAATGGCCCCAAATCTCCACCTGGATGACTCATGTTTACAATCGCTATAACCAGACCAATTTCAGCATTTGAACCTCAAACATATTAGCTTTCCCTTCTCTGCCAATGACACTATCATGTACCCAGTTTTCCCCAATCATCTTTGCCACTTTCCTCATCCATTCTTTTCTATACCCATTCTCCAAGGTTTATCGTTCCTTCTATGTTCTATTCCTGTTGCTGCTACCATAGCTTAAGACTCTCATATTTTATGTACAGATAAAATTGACAGCCTCATTCATTCATTCTTTAAGTGCAACAAATTTTCATTGAGCACTGCTATGTGCCAGTCACTAAGGATACACAAATGTTTATGATCCAGTTTCTGTCTCTGGATTGACAGTCTCATTGGGACATATAATGATTCAGTTATTAGAATATATTAGTGCTATTAGAGGTATTTTGTTAAAATGGAGGGGAAAGCAACAAACTGTGGAATTGGGGCATGGGGAAGAGAAAGGAGAGGAGAGATTGCATGGAGGTGAGTCGGGAGTGGCAGAACAAATGTGATTACATTTGAACTAAGTCTAGAAGGAAGAGAGATTCAACCAGTGGCCAAGGAAAATAAATGTATGAAACAGGAAGGAAAGCATGGAACCTAAGGTGTACAAGAAGGAAGAGGAAGGTGAATCTGGAAGCCTAAACAAGGGCCATAATTCTATAAGAGTCATGGACTACATACTTTGTAGTTTTGTGTTTAAAATGAAGTATTTTAAGTAGGACAGTAACGTGGTTAGATTTACATTTTAGAAAGTTCACTCTTATAGGTAGTGTGCAGAATGGATTGGAGATGGTAAGGATGGAGAAAAGAGATTTATCCAGACAAGAGGTGATAAAAATCCAAAGTAAAGTAGTGATATGGAAGCTGAGAATAGAAGATACAGTGAAAGAGCAACACAGAGGAGATTATTGAAAACCGAGACTGGATAATATGAAGACTGAAATAAAATTGGCTAGTTTGGTGACTTTAGCAAAAGTGATATTATGTGGTGTAGAGAGTGAAACCAGATTTTAGTGTGGAACATGAGGAAGTAGGGAAATGCGAGACAAATATTTATATATTTGGAATAAAGAGTATGAGCTACGATGAGGTTTATGAGGAACAACATGGGTGAAGTTGACTCTTTTCTTGATTGTTCTTTGGAAGATGAGATTTTAGGGCATACAATATAGTCACTGAGAGAAAAAAGTCCATGGAAATAGAAAAGTTCACCTTACAGGAGAAGGGGAATAGTTGCTGGAGAAGGCCTCTAAGGAGATGGGAAGAAAAGATAGAATGGTGCCCAAGAGGAGAATGGAGCAGTCATTGCCCACTCCTAGAATGTAGTAGTTATGAGGGTAATCTTGGAATCAAACAAGCTAAGTTCAAATCCCAACTCTGCCAGTTACTTTCTGGGTGAACTTGACAAGCACTTAATCACTCCAAGTCTCAATTTTCTCAGTTACAAATTGAGGATAACTAAACCTTTCTCACTGTATAGTTGCAAGGATTACATGAGGTAGTAAGGGATCAACATGGTAGCTATTATTACTAATGCGAATAGAATGGGGGCAAGCTAGAAATAAATTTGGCAGAAGAGAGCCAAAAATGAAAGGCATTCCTACCTAAGTTCTCTAACTTTCTCAGTATTTTTCAGCTGCTAAAAGTGCAAGAAATGAGGGTGGTTAAGGAGCTGAAGAAAAGTATTAAAAACTTGGAAACTGTTAAGAGGAAGGAGAGAAGGAGATTCTGAGTAACTAAAAGATGGCTGAGCAGCTTCAAGGGCCCTGGCTTGACTCCTGTCCTTTAGTCTCTTGCCCTCAAATCCATCTTGCACAGTGGCACTTGATCAATATTCTCAAAAGGACTCATTTATCATGTCACTCCAATATGTGTTTACTAAATAAAGTTCATACTTCTCTGTTCGACATTTCAAACCATCTGCATTCAAATGTGTTCCTACTATGCCAGCTTCTGCAAGTCCACAAAGCAGCATGAATACTTGTTGTCCCCTATATAGGCCTTCTGTATCCTCAATTCTGCACCTTTGTTTATGTTATTCCCTGGACCTCCAACTGAGGTTTATTCCAGAAGTTTATAACATGGAGGCTTCAGGGTCCTGAGGAACTGTACTCCAGCCTGGACTCTGCCTCTGGCTAGCCATATAACCTTGGACAAGGGACATTGCTTCTCTGTGCCTTCATTTTCTCATATATAAAATATTGTGTCTTAGTCTGTTTTGTGCTGCTATAACAGAATTCCTGAGACTGGGAAATGTATAGTGAGCTGAAATTTGTTCTCTCACCATTCTGAAGGCTGAGAAGTCTACAATCAAGGGGTCAGCATCTGGCAAGGGTCTTCTTGCTGCATCATCCCATAGTGGAAAGTAGAAGGGCAAAAAAAAAAAAAAGGTGAGGCAAAGAGGCAAAAAGGTGATAAAACTCATCCTTTTATAATAAACCTACTCTTGCAATGATGGCATCAAAGGCAGGACCTTCATGGTCTAATCACCTCTTAAAGGTCCTGCCTCCCAATGTCGTCACAGTGGCAATTAAACTTTGACATATCCAAACCATAGCACAGGGATAATAATACTATTGAAAGGCTTGCACTAACAGATGTAAAATAAACAAATAAATAAAAGCAATAGTAGAGCACCAAGCACATAATGAAAACCGAGTAAGCGGTAACTATCATTCATTTGCTTTTTAAACATTTACAGAACACCTGCTGTATGCTAGGTCTCATGGATACAGAGAGGAACACTGCACTTGAAATCCCACAAGTCTCCTGAAGGAGAAAATGCCTAGTTTAGTATGGGGTGTCAGGGATGACTTCAAGGAGGAGTTGGTATTGGAAATGAGTCTTGAAGAATTTGTGGGTATTGGCAGGTAGTCAAGAGATGTAAGTGGAATACTATAACTTTTGGAAAAACTTCTGAAAAAATAAGGAAGCAATACAAAGCCTGGTTCGTTTGCTGAGTAACACAAAGGATGGAGTATTGGTTGAAATCATTATTGTAAGCAACAAAACCCTAATGTGAAACAAAAAGATGTTTATTAGAAGTGTATTGAGTAGCTTTGGATACATGATGGGAAGGGATGGAGAAGGATAGGAATTGTTAAGAGACGCAAGCAGATCAGTGACCTGTTTTATAGGACATAGAAAACTTGAACACTATTCTGTTGGTGATGAGGAGCCATTTTGTATTTTACAAAGATAGTGACAACATTTATGTGTTATAGAGACATCATTCTTGCTGCTGTGTGAAGGATAGGGAGGTAGTATGGCTAGATTAGGGCCTGGAGACCAGTAGATCAAGGCCAGACAAGATTGTTGTTAAATTAAGGCAAAAGAATAAATTTGAGAGATATCCATGGGATAAAATCAACAGGACTTGATGACTTTATTGGATTTAAGGGAAATAAGGGCTAGCAATTAAGCATAGTTTACAAGTTCTTGGGGGACTAGGTGGATATTGGTACAATTCATTGAGACTGAGAATACAGAAAAAAGAGCAGGTTTGGCGGTAGGTAGATGTTGAGATCTGTTTGGTATATGTTAAATTTAAAGATCTCAAGAAATGACAGTGTGAAGATTTTCAATAGGCTTTTAAATATTTAAGTATCCAGTTCCAGGTGAGATTATATAGGTTAAATTTGGGAGGCATTTTTATATCCAATAGTACTTGAAATCAAAAGGGTAAATTTGATTACCCAGAGAGTTTATAAAGGATGAATCAATAAAGAGAGAAATCTGAGAACATCCAACATTGAAGGGGCAGGTAGTGAAAGAAGAGCCTAAAAGATATGAATATGAAGGCATAGTTTGAGAAGTAGGATGAGACTCAGGTGATAATAACATCACAAAAACCAAGATGGGAGAAATTTTCAAAAGGGGATTGGTCAACAAGGTCAAATTCTGCTAAAATGTTCAGATAAAATCAGGACTGTAAACCTTCAATTGATTTGACAGACAGTAGGTCATGGAGAAACTTACCTGATGGGAGTAGTGAGAGCAGAAGCCAGACTGCAATAGTTTGAGGAGAGAATGAAAGGATGACGTAAGACACTAAGTGTAAACAGTTCATTCTACAAGGGTGGCTATTACAAAAGAGAGGATATTTCAACTTCCAGAATGGCTAGGTAAGGAGTTCAAGTAAGTCTCTCCCCAGGAAAAATATCTAGTAAGCTACTCAAAATTAGCAAAGACTCTGGAAATTGATCAAAGGGCATACAATTTATTTTTTAAATGTACAAACACCTGATAAGAAAAGTGTAAGGCATTTGAACTAAAAACTGTAGCTATTCCCAGCAGTTATGTTGTGCAGAAAAACTGAGCAAGCTTGGTTGCCAAGTGGCAATTCTTTTTAAAAATTTTTTAATTTTTAAAATTTTAAAGATGTGAGGTACAGGATTAGATACATAAGTGGTCATCGTACAGATGAAGTTTGGGCCTCCTTTTGGTACCCTTATTGATGAAGCCCCCCTCCCCGCAGCTGTGCCCCACTACTGCCAATCCCTTTATTAGAGTATTATGATAAATGTTCAGGGTCCACTTTTGAATGAGGACATGTGGTACTCAGTTTTCTGTTTCTGTGATAGATCACTGAGTATGATAGACTCTAAATCCATCCAGGTTGCTGTGAAGTCCATAATTTTGTCCTTCTTTATCTTCCCTGACTTCTGAGATGGAAGAACTACCTCGTGTGCTGTTGGCAATTGGTAAACATCATATCCCATTTTCCATTCTTTTCTGTGTAAAATCTAAATGGAGTGGTAGAAACAGTTTGGATGTACCTTTTCCCCACCCACATCTCCCAATATGTAGGGAGGATTCAGGCAGAGTAAGTGATGAAGAGAATAATTCTCCCTTCCCCGAACAGCTTTGTGTTATGGGAAAACTGCTTCATTGTGCTTGGCAATTGAGTGGTAGCTCCCATCTTGCCAATATTGAGACAGAAAGACTTAAAGGTTAATTCTAGAAATAAAAAAATGCTGTAATAGAAATGAAAAACGCCCTTGATGAGCTTATCAGTACACAGTTAAAAAAAGAATCAGTGAGCTTGAAGGTATGTCAATAGAAACTTTCAAAACAATGCAGAAAAAGATAATAAACCAAAAACAGAACTTGGAGCAATTAGAAAAGGAGTAACATATGGGTAATGAAAATACAAGAAGAAAAAGGAAAAAAAGAAGCAATAAAAGTAATGTTTAAAATAATATTTTCTGGTCTGAGCATGGTGGCTCAAGTCTGTAATACCAGCACTTTGGGAGGCTGAGGTGAGAGGATTGCCTGAGCCCAGGAGTTTGAGACCAGCCTGGGCAACATGGTGAGAGCTCATCTCTACAATAATAATAAAAAAAATTTAGCCAGGTGTGGTAGCGCACGCCTATAGTTCTGGTTACTTAGAAGGCTGAGACAGAAGGATCACCTGAGCCCAGCAGGTCACCGCTGGGGTGGCCATGAGCGTGCCACTGCAATCCAGCCTGGGCAATGGCATGAGACTCCAACTCAAAAATAAAAATAAAAAAAGGAATATTTGCTGAAAAATTTCCAAAATTAATGACACAACAATGCACAGATTTAGGGAGTTCATAGAACACCAAACTGCATAAATACCAAAATATCTATATGTGGGCATATCATATACAAACTTCACAAAATCAAAGGTAAAGAGAAAATTGTGAAAGAAGCCAGAGGAAAATAAAGCACCTTACTTATAGAGGAGCAAATATAAGCATTACATCATTTTTCCTTTTAGAAATCATGCAAACAAGAAGAGAATTGAGTAAAATATTTATATTTTGAAAGAGAAAAATCTCTATCAACTTAGAGTTCTGTATCCTTCAAAATTTAAGGACAAATAAAGACCTTCGCAGAGCAGTTAAAATTGTAGAAGTTTGTTATTGGTAGACCTGCTTTGCAAGAAATGTTAAAAGTTCTTCAGAGAGAAGTAGAATGATATAGGTCAGAAACTTAGATTTACATAAACGAAGAATGTTAGAGAATAAAAAAATGAAGATAAAATAAAATCTTATATTTTTTGTATTCCTAGTTCATCTAAGGGATCATCGTATGTCCAAAATAATAATAGCAACAATGTATTCAGTGATTGTAGATTTTGAATAAGTTAAGTAAATCACAGCAACATTATAAGGGATGAAAGGGAGGCATTGGAATTACTCCTTTATAAAATACCTGCACATGGCATTTTATAATGACCATTTGTACTCCTAACCCTGAATCGTACCCCACATCTTTAAAATAAAAATTTTTAAAAATACCTGTGCTACCTATGAAGCAGTGTACTATTATTTGAAAATGAACTTTATTAATTATAAATTATATTACATTATAAATGTGTACTGCAAGCTCTAAAGTAATATTTTAAAAATAAGTATAATTCGTATTATCTTATTTTTTTATTTTAAAGATGTGGGGTACAAGTCGGGATTGGGTAGATAAGTGGTCTGTGTACAGGTGAAGTTTGGGTCTCCCACCAACAGTGTAGAAGCATTCCCTTTTCTCCACATCCATGTACAGGTGAAGTTTGGGTCTCCCACCAACAGTGTAGAAGCATTCCCTTTTCTCCACATCCTCACCAGCATCTGTTGTTTTTTTGTTTTATTAAGGATGGCCATTCTTACTGGAGTTATGTAGTATCTCAATGTGGTTTAAATTTGCATTTCTCTGTGGATTAGTGAAGCTGAGCATTTTTTCATGTGTCTGTTGGCTGTTCATATGTCTTCTAAAAATAGTATAATTAATATTCTAAGAAAGGAGAAAAACAGAATTATACAATATGCTTTATTAAAATCAGAGGTCAGGAAAAAGAAGGAAAGATTTTTTTAAAATAAAGAACAGGTATAGCAAAAATAGACATGCTAGATATTAACCTAGCTATATAAATAATCACTTTAAATGGGTATACTACAGCTACATCAATAAAAAGGCAAAGACTGTCAGAGTAGACTAAAAATCAAGACCCAGCTATATGTTCTCTAAGTAAAATATTTAAATACAAAGAAATAGGTAGATTAAGCATAAAGGGATGGAGAAAGATACACCATGATAACTATAACCAAAGAAAAGCTGGGTTAGCTATATGAATTTCAGAAAGCAAACGTCAGAGCAAGGAAATCTATCAGGGATAAAAAGGGTATTATATAATGGTAAAGGGGTATATTCTCTAAGAAAATATAATAATCCTGAATGTGTATGCACATAAAGACAGAGCATCAACATACATGAGACAAAAATGGATAGACCCACAAGGAGAAGTAGATGAATCTATTATTAAAGTTGGAGACTTTATCACCCCTCTGTTAGCAATTGACAGATCCAGTTGGCAGATAATCAGTAAAGATATAGTTGAACTCAGCAGCACCATCAATCAACTAGATTTAATTGACATTTATAAAACACTTCATCTAGGAAGAGCATAATACATATTATTCTCAAGTTTACATGGAACAACACCAAGATAGGTCACATTTTGGGCCATAAAACATACTTAGCAAATTTAAAAGAATATAAATTATACAAAATATACCTTCCAACTACAATAGAATTAAACTAGAAATTGATACTAGAAATATAGCTGAAAATCCCCAAATATTTAGAGATTAAAGTAACACACTTCTAAATAACATATGGGTCAAAAGAAACTTCAAGAGAAATTTTAAAATACTTTGAACTAAATATAAATGAAAATGCAACTTATCAAAGTGTGTGGGATGCAGCAAAATCAGTTTTTAGAGGGAAATTTATAGCATTGAATGTGTATATTATAAAAGAAAAAAAATAAAATCAATAATCTTAGTTTCCATTTAAGGAAACTAGAGAAAGAAGAGTAATATAATTCTAAAGTGAGCAGAATAAAATACATAATAAAATTTAGATCAGAAATCAATACAATTGAAAACAGGAAATCAGTAGATTAAATTAACAAAATTAAAAACTACTTCCTTGAAAAGATCAGGAAAATGATGTACCATGAAAAAATAGAGAAGACATGAATTACTAACATTAGAAATTAAAAAGAGGTCGTCACTACTGATCCCATGGGCATTAGAAAGGATAATGAAGGAATATTATGAACAATTCTATGCCCTCAAATAAGATAACTTAGATAAAACAGTCAAATCCTGGAAAACACGAACTACTAAAACTTACACAATGAAAATAGATAATCTGAATAGGTCTATATCCATTGTAGAAATTAAGTCAATAATTAACAACCTTCCAAAACAAAAAGCACTAGTTCCAGATGGTTTTACTGATGAATTCTACCAAACATTCAAGGAAGAAATGATACCAATTTTCTGCAATTTCTTTCAGAAAATATAAGCAGAAAGGAGCATTATCTAACTCATCTTACGAAGCCAGCATTAATCTAATGCCAAGACCATATACAGACATTGAGGAAAGAAAACCTGCAAATCAATATCTCTTATGAACTCAGATACAAAAAAATCTTTAACAAAATATTAGCAAATCAAATCCAACAATGTACCAAAATTTGTACACCATGACTAAATGGAATTTGTTCCAAGTATGATACAAGGCTGATTTAGCATTCAAAAACCAATTGATGTAATCTATCACATCAACAGGCTCAAAAGTAAAAATTATCTGATCTTATCAATCAATATAGAAAAAGAATTTGACAAAATATAACACAATTCATGACAAAAACTCTTAGCAAACTAGGAATTTGAGGGGAACTCCCTCAGCTTGATTAAAAATCTACAACTAACATCATACTTAAAGGTAAGAAGTTGGATGCTTGTTCCTTAAGACTGGGAACAAGGCAAGGATGCTCCTCTCACCACTTTTATTCAACATTGTACTGGAAGTCCTAGCTAATGCAATAAGGCAAGAACAGCAAATAAAATATATACAGATTGGTAAGGAGGAAATAAATCTGTCTTTGTTTGCAGAAACTTGATTGCATATGTAAACAATCCCAAAATATACACAAAAAAATCCTCCTGGAATTAATAAGTAATTGTAGCAAAGTCACAAGATATAAGGTTGATATACAAAAGTGTACTGCTTTCTTATATAAAATCATTTTCATTAACACCCCAAAAAGAAATATTTAGGCATAAAATTAACAAATGTGTACAGGATCTATATGAGGGAAGCTACAAAACTCTGATGGAGGAAATCAAAGAAGATATAAATTCATGAAGAGATATTCCGTATTCATGTATAGAAATGCTCAATATTGTTATGATGCTAATTCTTCCCAATTTGATCTATAGATTTAACACAATCTCAATAAAAATCCTAGCAAGTTATTTGGTGGTTATGGACAAACTGATTCTTAACATTTATATAGAAAGGCAAAAGACCCAGGATAGCCAACACAATACTGAAGAAGAACAAAGTTGGAGAACTGACACTATCTGACTTTAAGGGTTATTGTAAAGCTACATTAATCAAGGTAGCATGGTACTGGTGAATGAATCGATAAACAGAATAGATAATTACCATAATGTTGCAATAATCAAACAGTATAGAAGTCAAAGCAATAGAAAGATAGAAACAGAACAGGAAGTCTAAAATACACTCACAGAAATATGGGCATTTGATTTTTTTTTTTTTTTTTTGAGTTGGAGTCTCACTCTGTCGCCCAGACTGGAGTGCAGTGGCCACTCCCGGCCCCCGCAGCCTCGACCTGTTGGGCTCCGGCGATCCTTCCACCTCAGCCTTCCAAGTCGCTGGAACAACAGGCGCGCGCTACCACGCCCGGCTCATTTTTGATTGATTGTAGAGATGAGGTCTCGTCAAGTTGCCCAGGCGGGTCTTGAACCCGCGGGGTCAGGCAATTCACTCACCTCAGCCTCCCAAAGCGCGGGATTACAGGCTGAGCCACCGAGCCCGGCTGGCATTTGATTTTTTTTTAATTTTTTTTTTTTTTTTTGAGTTGGAGTCTCACTCTGTCACCCAGACTGGAGTGCAGTGGCCGCTCCCGGCCACCGCAGCCTCGACCTGCTGGGCTCCGGCGATCCTTCGCCTCAGCCTTCCGAGTAGCCGGAATTACAGGCGCGCGCTACCATGCCCAGCTGATTTTTTTTTTTTTTTATTGTAGAGGTGAGGTCTCGCTGCCCAGGCGGGTCTCAAACCCGCGGGCTCAGGCAATCCACTCACCTCAGCCTCCCAAAGGCGCGGAATTACAGGCTGAGCCACCGAGCCCGGCTTGGCATTTGATTTTTGACAGAGGTGCAAAGCAATTCAATGGAGAAAGGATCATCTTTTCAACAAGTGGTATTGGAAAAATTGGACATTCATAGACAAATAGACATTTAGCTAAATATTATACAAAAATTACCTCATAAAGACTGTAGATACACTATAAAATTTTAAGGGTCACAGGTGAGAATCTTGGTGACCTGGGACTAAGTGAAAAGTTTTTAGACATTAAGCCAAAAGTGACATCAGTAAAAGAAATAACATATCTAACAAAGGACTTGTTATGTATCTATAACCATCAAAACTTACACAATGTCCAGAATATATAAATAATTCTTAAACTAAATAATAAATCAAACAACCTAATTTTTTAAAATGGAAAAATGAATTGAACAAATAATATAAAGATGTCAAATAAGCACATGAAAATATGTTCAACATTATTAGCCATTATTAAAATGCAAGCTAAAACCATGATGAGATATAAGTATACACCTATTAGAATGGCTGAAATAAAAATTACTTACAATGCTAATTGCTGGTGAAAATTGCAAGCAACTGAAGTGCTCATATAATTCTTAAAGGAATGCAAAATAGTACAAGATGGAAAATAGTTTGACAGTTTTTCACAAAGGTAAACATAGATTTGCAACATGACCTAGCAGCCCCACTCCTGGGTATTTACTCTAAAGAAACAAAACAAAACAAACAAACAAACAAAAAGCTATGTTCACACAAAAACCAGTGCATAGATGTTTATAGCAGCTCTATTCATAATCATCCAAAACTGGAAATAATTCAGAAGGCCTTCTACAGGCGATTAGATAAACTGCTGTACATCCAGACAATGGTATATCACTCAGTAATAAAAAGAAATTAACTATTGAAACACACAACTTGAATGAATCTCAGAGATATTCTACTGAGTGAAAGAATCCAAGTCTCAAAGGTTACATATTGTATGATTTTATGTACATTAGATGTTGAAAAGACAAAACTATAATGATGAATACTAGATCAGTGATTTTCAGGGATTTGAAGTATGCATGTATTTGTGTGTGTGTGTATGAGGGTGATTATATAAGATTATATAAAAAGATAACTGGAATGAATTTTTGGTGATAATTAAACCATTTAATATCCTGATTGTTGTGGTGGTAGATGGAGAACTGTTTTAAAAGTTAAAAAAAAGAGGATAATTGCGTTTTACAAAAAACGAACACACTCCCCAAAGCCTCCTGAAAATATAAACAAGATGCCTCCAGCTGCTGTTTGAAGATTAGAATGTAAGAAAAGTCAAATGTAGAAGTAGGGTGACCAGTTGGGAAGCTTCTAAGTAGTCCAACCTAAAAATATTGGTAAGTTGTACTAGGGTAATAGTAGTGGTGGACTATGTGAAAGGAGATTGGATTTGAGAAGTATTTTGGAGATGGAATCAGTAGGACTGGATCATGGATTAGATGGGGCGGTAAGGAAAAAACAAAGAAGTTTCCTTTTATTCCCCTCCTTGGGACTGCATTATAGAGATTGATTGATTTCATTATTTTATTCAGCAACTATCCATTGGGCAACCTGTATTATTATTAGGCACTGTCCAGAATGCTGAAGGCCTAGAAATCACCAGTATGGAAATAATTCAGATACAGTTCTTGCCTTCAAGGATTTCATAGTTTAATGGGAGACAGACAGAGAAAGGGAGATTTATAGTCTAGGTGGAAAGATTTCTATAATGAAGTTAAACTCAGGGGATTGTGGAAGCACTGAATAGGAGCACTTATTCCATGCCTCACTCATTTGGGGTCTCTCAAGGAAAGCTTCCTGTATATCTAGCAGGGGAAGATAATAACATCAGCTGTACAATATTCATTTAATGGACTTTACTGTAGGCATTCATTCATTCAACAAACATTTCACTGTCGACTATAACTCTTACATGTTAGCCAATGCAAAACACCCAAATGTGAATAAGACATTATTCCTTCATTCAAGAGGCTTGCAATCTAGTACAGATAATATTATACATATACAAATATCTGTAATGCCAGGCAGAAAGGAAAGAACACAGTGAAAGAGACAAGATGGGGATTGGCAGTAGTGGGGATCTGCCGGGGTGGGGGGGAGTGTACACCTCATCAACAAGGGTGCCCGCATAAAGAATATTTGTATACCTAACCTTGAATTGTATCCCACATCTTTAAAATTAGAATAAATAAATAAATAACAAAAAAAATGAATTAGGGATTATGTGATAGTAAATTCACCTCAAATCCTCCAGTCACTTCTAATTACTTCTACTTCAATTCCTTTCCCTTAAAAAAAAAATTCTGTGGGACATTTAGTATATTGAGAGTCAGATACTCAAATTCTTGTACACACAAAAAAATTAAAAATTAAAAAAAGAGACAAAATGATTAAGTGGAAATCCCAGCATCCTCACTTCTCATTTGTTTGACTTTGCACGAGTTTCTGAACCTCATAGAACCATAGTTTCTTCAACTTTAAAATGGGAATAACACTACTTACCATGCAGGATCACTGGGATGATCTTAGAATATCTGGAAGGACAAAGAACAGCAACAGAAGGAAAACATATGGACAAATATACGATCTTTTGCTTATCTTATTGAATTGTCTAAATGATGACTGCTATTTGAAGCAAAAATGATAACATTGTCAGATACCATTCTCAATGTACATAGAGAATATATTTAGGACAATTATAAATGAAAGAAGAGTGAAAGGACATAAAGGGAGGTAAGGTTTTTATGCATTAGTCAAACTAGTAAAAATGTGAACAGTTTTATATATTTATAGTTATACACACACACACACACACACACACACACACACACACACACACACATATATGGGAGTACCAAAAATGTAAATACATTTTAAGTTTGACATTAGCTCAAAAGATGGCATTAATCAAATGAATGCTAGTATCACCATGCAACAGGCAGGACAGTCAAAGAAAATGGTGGAAACACGGTTGAGAGAACGTCATACTACACATTGCTACCATAATTTAATTTAACTGAAAAGTAACACATAGATAACATCTCTTAAAATATGTATACATTTTCAGCACCCCCTGTATTTATGTCCTGATGTAATTACCAAGAGATGTATACAAACAGATGTATATATTCAAAAGTACCATATATAAATAAAAATAGAATTCTAAAGAGTGTTCAAGTAACCCATAGGAGAGAAAGAAAATAAAACAGTAAAAAACAGAGAACAAACAGAAAATAAAAAATAAGATGGCAGGCTTAAGACCTGATATGTTAATAATTACATAAAATGCAAATGGTCTCTATACAACAATTAAAAGACAGAGACTGAAAAAACAGATTAAAAATAGACTCAATTACATACTAGCTTCAATAAAGTCCCTTCATAATGATACATGTAGGTGAAAAGTAAAAGGACAGAAAAAGATATACTATGCAAATATTAATTAAAAAAAGCAGGAGTGCCTAACTAATTTTAGGTAAAGTAGACTTCAGAGCAAAGAAAATAATGAGAGGCAGAGAGGGACATTACATAATGATAAAAAGGTTAATCTCCCAAGAAGTCATTGATATACTAGGTGTGTACACAAAAACCAACAGAACTGCAAAATATGTGAAGCAAAAACTGATAGAACTGAAAGGGAAATCAGATAAATCCACAATTATAATTGGATACTTCAACATCTTTCTCCCAACAAATACTTTAGTATTAAAAAAAAATACCAAAGTTGTGAGTTATCATATGATACACAACTTTCATTCCCACTCTTTTATCCCAGAAAAATAAAAACATATCTATGCTTTAGTCAAACTAGTAAAAATGTGAACAACAGTTTTATATATTTATATTTATACATATGCACACACACACACACACACACACACACACACATATGGGAGTGCCAAAAAAATCCCTGTACAATTGTTCATACTAGCTTTATTTGTAATAACCAAAGAAAATTAGAAACAACCCAAATGCCCAATGGGTAAATGGTTAAACAAACTGTGGTACATCAATGGCATAGAATACTATACAGTAATATAAAGTTATAGACTACTGATATGTATGACAACTTGAATGGATCTCAAGGGCATTCCGCTATGTTAAAAAGGAAAAAAGACAGTCTTGGCTGGGCACAGTGACTCACACCTGTAATCCTAGCACTTTTTGGACGCCGAGGCAGGAGAATTGCTTGAGGCCATGACTTTGAGATTAGCCTGGGCAACATAATGAGACCTTGCCTCTATTTAAAATGAAAAAAATAAAGACAGTCTTAAAAGATAACATACCCTATGATTCCATTTATATAACATTCTTGATATGACAAAACTATAGAGATGGGAAACAGAGTAGTGACAGAGAACAAGGATTTTGGAGATAGAGGAGGTAGGTATAATCATAAAGAGGTAACATGAAGATCTTTGCATTGAAGGAATAGTTTTATATCTTGTTTGTGGTGGTATTTACAGGAATCTTCTCATGATAAAGTGACATAAAACTATACACATACTTTGTAGTAATATTAACTTCCTGGTTTTTTTGCTGCACTATAATTATGCAAGATGTAAACATTAGAGAAAACGGAGTGAATGTTACATGATACCTCTTGGTACTAGCGTTGCAAATTCTTGTGAATCTATAGTGACTTTTTCTCGTTTCTATGCATATAAAAAAATTCCATACACATTAGCAGTCACTCTCCATCTGCCAACATTTTCTCCCTCAGCCCTAGACAACCAATCTGCTTTTTGTCTCAATAGACTCAACTACTTGGGATATTATATGTGAATGGAATGATAAAATATGTGATCTTTTGTGACTAGTTTCTTTCATATAACAATGTTTTAAAGTTGATTCATGTACTAGTAGTAGTTCAGTACTAGTAGTAGTTCATTCCTTTTTATTGTCTAATAGTATCTCATTGTAGGGATAAACCATTTTTTTCCCATTCACCAGTTGAGGGACTGGTGGATTATTTCCATTTTTTGGCTGTTATGATTAATGCTGCTATGAACATTTATGTACAAGTTTTTGTGTGGACTTAAGTTTTCAATTCTCTCAGGTAAATACTGAGAGTAGATTTACTGGGTCATATGGTACTCCATGTTTAACATTTTGAAGAAATGCCAAGCTGTTTGTAAAAAGTGGCTGAATCATTTTACATTCCCACCAGCAATGTATTGTTTCCAATTTCTCCATATTCTTGCCAATGCTTGTTATTTTTTGTTCTTTTGCTTGTCGGTACCTAGTGGGTGTGAAATGGTATTTCATTGTGGTTCTGATTTACATTTACCAACGATCAATGATGTTAAACATTATGTGCTTATTGTCCACTTATATATCATCTTTGAATAAATGTTCAAATCTTTGCTCACTTTTGAATTGGATTGTTTTTCTTTTTATTGTTGAATTTTAAGAATTTATTATATATTCTCAATAGTGTAAAAGTTCTTTATCAGGTATATAACTTACAAATGCTTTCTCCCATTCTGTGGGTTGTCTTTTCACTTTCTTGATGGTATCCTTTAGTGTATTTTGATCATTCACAATTAAAGCGATTATTGATTTAGTTAGATTAATGTCGACCATATTTGTAATTCTTTTGTATTTGTTGCACTTGTTCTTTGTTTATTTTTTAAAGTTGATGTGCTCAGTGTATTTTTAATGATCAAGGGTTAAAGTTAAGAGTCTCTGACCCAGAATCCAAGACCCTTCACCTTCTGACCCTATTACTACCTTTGGGATGTTTTTGTTTAAAGCAAAGCAGCATATTTCACCAGTCTCTTACTGCAAATTCTGCACCCGTGCCATCTTTTGAGCTCCCTCTATAACCCCCCTCCACTGACACATACATAATATACTCTGTCTGATTTTATCTCTTTATTTAAATAATAATGAACATTGAAGGCATTGCCTAGCATGTATTTAATGTGTATTTACTTATACTAGGCCTTTATAATTGCAGCTACTATGGACTAAAAGAAGTGAGGAGATAGGTACAAAGTGCCACATCCAGACTTTGAATCCAAGCCTATTCTTTAAAAAATTATAGCTCGCCGGGCTCGGTGGCTCAGCCTGTAATCCCGCGCCTTTGGAAGGCTGAGATGAGTGGATTGCCTGAGCCCGCGGGTTCGAGACCCGCCTGGGCAACTTGGCGAGACCTCATCTCTACAATAAATCAAAAAATCAGCCGGGCATGGTAGCGCGTGCCTGTAATTCTGGCTACTCGGAAGGCCGAGGCGGAAGGATCGCTGGAGCCCAGCAGAGGAGGCTGCGGTGCGGCCACTGCACTCCAGTCTGGGCGACCGAGTGAGACTCCAACTCAAAAAAAAAAAAAAAAAAAAAAAAATTATAGCTCATATTTTTGAGGGCTTACTAAATTTTACTGCTGCATTTCAGAAAAGGTCTTTAAAGGTGATGTTAAATAAGACAAAGTACCCTAACTTCAAAGTGGGAGTAATAAAAGAAATAAATGTTAGAATGGGTGTTAGCACATAAAAAATGATCAATAAATATTTGTTAAATGAATGAATGAGGCTCTCTCAAGTGTGATCTCCATGAGGCTTTCCAAGAACAGTTCAGGTCTCAGGGCTCTATTTGCTGTCCAACTTTTCATAGAATCCTGTCTTAGGTAACCTGTTCAGCAGCTACCTATTTCTCTTGGGGACAGCTTTTGTTTTTATTTCTGTGGTTTTCATTTAGTTTTATCATATTTATGTCTCCCTTCCCCTTTCTACTTGAAATCAGAGGCTACATCATGTGAACAGCAAGTATTCATATTTATTGGTATCCTTTGTGTTGATCATGGTTGATATTTATAGAAATGAAATGAAGTTTCTGTTTGTTCTTATATTACACCCTGGAAAACCAGGTGGATAGATTTTTATTTATTTATTTATTTGTTTGTTTATTGAGTCAGGGTCTCACCCTGGCTCCCAGGCTGGAGTACAGTGGAATGATCATGGATCACTGCAGCCTCAATCCTTTGGTCTTAGCCTCCCGAGTAGGTGGGACTACAGATGTGCACTACCACACCCAGCTAATTTATTTATTTATTTTAATTTTAATTTTTGTAAAGATGAGGTCTCCTTATGTTGCCTAGGCTTGTTTTCGAACTCCTGGGCTCAAGCAATCCTACCACCTTGGCCTCCCAAAGTTCTGGGATTACAGACGTGAACCACTGTGCCCAGCCTGTCACTACATTTTAGAGGTTGTTTTAATTTTATTCTAAGTGTGATGTGTTGAGAGTAGAGGAGTAGCATATCTGATTTATGTTTTGACAAATGTCCTTAAGGAATTCTGCTTATAGGTAGGATCAAGTAAGCATAGACCAGCCTTTCTCTCCCACTGAGTATGACTATAAAACTTGGAATCAATGTGCTGCTATTTGAGAACTCTGAAAAGTAAATAGTACATATATATATATATATATATATATATATATATATATATATATATATATAATATAGCCTCGTTCTGGATCGAGGTGAAAAAATGAGAGTTCTCAAAGCTCGGAGAGAATGGAAGAAATTCTCTGCTTCTTTTCTCTTTCTTTATTCTCTCATGCTCCAGCTCACAAGTGGTTCCTCAACAGAAAAGGAGGTAGCAGTGAAAGTGGCTGGCAATAGGAAACTGCAGGAGCCAAGCCTTTAAGGGGGAGAAACTTTCTGCTCTGTTCAGTGGAGCTGTGGCTCTAAGAAAGCCAGGCCAAACTCCATCGATTATTTTACACTCTCTGGATCCTTTCAATGCTTAGACCTGGAGGCAACACAATCACAGAAGTGGGCAGTTTTTAGCTGGAAGATGGAAAAGGGGAGACCCAGGGAACTAAAGTACTGGGGAGATAGCAGAGAGGAAGGAGCATGGAAAATGACCTTATGAACAAGAATATGAATTCCTGGACTCAACCCTGACTTGTATACACATGGGTCTGATATTTATTAGCGTAACAAATATTGTGACAACTGAGATAATTTTGAACAGACTTTTGTCCAAACCCTACACTGACCACTGGGTGGTACACATACAAGACAGATCCAAATAGCACTACAAAGGCTAAAGTAACATTGGAACCACAGCCTACAGAATGTGAATTGGAACTTGTGACTTGAACTAAACGAGATTAAGTGCCTGCTAAAACAAAAAAAAATCAATCTTTTTAATAGTATTTAAATAAGAACTAGAGTACCATAACATAATATTCAAAATGTCCAGGTTATATCCAAAATTATTAACATCAAAAAACCAGGAAGATCTCAACTCACTGGGAAAGAGGCAAACAAGATAGCATAAATGTTGGAATTATTTGACAAAGTCTTCAAAACAGCTATTATTTTTTAAAATGTTTTAATGGAGAATTTCTGGTTTCATCTCCAACATGTAAAGAGCTTAGAAGCTGTCACTCCCAACTTCCAATAAGAAAACAGCAGAACAAACTAAAAATTTATTTTTGTTTATTTATTTTTCTTTTAAAGATGTGGGGTACAATTCAGGGTTAGGTATACAAATGTTCATTATGCAGGTACCCTTGTTGATAAAGTGTGCCTCCCCGCCCCTGGCAGATTCCCACTACTGCCAATCCTTTTCTTATAGTATTATGATAATTGTTCAAGGTCCGCTTATGAGTGAGAACTTGTGATACTCAGTTCTTTGTTTCTGTGATATATCACTCAGTATTATAGACTCTAAGTCCATCCAGGTTGCTGTGAAGTTCATGATTTTGTCCTTCTTTATGGCTGCATAATATTCCATTGTGTATATGTATCACATTTTTTGAATCCAGTCCTCTTTTGATGGGCGACACGGTTGGTTCCATGTTCTTGCTGTAGTGAACAATGCTGTGATAAACATATGTGTGCAGGTATCTTTTTCATAAAGAAATTTGAGGTCCTCCAGGTCTATTCCCAGTAGGGGGATTGTGGGTCATATGGGAGGTCGATTTTTAGGTCTTTTAGGAATCACCATACTGTTTTCTACAGAGGTTGTACCAGTTTACACTCCCATCAACAGTGTAGAAGTATTCCCTTTCGCCGCATCCTCTCCAGCATCTGTTGTTTTTTGAGTTATTGAGGATGGTCATCCTGACTGGAGTTAGCTGGTATCTCAGTGTAGTTTTAATTTGCATTTCTTTGATGACTAGTGAGGCTGAGCATTTTTTCAGGTATCTGTTGGCTGCTTGTATGTCTTCTTTTGAGAAGTGTCTATTCATATTTGCCCACTTTGTAATGGGGCTGTTTGGTTTTTTCTTTTTGACCAATATGAGTTCCTTGTAGATCCTAGATGTTAGGCCTTTGTAAGACATAGAGTTGGCAAATATTTTTTCTCAGTTTGTGGGTTGTCTTCTTGCTTTCTTGATGATTTCTTTGGCTTTGCAGAAGCTTGTCAGTTTGACGAGGTCCCATTCGTCTATCTTCTCTCTTATGGGCACTTGGGGTTTTGATCAGGAATTGGTTGCCAGTTCCAATTTCCATAAGGGTGTCTCCTGCAAACAAACTAAAAAGTAAATACTTTACTTAGATTAATCAGAGAACTGAAGTCACAGGACACACTGCCACTCCAAAAGACAGAGCAATAAGCCAATATAGAGAATCACAATCACCAGGAGCAGAAGCCACTGGAGCAAGAAAAAAGAGAAACACTTAAATCGTAGCTTCAATGTTGCTAGAGACTCAGTGTGGACTATCTTGAGAGTTAAATACTCCTTGGGGCCAGTGTAGGGGATTCCCACACACTTTCTGGTTTTTACTTACCTCCAGGGTCCTCAATAGGTTCTCACTGTGAAAAAAAATCCCACTTTGTTTGGTCAGGTGAAAGGAAAAAGTAATGTATTAGTTTGCTGAGGCTGCCCTAACAAAATACTACTATGTAGGTGGCTTAAATAACAGAAATGTATTATCTGGAGGTTAGAAAAGTCTGAAATCAAAGTGTTGGCAAGGTTGGTTCCTTTTGAGGTCTGTGAGGGAAGGATCTGTCCTAGGCCTCTTTACTTAGCTTGTAGATGGGTATCTTCACATTCACATGGCATTCTTCCTGTATCTTCATATTATCTTCCCTCTGTGAATGGCACTGTGTCCAAATTTGCGAGGATACCGGTCATTACTGAATTAAGGCCCCAATCTAATGTCCTCACTTGATTACCTCTGTAAAAAGTTAATAAATAAAAATAAAGTCACATCTAAAGTACTGGAAATTAGGACTTCAGCATTTATATGGACATAGGGAACATAATTCAACCCATTTTAAATAGCAATTTTGAAATAAGCCCTGAGTGTTATATTCTCCATAACAAAGGACTTTCCTCAGGAAAACTACCGTCCAGAGCCTTATCCTATAACAGGCGACAACTCCAGCTCCTTCTAGTCTTCTAGTCTTCCAGTCTCACCTAAGGCAGAATAAAAGTAGCTGTGAAGGTCAAGGCCTAGAGGATCAGGCTAACCAAAAGACTGACACCTAACCATAGGATTATAGAATGCATCCTTTTCACCTGCACCTAACATCAACACAACAATTAACATTCACTGAGTTTCTACAACTTTTTATGCCAGAAACTGTGCTATAAACTGCAAATGCATTATTTCAGTGTCATTCTTACAAATAAATATCAAGCAAAGTAGATATTATTACTCACATTTTACAGATGAGAAAACAGAGGCTTGTAAAATGACATGTCTAAGGTCATACACAATTACCTGAAAGAATCGGGATTCTAACTTAGGTCTGTCTGTCAGATGCCAAAAGCCTGTGCTCATTTTTATCATACTTAGCTTAGAAAGGAAGCAACACAATCATTTTTTAAAGATTTACTGACCTCAGAATTTTATTATTTTCTGGTAAATAGTTTTATTAAACCATAATGTGCATACAGAAAAAGCACATGAGCAACAAAGTCAACAAATTATCACTAACTGAACAAACCCGTGTATCAAGAAACAGAATTCATCCCAACCCCCCACCAAAGCCTCTTGTGCCTCGTTCCAGGCAGTGCTGCTGACCAAGTGTAGCTACTTTTCTACTTTGATCACCGTACATTAATTTGTTCCATTATTGAACTTTATTTAAATGGAATTATATAATATGTTCTCTTTTGGAGAGCTCTTGGAGCTTTTGACCAACATTTGATTTTTAAGATCTATCATTTGTTGCATGCAGGTTTAGTTCCTTCATTTTTATAAGCAGCAAAATATTATATTGTATGGCTATATCCCAATATATGTATCCATTCTACTGTTGCTAGACATTTAGACAGTATTAACTTTGGAAGTTTTTTCTGAACAGGATTTGGTGAAAACGATTACAGATTTTCCTTGAGTAATATTCACTGGGTAGTTGGAACTGGTGACAAGGCAAAGAGGGATAGAGATAGGGAGAAAAGCGGAAAGGCTGTTACACAAGATCAAACAAGGTTTTGAGGGTGAAGAAGAAAATTGTTATGTTGGGGTCGGAGAGAAAGAGTTGCTGAGGAAAGATATAAAAATGTTTGGATATAGAGATTAATTGGTCCTAGGGCACAAAGGCTTAAATAAGGAAGTCAAAGACGACATAAAATAGTTTAATCCATTGAAAGAGGAAAGAAATTTGGGTAAGAATGTTCACTGGGAGAGAAAACTCACAAGTTTGGGGGTGAAATGGTCAGAGGATGAAGAGCAAGTGGGTATCCTACACGGGAATTGAAAGGACAAAGTGAGAGGACAGTGAGGAAAGGGAAAATAACAGGGAAAAATTTCTGGAGAGTGTTGTTTAAGATGCAATTGAACAGGATCAAATCTGGGGAGGCATCACCAATGTGAGAAGAGGCCAAAAGACGGCAGTGAAGAAAACAAAGAAGGCATGGCCTGAGAGGTAGAAGGATCACCTGGATAGAGTCCCATTATAGAAGACTAGACAGAAAAGAATTTGGGGACGCATGTGTGTAGGGAGGGAATGTGTTATATTAGATTCAGGATAGACTATGGGGGAACAAGATTCGAAGAAAGGGTCCTTGAATTTGGCAACAGGGGAGCTTTCAAAAGAGGAGTTTCCATAGAGTTCTGGCAGCTTTACAGAGTTCTGAAAGGAGTGGGTGGTGAAAGAATGTCTAATAGGGCTCCAAAGACTCATTTAAGAACGATGGCAATGAATGAAATTATTGGAAGAGATAATGTCAATGGGCTGAGGAAAAGCACCAATGCAAAGAAAGAATGAGTGATGTATGTGAGGTCTGAGGGGAGTTAAGGTAACCAACAGAGAGCAAGGTCTCTGATACAAATATATTGAGATGGGAGATGAGGAGCTGAGGCACTCAATTCAACAAATATTTATGGAATATTTATTCTAAGATATGTACTCTACTAAGGCTGGGGATATAGAGATTAAAAAATGTATTCTCTACCCTTAAGCTCCTTTTGGTACAGTGGGAGAAACTCGATTACAGTCTGATAAGTACCTAGTAGGGACAGATGATGTTGCAGAACATATAATTTCTACATAAGCCTGATTAAGAAGACTTGAAGGTTCAGACATCTGAGCTGATACATGAAACTACCAGAGAAAGAAGATGAGGAAATGGTTTTCTAAGAGGAGGTAAATGTTACAGCAGCATTACTAATAATAGCCAAGGGTATAAACAACTAAAATCCATCAGTTGGCGACAGAGAGCCAGTGGTTAGACATTTACCAGCACACCCGTGCATGGTAGCCACTAATATGGAGGCAGTAATGAAAACTATGTGAACGAATGCTATCACCCAGGTAGAGTGGGATGAGAAGAGGGCCCAGAAATCAGACTAGGAAGAGAAGCTTCAAACACCTCAAATCAGAATCCCCAAGTAGTTCTCAGACCAGTAAAAAAGAGGAAAGTTATGCTTTTCTGACTATATAGCCAACGTACCTGGTCAGGAAGGAAAAATGTTGGCAAATTAGTGTTCATCTGTTTCTTGGAGACCAGCCAGAGAGTGAGAAATTAGCGAGTTGCCTGGGTAAAAAAATCCCACCCTGAAATCCACATCTTGTTACACGAAGTCAGTTATGAAAGGACAGCAATGCCTGCATTGCCTAATTGGGCATGGGGGGTGGGTGGCTAAGAGGAATCTTCTCCTATAAAAAACAGTTAACAAGACTCCTTTATTTACACATTTGTACATCTCTACAAGCATTTAATGAGAACTTCTTAGGTTTCAGGCTTAGACTCGGGACAGTGAACACAGGATGAGTGAGTAATATGTCAACAGTAAGTACTGGAGGATTGTGATAGCCAGAGAAATCTTGGGGAGGTGGGATTTGAGCTGGACTTTGAAGGTTGGCTCAGAAGTATCTGGATGGAAGGAAGAGGGTGGGAACTGTTTTCTAAATGAAGCATAATAGAACTAGGAAAGGAGACAGGAATAATAGTACTTAACATTTAAAGATTTTTTTACTATGTGCCAAACACCATTCTAAGAGCTTTAAGTGCACTATCTCATTTAATCCTCAAAATAACCTTATGAGGTAGGTACTGTTACTCCAATTTTTCAGATGAGAAGACTGAGCCCACATCACAGCTAAGTGGCAGAAGAAGCATTATGAACCCAGGCAGTCTGGCTCCAGAGTCTACAGTCTTAATTAATATCCTGCCTACTTCCTGGAGTATGCAAGGCTATTTCATGAGGACGTGGGAAGATAGAGGTCCAACTGGATCACAGACTGTGAAGCTGTGAGTGGGAGAGTTTGATAGGTAAAGAGAGAGCCAACTTAAAAGTACCTTGAATTCTAGAGACTCACATCTAGTGTTGTAGAACAAGCCCAGCAGGCCCAGACTTGAATTAGAATGTGCCATTGATTAGCTATGGGACATGGGGCAAAGTCAGTGGTGGTCTCCATCTCTTTATCATTCAACTGAGTCTGTCGATGCCTATTTTGTAATTTGCTGTGGGTACTGAATAAATAAAGTGCATAAAGTGTCCAGCACAGAGTAGATGACCATAATTGGAAACTATTACTATTCTTACTTTATGACTTGTAGAGTTCTCAGCACAGCCTTCAGAACAGTATTTTAGTGTTTTTAGTCTAATTCCTCAAAGGCCCATCTAAGTGGAGTTCCTGGCAAAAACAGCATTTACACTTTTGGGGGTCATTTCCTCTTTTGGTGGCTTGTGGCTCAGACTACTGAACCCTCTAAAGCCTTGGGTGGTTGGTCCCTTCCAGTTGGTAAGTATGACCAAAGACTGGCTTAGGTTAGAGAAACTGCTCCACATATACGCCCACCATTCCTGGGGGTAGTGAGCTTTTTGGGGTGCCCCATTGAGATGGGAACAGCAAAAAAGAAGTGAGGCTGTATCTCAACTTCTCTTACTGATATTGGTCCATATATCACTGCTAGACTCTGGAGATATCTGTATAGCTCCATCCCTTTTATCTACACCAGTCCAGTTCACTGCAGTTAGCAGCAAGTAACTGTGAGAAACACATGTTCTGGGCACCTGTTTGCTTTCTGACCTTTCTTCCCCTTTTTCTAGTACATCCTCTTTGCTCTCTGATGAGTGATATGCCTCTCCTTTTTTACCTTTTGGATCTGCTAAGGAAACTCTTAACCTGCTTGGTGTCTTCCTGGAAATGTAGTTGTTGGAAGCATGCAATTGAAAGCATGACTAGAACTAGCTAATGTTTTCAAGAATCTTGAAACTGTAAGTCTAAGTAGACAGTGAAATGTATTACTTTTCACATGTCTTCAAATGTCTTAAGGTATAGCTGTCACCCAGAATAGAAAAATCAAAGAGTTTTCTCTCTTCTGGGTTCTAAATATCTGCCTAAAGATCTGAGGTACTTCTTAAAGGTGACCTGCAAAGGGAACAGAGGGGGTTCCCCACATAAGATTCTATCTGTAGTCTGTAAAGTGGGTCTCTGTTGACTTTCTACAGGAGGGGCCAGGAGAACCACATTATTTTCTGCTTAGGCCATAATTGATGCCTCACTCAGCAGGCAAATTGGCATATATGGCCTCAGATTTCAGAATAAACTCTTTTCTTGCAGTAGTCCTGGGGCAGGTACTCCGATTGAGATAGGATACATCAGATCAAGTTGTCTCGCCTTCTCTATAGTGGCTCAATGATTCTGCTGGCTTTAGCTCTTTCCTATAATCCCTTAGAGGACAGTAGACTCTCCAGAGCACATAGCCAACCTACTAAATATCCTCAGAGTTGAACTAAGAAGGACAGGAAGAGAGAATGAGTATTAATGGCAGCTACTTGGTCAGAGCAATTCTTGGTCCTAATAGTGTAATGAAGGATTCTAAACCAGACATTCTTGATTCTTTCTCTCATACCTCATAACTGTTTTTCTCTCATAATTGGGTCTACTGTCACAGTTTACCCAGAATTTGACCATCTTTTCATTTTTTTTGCCACTGCCACTTAGTTCTAAGCCACCACTTACTCATTGCTCGCCTTAGTCATCCTCTTATTTCTGCCCTTGCCCCGCTATAGTCTCTTTTCCTCACAGTAGCCAAAGAGACACTTCTAATACTCAGACCTATTATGTTACTTTTCTGCTTTAAACCCTACAATGGCTTCCCACCTCATTCGGAGTAAAAATCAAAAAGCCTTACAATGGCTAGCAAATGCCTGCATAATTTGTTCCCTCATTACCTCTACAACATTATGTCTCACCACTTTGCCTCACACTCACTCTGTTCCAGCCACTCTTGCCTCTTTGCTGGTCCTTGGACATACCAGACACATCCCTGCTACAGGGGTTTTATACAAGCTGCTCTCTCTGTCTTGAAAAATCTCCCCCAAAGCATTCAAATAATTCACTCCCTTACTTCCTTCAGATTTTAAGTCAAATTATGTCTCTTTTCAGTGAGATAATCCCTAACTACCCTATTTAAAACTGAAGCTACCCATACTCCTTATGTCTCTTCCCCATCTCATTTTCCTCATAGTATTTATCATTTTCTAATGTACTACGTTTATTTTATTAATTTATTTATAGTCTGTCTCCTCCTCTACAATATAAGCTTCACAAAGGGCAAGAATTTGTGTCTTTTAAAAAACTTCGGAATATTCCCAGCACCTACCACAGGGACTGGCATTGATAGATGCTCAAAAATTTTGTTAAATGAATTTTCTTAAAAGATGCTTATCACTCAGGAAAATGTTCCTTTACCTAGCTGGGTCTCAGTTTCTCCCATGGATAACATAAGGGAATTGGATTGGGTGATATCTCAGATCTCTTGTATCTCTAGTGCTAGATCTAAAGATCTGGTTAAAACACAGCTTCTGGAGCCAGATTACTTGGGCTTCTCCCCCTACTACCTTGAGACAGGTTATTTCACCTCTCTAGGCCTCTCAGTTTTCTTATCTGAAAAATGAAGATGATAAAAATAGACCCTGTCTCAAAGGGTTGCTCTGGAGATAAAATAAGATCATCCCATATATAAGCATTTTAACACAGTGCATAGCATTCAATAAACATTAACTATTGCTTTTAGGGTGATCATTAGCAAGTACCCACATTAGCAGCCTTCCTTAAGCTCAAAACCAGCTTCAGTTGCTGATGGTATGAAAAAGAAAAAGTAAAACAACCCCCATAACAACAAACTCACCTGAGGTTTATATGCAGCTCATATGCCACTCATATGCATACAGCTGGCCTTTTCCCCTTCCCCCACCCCATTACTAAGACAGAAGAACAGCTTGTTCTCTTGTAACCTGATGTCCCTGGATAAGAGGGAGGGGGAGAGAGGCAACGTGTGATTGCCATGGCCACCCGCTGCATCTCGGATTCCACAGGGAAGCAGGGCATGGGGGCTTATTCACAATCACCCACAAACCTGGCCATGGATGGCTTCAACCATGGTTGTTCTAGTGGCAGGGGCTCATCCCAGGCGTTCTGCTAGGATGGCAAGGGATGATGTTCAAAGCCACCATCAGCAGACATGATTCAAACAGCTGGCCAGGTCTTTGGGACCAGAGATGCGTAGGCTCGCTAGAGTAAGGCTGGTTGTGGATAGGTTACCAGAATGGAAACTATAAAAGGTGACCAGTGAATAAAACTAAGGAAATGATAAGCATGTTAATATAGTTTACATTTTTTGTGTTTTACTGTGTAACAGGTACTTTATACACACTTTCATTTAATTATCCAATGAGCTCAGTAGTTTTCAACTTAGTTACATGTTGGAAAATTTGAAAAAAAAATTAGTGTCCAGGCTCTACTGCACAAATTAAATCAGAATTTCTGGCAAAAAAAAAAAAAATTTAAATTTCCTTCTCCCTAGATAATTATGATGTATGGCCAGAATCGAGAACCCACTACACACACATACACACACACACACACACACACACACACACACACACACACACTCTAACATTTCACAGATGTAAAATATGAAGTTCAGAAAATTTGCTTCAGGTCACCCAGTACTAGACTATACTGCCTTCCTCAGAATCAGTACTACAACACTGAAAGACTTGAACTCGGGACCTGGGGCCAGAACCTGGAGCAGGAGCATTGTGGTGGGACCATGTGTGGCTTAGACTGAATCCCCTGCACTGGGTAGGCATCTGGGATGTTGTAGTCCAGAGGCTGGTAAATAAGTTCAGTACCATGGGCAACTGCTGGCATTTGGGGGATTTCTTGCCTCAGTCAAGACAATATTGACTGACCCACCCATTAGTGATAATTATCACAAAGGTATTGAGCTACCATTCATCCTCCTCATATTTCTCTCACTAGATTTAGGCGTAATGCAGCAGCAGTGACATTAAGTCGTTATCTCTTTTCTTTCTTTTCCTTCTTTTTTTTTTTAATATAGAGAGACTGGGTCCCACTCTATTACCCAGGCTGGAGTGCAGTGACACAATCATAGCTCACTGTAACCTCAAACCTAAAACTCTTGGTGTCAAGCAATCCGCCTGGCTCAGCCTCCCAAAGTGCTAGAATTACAGGTGTGAACCACTGCACTCGGCACTAGGTCATTATTCCTTTAACTATGGAATACGTACCACTGGAGGTACACAGGATGGTTTAGGAGGTAAACAGATGAACATTTTTAATTTCAGTAGTTACGTATTTATCATGATGTATATTAGAAATTTATATCTATTTCCAACATATACAGCCCATGATTTCATAAGTATTATTGCTTAAGACTAAATTGATTAAAATATTGAAAATTTACTTGAGCTAAAGAAACTTACTAAGTTAATAATAATAGTAGAAATGGTTGACACAAGAATATGGCTCCAAAATTCAAAATGGTATAGATGAATGGCTAAAGAGGAAGAAACATAAATGTCCGGAGTCATTCGTTTGTTCACACAATCATTTATTCAACAAACATTTACTGAAAAACCACTATGAGCCAGGTTTTATGTTAGACACAATAGATAAATGAAGAAAGAGTAAGAAATAATTCTTGCCTTCAACACAGAAATGAACATATACACTGGAAATTCGGTATAAATAAGCACAGGGTATAGTGGGAGTGTACGGAGGAGTACAGGTTATGGAGACAGAGACAATGGGGAATTGGGAAGGTTTCCAAGAAAAGGTGGCTTAGGCATGTAAAAAGGAGAGGGAGGGAAAGATGATGTCAAACTGAAGGCAGTAGAAACAAGGCAGGGAAGTGAGAAGCTGCAGGGTATAAATGTGTAATGATTGGCTGGGGGGAGGGGTGAGGAAGGAAGTATTCAATTACTAGAGAAAAAAAAAATACAAGACTAGGAAGTAAGGAGAGAAAAGGCTGGAAATATCTGCCTGGATTGAATTCTTGCACTCCAAGAAAAGGGGTTTGAGCTTTATTTGTTCTTTATTCTTTGGACAGGCTTGGCTTGATATCTGGGTTAGAGGGTTGATGTTCAAATCCTAGTTTTAACACTTTTAAAAAAATTGTGTCTCAGTGGACAAGTTTGCCTAACGTTTCTGAGCTTTAGTTTTCTCATCTGTCAAGTGGGAAAAATAATAGTACATCTTTCTTAGTATTAATTGTAAAGGGTTAAATTAAATCTCAATTATAAATCACTTTTCATGGTGCTTGGCACACAAAGTAAGTCCTAATTCTTGTCTGTTCTTCCCGATAGGCAACGCAGGAATAAAGAACATACCTCTTGTGGTTTTCCTCCGGAGATATTAGCAGCCTGTGTTTATAATATGAGCTAGTCTGTATTCCTCTCTCATTTCATCTCCATATTCAATAAACTTTTAAAGAACATCTGCCATGTAACAGACCTTTTGCCTATTTTATTTCACTTAATTTGCACAAGAATCCTGATGACAGAATGACTGTGTAGTGGAAAGTCCAGTGAATAGGGCAGGGCTATTACACTATCTTGACTTCAACCTGAGCAGCTATACTATGGTTCCACAACAATTATGGTGCAGTGGATGCCACATTTGTTTATTTTTTCTTCATAGATAAAAAAATAAAAAATCAAGAATTATTTTCCTGACCCTGGGAGAAGAAAAGGAGCTGAAGACATAGGGCCCTATTTGCTGGGAATTTGTTCCAGTGCCCCTTGCTAGCCTGTGAGTCTGGATGCATAGTCAGTATCTTCTAGATTTTAGCTGTTTTGTCTCCTGAGATTCGTTTATTGTTATTATTATTATTGTTGTTAAAAAACCCACATAACAAAGTTTACCATCTTACCATCTTAACCATTTTAAATGTAATGTTCAGTAGTGTTAATTACATGCACATTGTTATAAAACAGATATCCAGATTTTTTCTCAGTCAAACAAAATGTTACATCAGTGTGTTCATTTTGTGATAATTCACTAATGTGTAAATCTAAGATTCATCCATTTTTCTGTATTTGTAGTACACTTTGAGAAAAAGTTTTGCTTTTTTTTTTGAGTTGGAGTCTCACTCCATCACCCAGGCTGGAGAGCAGTGGCACTTTCACAGCCACCCCAGTGTGGACCTGCTGGGCTCAGGTGATCCTTCCATCTCAGCCTTCCAAGTAGCCAGAACTACAGGTGCGCGCTACCGCACCCAGCTAATTTTTTGATTTATTGTAGAAATGAGGTCTCGCCAAGTTGCCTAGGCAGTTCTTTTTAAAAGTGATAACATTGAATAAAATACCAGCAAATATTCCAGTTAATTTTTTAATGAATAATCCAATTACCTGTAGAAATTAGAGATGATGTTAAGTTTCTTGAATGTAAAACAAAAGCTACACATTTTATTTTATTTTTCTTTTCTTTTTTTATTATAAAGATGTGAGGTGCAATTCAAGGTTAGGTATACAAACGTTGATTATGCAGGTACCCTTGTTAATGAGGTATGCCCCTCCCTCCCCTAGCAGTTTCCCTCAACTGCTTATCCCACCCCCTCCCCTGACAGTTTCTCACTACTGCCAATCCTTTTCTTATAGTATTATAATTGTTCAAGGTTCGCTTATGAGCGAGAACATATGGTACTGTTCTTTGTTTCTGTGATGGATCACTGAGACTCCAAATCCATCCAAGTTGCTGTGAAGTCCATATGTTTGTCTTTCTTTATGGTTGCATAATTTTCCATTGTGTATATGTACCACATTTTTTTTATCCAGTCCAGCTTCGATAGGCAACGTGGTTGGTTCCGTGTTTTTGCTATTGTAAATAGAGCTGCAACAAACATACGTGTGCAGGTATATTTTTTGCTGATGGGAATGCAAACTCGTGCTACCTCTCTGGAAGACAGTGTAGCGATTTCTGAAAGAACTAGAAATTGACCTTCCATATGACCCAGCAATTCCCCTATTGGGAATATACCCAAAGGAACTCAAAACTACATATTTAAAAAATACTCTATACAATTTAGAAGGGGAAAGACATTAGTTCAATACTAAGTAATTTTAACTGGCAGAAAAGAAAATAAAGAGGTCTTCAGGCCCAGGTAAAATGGCATACATAAACTTGTTTCTCCTGGCTTCTCCCAACTAGGCACAACAATAAACCCTGGTAATAAACCTTTTTGTTCCTATGGGCCTTGAGACTCCCTTCCCTACAGCACTTGTTGGTTAGGAGGTCACCTGTAAACGCAGGATCCCTCTAGAACAAGGGACCCAGCCTGCAAGCTTCTTTTTGTGCCTGAGTATCCCCTTCCCAACACAGACAGGCCAGGCTGCCCTGAGGTAGGTTGGTGGGGGCGGTCCTGCACAACACTTTGCCAACTGTGGGAAGTCTTCATGGAGACTTTCTTCTCCCACCTAGAGGTACCACACAGCTTAGCCTGGGGAAGCACCTTCTGCCTCTACAGGCAGAGTCAACACAGACCAGTGAAAAGTCTCAGAGACATCAGGTAAAACAAGCAGACCAGAGTACAGCAAAGGCTCTAAAAGTTAAACTGTCATTGGAACCACAGCACACAAGAGTAGACCAGGACTTGCATGCCCAACTTAAATAAGAAGATTGCTTAAAATAGAGGTTGTATATAGGACTCTCAGAGTTTCCTAACACAATAGCAAAAATGTGGATTTTTGCAGAATATATTTTTGAAAATCACCTGTAATACCAAAAGCCAGGAAAATAACTTGAATGAAAAAAGACAACCAAATGATGCCAATATTGAGATGAATCATACGTATGTTGGAATTTTGTGACAAAGACTTTAAAGCACTCATCATAAAAATGCCTCAATCGGCAATTATGAACACAGTAGAAATGCACACAAAAAATAGAAAATCTCTGCACTAGAAGTCATAAAAAAGAACCAAATGCAGACTGAAAAATATATTAGCAGTAAAAGAACATTTAAGAAAAAAGGTAATTATGCTGAGTGAAAAAATCCAGTACTAAAAGATTATGTACTTGTTGTATAATTATATTAATATAAAAGTTTTGAAATGACAGCATCATCAAAATTGGGAACAGTTTAGTAGCTGTCAAGACTTAGGGGTTTGATTCAGGAGAGGAAGGTGGGTGTGAGAGATCCTTGTGGAATGGAACTGTTTTATATCCTGACTGTGTTGGTAGACACATAGACATACGCCTGTATTAAATTGAATAGAACTAAATACACACACATACACAGAAATGAGCACAAGTAATACTGGAGAAAACTACATGAGATCAGTGGATTGTATCAATGTCAATGTCATGGTTGTGATATTGTACTATTTCTCACTGGGGGAAACTGAACGAAGGTCCATGCTCTGTGTTATTTCTTACAACTCCATGCAAATCTATAGTTCAAATAAAAAGTTTAAATAACAATTAAAAGCAAGGTAATGTATGCTCTAAGTGCTTTATTAAAATAAAATTGATTTTCTGACTTGTGAAATAGAGGAAAAAGTATTTTATTGTGAATTATGATTTTTCTTTGTTTTATGTAAATGCAGTATTGGCACAAACTTGGAATATGTTAGCTTTGTAAGTTACACTTGTGAGCAGTTTTGAGGTGTAAAACCTGGAGTTTTATTGCAGAATTTAGTGCACTTTCAGAGTTAGTACATTTAGCAGCCAAAATAATGTTGGCTTTTAACTCCATATATTAGGCTTATCAATTATTAGAGATGAACTAGCATCTATATCCAGTTTTAAAATCTATATGGATTAAATTAGAAAACAAATAAATTCTATGAGTTCCCACTAAGCGGACTTGGCCGAAGTCAAATGTCAATTGCTTTGTGGGATTCTTTCACCTCCCTTTGATTATATCAGAATCTTGGGGTTTGGGCAGTCCAGGAGGGGAAAAAAAAGAAGATCCTGGTTATCAGGGTGTGGCAACAAAGATCTCATTGCTTCCCCTCCAGGCCAGTGTGGTCCATTCAGAGGGGAACTTTGCTGTTCCCAGCCCTTCCTCCACGCCTAGTTCTGCAATGGGGCCTTTCACTGAGGCACTTCAGGCTTCACACAACTACTACTCTCCCAGATCCTGTCACTACAGACATGCTCTGTGAGAACAGAGACAGAAGCAGAAAACTGGTGGTTCTAGTTCACGTCCTCTCCTGAGGGAAGCTGTGCAACTTATCACCCTCTTTTTGTCTTGGCAACTCAACCCTATCCCCATGATGAGTTTATATGAACTTCAGTAAGTAGCAGAATCACTTGCTCTCATTTACAAAACTCTTTTGTAAGCTTCCTCAAGGAGATTTTTGAACTGAACTTTGAAGCAAAAATAGAAATGACCCAGGTGAAAGGATTAAGGAGTAGGAGGCTAGAGTGAGGGCATTACAGACAGAGAAAGGAGCATGATGTGATCAGGAAATTCTGAGTATAGGTCTGTTTGGATAGAACGTGAAATGAAGTACAGAAGTTTGGGGGCCTGGATCATGAAGTGCTTGAATGAAATTCTAAGGAGTTTAGAATTTATCCTATGGTTGATGGAGTGCCACTGAAGAGTTTTAAGTAGGATATTAATATAATCAAATTTACATTTAAGAAAAGCTAGTCTGGTTAATAGGGCCACACATTGCACAGTGTGAATGATGTGATCTGGAGTTGTGCAATGTGGCAGCCCTGCTTGGCAGCATTATGAAGCAGAAGTTTTAAAGGGGCAAGATGAGAACTGGGACAGTCATTTAAAAAGGACTATTGCAGCCGGGCTCAGTGGCTCAGCCAGTAATCCCGCGCCTTTGGGAGGCTGAGGTGAGTGGATTGCCTGGGCCCGCGGGTTCGAGGCCCGCCTGGGCAGGGAGACCTCATCTCTACAATAAACCAAAAAATCAGCTGGGGGTGGTAGCGCATGCCTGTAATTCTGGCTACTCGGAAGGCTGAGGTGGAAGGATCGCCGGACCCCAGCAGGTCGAGGCTGCGGTGGCCGGGAGCGGCCACTGCACTCCAGTCTGGGCGACAGAGTGAGACTCCAACTCAAAAAATAAAAAAAAAAATAAAAATAAAAAGGACTATTGCAATATTCCAGACAAAAGATAATAAGGACCTGAACTAGAGTGGAGAGAACTAGTTGTATGGAGAGGATAATTCAAGGACAAAGTAGAAAGTTCAGGTAGCAGGGCATGGCAGCTTTGGATGTAGAGAAGAAATGAGAGGGATAAGTGAAGAATGACTCCTCAGGTTTCTGGGTTAGGTGACTGGACATAGCCATCAACTAAAGATGGGATATTATGGTATATGCGAATTGCTAGAAATCAGCTAACCAGCCCATTTAAAGGTCAAATTAATAAGTAAGCCCTTTATTAAAGCCGGCGATCAAGAGGGGGCTTATGCCTCCCAAACTCTAGACAACAAATGAAATTTGCGGGGAGTTTTTGTAGGCAAAAGCAGTTGGGAAACTGAGTCATTACAGAGATAAACACATGAAACACATGTTCTGGGCTTTGACACATAGTACACTTAGATAAGGGGGCACACAGTATACTCAGATAAGGGGGCAGCGTTAGAGCACTGGGTGGGGTGCAGGGCTGTGAGGGTTGTTTATGAGCAAAATTTTAAAATTCTTGCATCAACCACACAGAAGTTTAATAACAAGTTAACAACATGGAGACAAGCCACAAAATGGAGTTTTACATTTTAAATACAAACAGGTTTTATCCAATATGCTGTAAACACTTTAAACATTTCATAAAATACAGCAAAAAACACTTTAAATACTTCAATTAGAAAGACTGGGATGGGAAAAATATGAGTGCAGATTTGAACAGAGAGAAGTGGAGATGTTCAGTGGGCAGTTAGATATATGTCAGAAGCTTAAACAGGACTAGCTACTAAATTTAAATGTGAAGCTACTTGTTCAAAAATTATAAAGAATTTCAAGGCAGCAACAGCAGAGCATTAAACCAAGTGCGGACCCTTCTAAGCATGAAGCCCTGTAAGACTTCACAGGTCACATGTCTGTGAGGCTAGTTCTGAACTTATAGAGGGGTCAGGATGATGGGTATGCATTTGGGAGTCATTGGCATAGAGATGGTCCTTTAAATTCTGAGAGTGGGTGAGATTATTTAAAGAGAACTTGTAGAGTGAGAAAAGCAGAGAGGGTTGAGGATAAATGCACAGGGGAACACCAACAGTTAAAGAATAAACAGGAAAGAGAGCCCCCAATGTTGTGTCCCAGTGACATGTAGGCAAGAGAGGTAGAAGTTTTTGAATCTAGACTACCTGGGTTTAAATTCCAGCTCTGCCACTTTTCATTATAACCTTTTTGGTGCCTCCATTTCTTTATCTGTAAATGAATATGATAGCAATGTATCTATTGTATGAGGTTGTATGATTATTAAATAGGCTATTATGTGTAAATATTTAAAATGTTGCTGAAGACATAGAAAAAACTATGTCATTGTTAGCTATAAGATAAATTTCTCCCCCCCTTCTTTTTCTTCTTCCTCTTCCTCTCCTCCTTCTTCTCCTTGTTCTCCTCCTCCTCCTCCTCCTCCTCCTCCTTTTCCTCAGTAGCAAGAGGAAACCCAGTAATGGAAGTGACCTGAAAGCCAAAGGTGAGAACTTTAAAGAATTTGATTACTGGTATCAAATGTAATAGAAAGAGCCAAAAAGATACCTGACACAGCCATTGGTCTTGACAATTAGGAAGGAGATTATTATTGAACTGAAAGAGGGAGGGCAGTGAGAGGAAGTATGGAAACCAGATTTCAGTTTTTCAGAAAGAAAAAGAAAGAAAGAGAAAGAAAGAAAGAGAAAGAAAGAAAGAAAGAAAGAAAGAAAGAAAGAAAGAAAGAAAGAAAGAAAGAAAGAAAGAAAGAAAGAAAGAAAAGAAAGAAAGAAAGAAAGAAAGAAAGAGATGGGCCATACTAGATTGCTTTAGCATATTTGTAGAATGAGAGAGGTTGGAGATGTTGGAGAAAGAGGCATTGATAGTGAAAGGACTCAGAGGGCACAGAAGAGATACTTTATCCTGGATGCTTGAGGGAAAAAGGCAAGGTTGGGTGTGCATGCAGATATATTTGCTAGAAAGAGGGTGGCAGGCTGAGAGTTTATGTCCGATAACCTTCATTTTTTCTTTTGAAAGATTTTTTAAAATTGAGAAATGTTTCATACAGAAAGGTACATAAATCATAAATGTATAGCTCAATGAATGATCACAAAGTGAATACACGTGTAACCATCACGCAAGACAAGAGATAAGACGTTAGCACCCAGAAAGGGTCCTCTACTCATGCCCCTTTCTATCACATACCCCTCCACCCTGCTAAAAGATAACTGTTATGTGACTTTTGTGGTAATCACTTCCTAGCATTTATTTATATCTTGACCGCCTAGATGTGCATTCCTAAACACTACCGTTAAATTTTGTCTGTTTTGAACATTATATGACAATGAATGTACTATATCTTCTTTTGTATCTGACTTCTCTTGTGTAAATTACGTTTGTGGAATTTATCCATGGTGTACTGTAATTTCTTTATTTTCACTGCTGAATAGTATTCTATTATATGAATACAAAAAGCTGATCAGTCCACACTGAAGGAAATTTGGGTTGTGTCTAGCATTTGAGTGTTATAAATAAAGCTACATATCATTTGGTGTGTATGTACACACATTTCTGTTCTGTTTATTACTCAGGGTATACCTGTTAAATCATAGTGTAAGTAACCTTCCAATTTAATTGATATTGTCAAACTGTTTTACAAAGAGCTTGTACCAGTTTACATTCCCATCAATAGTGTAGGAAGATTATTGTTGATCCATAGCCTCTCCTATATTTGCCATGTGTCATACACTTTAGATATAAAGGTGTATGTGATTTTATGTTATTAGTCATTTGGATTTCTTCTTTTGTGAAGTGATTGAAAAGTCCTTCCTTCATTTTTCTATTGGGCTGTCTGTCTCTTATTGATAGGTAGAATTTTATATGTGCATTTTGGAAACAAGTCCTTTATGGGTTATATGTTTTGCAAATATTGTCTCCCCACTCCAAGGTTATGAAAATATTCTCCTATATCACTTTCTAAAGCTTTATAGGCTTGTCTCTCAATTTTAGGTGTATAACCTACTTGGTGTTGATGTAAAGTAGAGTTTCAATTTAATTTTGTCCCCTAATGGCGCCCCCATTATCCCAGCAACATTTATTGAAAACAAAAATCTCCCTTCATTTCCTGCTTTGTAGTGCCATTTTACCACAAAACAAGTGTCTATTCATATCTTTTGCTCACTTTGTAATGGGACTGTTTTTTTTTTTTCTTTTTGGCACATTTGTGTTCCTAGTAGATCCTAGATGTTAGGCCTTTGTCAGATATACAGTTGGCAAATATTTTTTCCCAGTCTGTGGGCTGTCTCCCCACTCTCTTGATGGTTTCTTTGGCGTTGCAGAAGCTTGTCAGTTTGATAAGGTCCCACTTGTCTATGGAGTTTTGATCAGGAATTGGTTGCCAGTTCCAATTTCATAAGAGTGTCTCCTGCGTTTTCTAAGGTTCTTACAGTTGGAGGTTTTACGCTTAGGTCTTTGATCAATTTAGAGTTGATTTTTGTGTATGGTGATAGAAGACATACAAGTAACCAACAGATACATGAAAAAATGCTCAACCTCACTAGTTATCAAAGAAATGCAAATTAAAACCACACAGAGATACCACCTAACTTCAGTCAGGATGGCCATCATCAATAGCTCAAAAAACAGATGCTGGAGAGGGTGTGGGGAAAAGGAAACGCTATTGGTGGGAGTGTAAACTAGTACAACCTCTGTGGAAAACAGTTTGGCGATTCCTAAACGATCTAAAAATCGACCTTCCATACGACCCTGCAATCCTCCTACTGCAATCCTCCTACATCTAGGATCTACTAGGAATATAACTCTGGTTATATTCCTCCTACTGGGAATATAACCAGAGGAATTCAAATCACTCTATGAAAAAATACCTGCACACGCATGTTTATTGCAGCTTTATTTACAATAGCAAAAACGTGGAACCAACCGTGCTGCCCATCAAAAGAGGACTGGATTTTAAAAATGTAGTACATATATACGGTGGAATATTATGTGGTCATAAAGAAGGACAAAATTATGAACTTTGCAGCAACTTAGATAGAATTAGAGTCTATAATACTGAGTGATCTATCATAGAAACAAAGAACTGAGTGCCACATGTTCTCATTCATAAGTGGACCTTGAACGATTATCATAACACTATAAGAAAGGAATTGGCAGTAGTTGGAAACTGCTGGGGGGGGCGGGATTGTACCCCACATCTTCAAAATAAAAAAAGTGTCCACATATGTGAAAGACTGCTTTATTGTGTCCTAACGTGTCTTATTGGTTAACTTGTACATTCTTATGGCAATATCATACTACCTTAATTACAGTAAGCCTTGGTATTTGATAAAGCAAGCCTTCCTGCCTCATTCTTCTGGATTAAGAGTGCCTTGAATATTTTGGCTCTTTTGCATTTCCACATATATGTTAGAATAAATGTGCCAATATCTAAATATATGTCTGCCAAAAATCCCGTTGGGATTCTTATTGGGATTGCAGTGAACCTATAGATTAATTTGGAGAGAAATGACATTTTTTTAATTGAGTGAGCCAATTCATGAATATGATGTATGTCTTTCTTATAAAGATCATCATCATACCTCTTAATAAATTTTTAGAATTTTACCTAAAGAATTATTGCACATCTTTTGTTAGATTGGCACTAGGTCTTCAGTAATTTTTGATGTTATTATAAGAGTGGCTTTTAAAATTTTCGTTTTCTGTTTGTTGATGGAATATAGATATGTAATTAATTTTTAGGTTTTACTTTTAATTTAGGTATGGCAAAAGTTATTCTTTTTGGTGTACAGTTCTATGAGTTTTGACAAATGCATAGTGTTGTCTAACCACCATTGTAATCAAGACTTAGAACAATTCCATTATTCCCCAAAACGTTGACCTCTGTCACTGACTGATCTGTTTTCTATTTTGATAGTTTTGCTGTTTTCAGAATGTCATTTACATGGATCAGTTTGTAGTCTTTTGAGGCTGGCTCCTTTCACCTAGCATAATTCATTTGAGATTAATCCAAGTTATATGTATCAATAGTTGTCCCTTGTCATTGATGAGTGGTATTTCATTATATGGATGTACTACTGTTTGTTTATTCATTCATTATTTGAGGAATAATTGATTTGTTTCCAGTTTGGGGAAATTATGAATAAATCTGCAACAACTATGTGTGCACAGACTTTTGTGTAAACAAAGGTTTTCATTTCACTTAGGTAATTACTCAGAAGTGGGATTCTGGGGTCATGTGGTAAGTACATATTTAACTTTAAAAGAAACTGCCGAACTGGATGCAGGGGCTCGTGTCTGTAATCCCAGCACTTTGGGAGGCAGAGGTGAGAGGATTGCCTGAGTCCAAGGGTTCGAGACCAGCCTGGGTAACTTGGCAAGACCTCATCTCTACAATAAATAAATAAAAAAATTACCTGGGTATGGTGGCACGTGCCTGCAGTTCCAGCTACTTGGAAGGCTGAGGTAGAAGGATGGCCTGAGCGCAGCAGGCTACGGCTGTGGTGGCTGTGAGTGTGCCACTGCACTCCAGCCTGGGTGACAGAGTGAAACTCCTACTCAAAAATAAAAATAAAATAAATTGCCAAATTGTTTCTCAAAATTGCTATGCCATTTTTCATTCCCCCTAACAATGCACAAGACTTCTAGTTGCTCTGCGTCCTTGTCAGTAGTTGGTATTGTCATTTTTTTCCAAATGGTTAGCTATTCTAATAGTTGGATGGTGATATCTTAATGTGGTTTTTCAAGTTACTCTTCCCTTCCTCTTCTTTTCTATATCATACTCTTAAAAAGCCCTAATGTCTAATGATACGGAGAATTTTTGCACTTTGCCAAGTGCCTTTTCTTTTAAAGCTTCTTAATTTATTTAGATTTCCTTACCTTTTACCTACTGTCTCGCTCTAGAATCCCATCCAGGATATCACATTACATTTAGTCATAATTTCTATGTAGGCTCCTCTTGGCTGTGACAGCTTCTCAGACTTTCCTTGTTTTTGATTATTTTGACAGTTTTGAGGAGCACTGGTCAGGTATTTTATAAAATGTCTCTCAACTGAGATTTGTCTGACGTTTTTCTAATGATTACACTGAAGTTATTGGTTTTTGGAGAAGACCACAGGTGTAAAGTGCCATTCTCATCATATCAAGAGTACACATTGTCAACATGATTTTTCACAGTTGATGTTAACCTGAAGTTAGTGTTTGTCAGGTTTCTCCACTGAAAAGTTACTCTTCTCCTCCCCGTCTTTTCTGTATCACACTCTTTGAAAAGAAGTCTCTATTTATAGCCCATACTTGAGTGGGATGAATTATTTTGAATTTTTATGCATAAAAGATTTGTCTTTCTCCCATTTGTTTGTTTATATCAGTATGAATTTATGGATATTTATTTTGTACTTTGGGTTATAATCCAATGCTACTTTGTTTTGTTGCTCAAATTGTTCCAGCTTTGAACATTGGGAACTCTTTCAGTTGATACCTGTGCCCCTTTAACATACCTCTATCATTGTGGCTTTTTTTTTTTTTTTTTTAGCAATTCCTTACTTTCTGGCACTACTAGATGTTCCAGGCTCATCTTGTACTGATATATTCCCTGCCCCAGTCACAGAATCAGCCATTTCTCCAAAGGAGCCTTGGTTCCTTTTATTGGAAAACGATATTAAAAACCAAGATCTGGCTGCTAGGTGTGCTTGTTCCTACTAGGGTGTCATTGCTTCTAGGCCCTCTCAGTGGACAGAACTAGGGAATATATGTATGTATACGAATCCATGGATACATACAATTCACTCTCTATCAGTATCTATGCTAAGCTAGACATGAATTTATACTGATGTCTCCAACACGAGAACAATACTATGTGGCTCATTCTACCCTTTTTCTCTTGCTTATCAGTAGCCTTCAACTCCAACAGTGAGAAACTTGGTTCTCACCATCCACTTACTTATTTGTTCAATTCAGGTGATATGTACAGTGGTTTCAGAATTGTTAACCTGTGCTCTTGTGGAAAAAAACAACTTATGGTAAAGTGCTTACGTACAGTTCCCATTATCTTTAGCCCTGTAATTTCCAGTCATTTTCAAAATTACTTAGGTCAGCACCTCTTTTTTCCCCACCCCCTTCAGTGAGGTTATGCCATTCATTTGTAAGACAGTTAAATTACTTTGTTACAACCTATATTCCATCCTGAAATCCCCAACTTCCTAGCTGATTTTTAAAATTTGCGTACATGAAAGTTTATTCTTTATGTTGTAAAGTTCTAGGAAGTTTGTCAGATTAATAGTGTCAAGTATCCACCAGTATAGTACTCTATAGAATAGATTCGTACATCCCCTCTGGTTCACCTAATTACTCTTTTTTTTTTTTTGAGTTGGAGTCTCACTCTGTCGCCCAGACTGGAGTGCCGTGGCCGCTCCCGGCCACCGCAGCCTCGACCTGCTGGGCTCCGGCGATCCTTCTGCCTCAGTCTTCCGAGTAGCCGGAATTACAGGCATGCGCTACCACGCCCGGCTGATTTTTTGATTTATTGTAGAGATGAGGTCTCGCTGCCCAGGCGGGTCTTGAACTTGCGGGCTCAGGCAATCCACTCACCTCAGCCTCCCAAAGGCGCGGGATTACAGGCTGAGTCACCGAGCCCGGCTACCTAATGAATCTTTTCTCCTCCCCAAGCTCCTAGTAACTACTCATCTGTTTTCAGTCTACAATTTTTCCTTTCCCAGAATGTCATATAAATGGTATGCAGTATGTAGCTTTCTCTGAATGGCTTAGCATATGCATTTAAGATTCATCCATGTTATTGCATGATAACTCATTCCTTTTAACTGCTGAAGTGTTTTATAGTATGAATGCACTACACTTGTTTATCCATTCACTTAAAGGACATGTTGGTTGCTTCCTCCCCCCTTTTTTTGTAACTAGAAATAAAGCTGCTGTAAACATTTGTATGCAGGTTTTTGTATGGACATAAATTTTCATATCAGTTGGCTAAATATCTAGAAACATAATTGCTGGATCATATGGCAAGACTGTGTTTAGAGTTGCAAGAAACTGCCAAACTGTCTTTCAAAGTGGCTGTACCATTTTGCATTTCTACTACCAATGAATGGGAGCTCCTGCTGGCTCCACATACTCACTAGCACCTGGTGTGTGAGTGTTCTGGATTTTGGTTATTCTAATAGATATGTAGTGATAGCTCATTATTTTAATTTGCAATTTCCTGATGACATATGATGTTGAGCACTTTTTCATATGCTTGCTTACTATCTGTATATCTTCGTTGATGAGTTGTCTGTTCAGATCTTTTGTCCATTTTTAAATGGGGTTGTTTGTTTTCTTACTGATGTGTTTTAAGAGTTCTTTATGTTTGGATAGAAGTCCTTTATCAAATATAAATTTTGTAAATATTTTTCTTGGCTTGTCTTTTCATTCTCTTAATGTCTTTCATAGAGTGGAAGTTTACATTTTAACTAGGCCCAACTTACCAATTTTTTTCTTTTATAACATGCGCTTTTGGTGTGGCATGTAAGAACTCTTGATCTAACCCAGGGTCACAAAAAGTTTCTTCCAGTTTTTCTTCTTAAAGTCTTATAGGTTTACATTTTATGGTTAGCCTTATGACCCATTTTGAGTTTATTTTTACATAAAAATGATTAGGGTTCATTTTTTGCATATATGGATGATCAAGTGTTCCAGCACCATTTGTTGAAAGCATATCTTTTTGATCTGTGTGTCTAACCCTCCGCCAATATAATCATTACTTTGATTTTTTATAGCTCTTACAGCCTTAACATTCAATAGAATGATTCCTCCAAGTACCACAGTATCTCGATTACCACAGTCAACAGTTAAACTAAAATATTAAGAGTTCTCTAACTTTGTTCTTTTTCAAAATGATTCTGGCTGTTCTTGTTCTCTTGCCTTACTATATGACTTTAAGAATCAAGCTGGGCACAGTGGCTCACACCTGTAATCTCAACACTTTGGGAGGCAGATGCAAGAGGACTGCCAGAGCCCAGGGGTTCGAGACCAGCCTGGGCAATATGGTGAGACCTCATCTCTACAACAAATTTAAAAATTAGCCGGTTATAGTTCATGTACCTGTAGTTCCAGTTACTTGGAAGGCTGAGGCGGGAGGATCACCTGAGCCCAGCAGGTCAAGGGTGTGGTAGCTGTGAGTGTGCCACTGCACTACAACCTGGGCGACAGAGTGAGATTTAGATTCCAAAGGGAAAAAAAATCAGCAGGTTGACATCTGGAAAAAGTTCTGCTAGAATTTTACTTGAGTTTGCATTTAATTTATAGATCAATTTTGGAAAAATTGACATCTTAGCAATATTGAGTCTTCTAATCCATGATCATGGTTCATATCTCTATGTATTTAGTTTTGATGTTTTTCATGTATGTTTTATAGTTTTTAGCATACATATCTTGACCATATATATTTTTTTCTTTTGTCTTAATTTTTATTTTAAAGATGTGCGGTACAATTCAGGGTTAAGTATACAAATGGTCATTGTACAGGCAAATTTTGGGACTCACCTTGCTTCCCACTTCACCTGACTTGAGATCAGGTACCCTTATTAATGAAGTGTGCCCTGTTCCTCCCTCCTCTGGCAGTTTCCCACTATTGCCAATCCCTTTCTTGTGGTATTATGATAATTGTTCATAGTTCACATGTGAGTGAGAACATGTGGTACTCAGTTCTTTGTTTCTGTGATAGATCACTGACTATTATAGACTCTAAATCTATCCAAGTTGCTGCAAAGTTCATAATTTTGTCCATCTTTAGACCATATGTTTTTAGTTTCTTACCCAAGTATTTCATTTTTCTAGTGTGATTGTAAATTGTACTTAAAAAACTTTTGATTTCTAATTGTTCATTGCTAGTATAGAAAAATGTAATTAATTTTTGTATATTGATTTTTGTAATTAATTTTTGCATATTTTGTAAATTTTGTATATATTCAGAGAGCTGCTAAACTAATTTATTAATTCTAAAATTTTTTTGTACATTCCATGAAATTTTCTACATAGACAATCATGTTGTCTGTAAATGAAGATAATTTTACTTCTACGTTCCCATTCTGTGTACTTTTAATTTCTTTTTCTTGTGTTATTGCACTAGGTAGGATTTTCAGTATGATGCTAAATAAGAGTGGTGAGAAGAGGAATGTTTGTCATTTTCATGGTCTTAAGGAAAAAGTATTCAATCTTGAATATTAAACATGATGCTAGCTCTAGATATACTCTATTAAGTTAAGGAAGTTCCTTTTATTCTTAGCTAGCTGTAAAGTTTTTAAAACAGTTTTATCAAGGTATAATTTATCTACCATAAAATTCACTTATTGTAAGTACACATTTAAATGATTTTTAGTACATTTATAGAGTCATGCAACCATCAACAAATCCAATTTTAGAACATCTCCCCGGACTCCTAGTTCCTTGAATCCCCAATCTCAAGAAGCCTGCTTTCTTGTCTAATATGTTGCCTTTGTCTGGACATTTTATACAAGAAAGTAAACACTCTCTTGTATTCCTGTATAAACACTGTATTCCTATTTCTGGATTTAGTCATTTGCTGTGGGGGAATCGCTCACTCCCAGTACTGGTAGGCCTTCCAATGTCTCTATGTGGGTGAAGAAAATCTCCAAACAATAGAGTTCAAAGATTGCTTTCCAGGCTGGGGCACTTGTGGTGAGATCACCTTGCTGGTGCCACTGAGGTCACTAAGTGGGGAGAGGAACTCTCTGACCTACAAGAATGAGACACTTTCCCAGGTCACTTATTGTTACTGGGGCTTTCACTTGATCACCCTTCCCAGTGCCACTGGGCCCAACTGGGGTTAACAGTAGGACTCTCAACTGATCTAGAGAAGGCATAAGCCTACGCAAGTCACCTTTGTCTAATATGTTGTGGTCAGTAGCATCAAGCTTGATTGCCTTTTGTTGTTGGGTGAGGAGTAGTAGGTGCCTAGTCAGTCCATCTTCCTCTTTCCACCATTCAGAGTCCTCTTATGGTTGCCTCTTGTGTTACATTATAGTTATACTTCGTGAGGAAAAGCAAGGAGAGATGAGTCTATGCCATGGTGTCTTGATCTAAGTCTCGACAGCATTTATATTTAATATAACTATTAATATGTCAGGGCTAAGTCTTCCATTTTGTTTTTTGTGTTGTTTGTGCTGTTTTACTTTTTCCTGTTTTTTTTTTTCCTGCTCTTTTGGGAGTTACGTCAACCGTTTTAGTATTTAATTTTGATATATCTATATTGTTCTTGAGTGTATCTTTTCATATAGAGCTTTTAGTGGTTGCTATAGGTGTTCTATTATGCACACGTAGCTTATCATAGTCTACAGTGGTGAAGATCTTTGACGAGTTTGAGTTAGGCAGAGAAATTTTATCTCCCTTTAAGTTCCTATACTTCCTCCATAGATAACATAATTTTCTCAAATATTTCCTACAGATATGTTAAGAACCACACAGTTAATATTATAATTTTTATTTCAACTGTCAAACATAATTTAGAAAACTCAAGTAGAGAAGAAAATTCTATCACACTTACCAATATTTTAATTCTTCCATTGTTTTTGTTTTCCTTTTTGATGTTCCCAAATTGCTAATTGTATCATTTTTCTAATGCTTCAAGGACTTACTTTAGCCATAGCAAAGGTCTACTGGTGACAAATTCTCTCAGTTTTACTTTGTCTAAGAATGTCTTGATTTCCACTTCATTCCTGAAGGATATTTTCACTGGATATAAAAATTAGCCTATAAGTTTCATTTTTTGTCATTTTGTTGTCTTCCTTTTCCTTTAATGTAGAACTCAAAGCCCTTGTAGAGCTGCAATCTAGCACAATGCTCGAGGTATAATTCTTGTTGTGGTCTATGTTGTGTTTTAGGACTGTCATTCACATATGAGAGGTTGCCTCCGAAATTGTGCAGGGTGTTGTTTCTCACCCCACTGCTAAAAGTAAGAGGGATTGGAGGTGCTTGAAGAAGACAGGGGAGATCTGAATAGGCACTGAAGGAATGGGAGAGGAAGCTGACAAGTAAAAAGATGGCTGAGTGATATTGAGGATCCAGCTGAGAAAATAAGTAGTCTCTTTATGGTGGCTTCAATCTGCATAGCTGGGTGCTTTCCTTTGGCAGCCTGGAATTGAGGGTAACTGGAGGCAATAGTGATAGGGTTAATTTAAGGAAAACTTTTGAAGTTTTGTTCTTGTGTCTCTTCCAACTGTCTACTTACATTATTTATCCCTTAACTACAAAAATCAGCCAAAACATCCCCAACCACCCCGAAGCTGGTGGATTATAACCTGAGACACTGACACCTCCCTGTGCTTTCAAAGAGTTTTAAGATGGAGCCTTGATCATAGCAGTTGCAGCAAAAGGGAACCATCAACATGTTCTGTGCTACCTCGGGCTTTCTTTTCCCCACTCCTCAAACACACTGAGGCTGACACAGTCTAATAGAGAGAAGGTGAAACATACAAACAAATACACACAGTATCATAGGAAAGAAAAGTCAACTACTCAAAGGTTCCAGATAGAAAAATCAAATCTTCTCCAAAGAAAGGATTTACCTAACAGACTTTTAGCAACACTGAGTGCAAGAAAATGATTGAGTAATAATTTTAAGGACTAGACCTATAATACTTAAAATGGCTTTGAGTCTATAATTTTATATTCAGCCATTTTAATTTAAATGTAGTAGAGTAATAAGGATATTCTGGGGACACACAATATCTCAGAAGGCTTCCCAAAGACCCTCGTTGAAGACAATTTTGGAGGAAGTCTTCAAATGAGAAAAGAAAATATACAAGAGATGCTGCAAAAGATATGGGAAGTGAGGGTGAATATATATTGTGGTATAACTTATTGCTGATTTGAAAAATTAAAAGATACTGAAAAGAAGGAAAATTAAAAGATACAGAAAAGAAGAAAAAGTATATATCCATAGTAATTCAGAACTAGATATTTTTAAACATTATCAAAATGATGGAGAAGGTGTGGTGGAATCCAAAAGACATGAGAATATTTTCAAGCACTTGTATTGTTAAGAGGAAAATATAGATATTGATAAATTTAAGAAGTAAATATGGTTAAATAAACATGAATGTTAAGGGCAATCACAATAAGAACAGAAATAGAAGGTATAACTCTTAAATCAGAAGAAGAAAATTCAATCTATTCTGTAGAAAGCGAGACGGAAGAAAAAGAGAAATGAGTTGAAAGTGAATTCCAATGTTGATTTACTCTAAGTATTGAAAATATCCACTATGTGGTCCCGAGTGAAAGTGGCTGAAGTGAAGTAGAATTGAGGCATTCACAGAAATGAGGAGTTAAGGTGCCGGATAACATGTCCACATGGGTCTCATTGCCAGAGATGAGAAAATTTATCCTCTTTTGAGACATTTGTCTTTGGATTTTCCTACCCTCTAACCTCTTGGTCAAACCCTATAATTTATGAGGAATGAGAAAATTAACAGATTTCATCAGAGAGGGCTGTATGGGAAGCAAAATCGCCAGGGGAGCACTAAGTCTCAATTAAGGAAGGATGTGAAAGAAATATTCAAATAAGAGGGACAAACAACATTTCCATATATTTTCACGGGCTGAGCTTGTTTTACTGTGCAACAGGGCTCCAGAGAGAACTGCGGAAAGGTTTAAAAAGAAGGAAATCAATGATGGAAGAGAACTGAGGAGGGAATTCATGATTAGAGTATGAGTTTAGGAAGAGGATAGGTGATGGTGTGGGCAAGTACTTGCTTTTGGGTGTTGTCTGGGGATTACAGGGATGAAAAGCATAGATGTAATTGGCTTTTCACAAACTCCTCAACATTGTTTCACATTGTTTTGTACCAAGAATGAGCTGAATTGTTGGATGATAACATGACGCCAACCCTTCCAGCACTCTCCCACCCCCTCACTCTAACTGTGTTCAAAACAGAGGTAAAACCTCCTCCTGCTGTCCTGTTTCCATTCCTCCTTCCATCTCTTTTCTTCCTCTCCCATCTCCCGGTTCTTCCTCATATCTCCACATCGCATTACTACCACCTCTGGACAGTGATGTGGCTAGCCCAGATATACTTACTGTAAACTTTGGTCAACTCATAGGACTTTAGATGAAGGCTGCCCCCTTGTGGTTGGAGACCAAAATAACCAAGAGTCCTGAGTAAAAAAAAAAAAAAAAAAGATTGGTTTGAATTTGGGGGTCTCCACTTTGAGTGTGCATCAGAATCACCTAGAAGGTCTATTAAAGCAGAGTAATGGACCCCACTCTCATAGTTTCTGATTTAGTAAGTTGGCATTGAGACTTGAAAACTTGTATTTCTAATATGTTCCCAGCTTTAAGGTCTACACTTTGAGAACCATTGCTTTAGGGAAAACTTTTTCAGGATAGGTAGACCTCCATTTGGCCGTCCAAGATTGGTAGAATTAGAGTTTGAACATAGATCTGTGTGAATTAATTTTTTGCTACATTATTATTAGAAAATGCATGTGGTAATGCTTGGGCAACAGTCTCGTTTGTTTTCTGTATGCCTGAACAGGGTAACCACTTAACAGAGGAAAGAGTGGTATTCATTCTCTCTGCATGAATTGGATGCACTATGGTATATTTAACAATTCCCCTATTGTTGGACATTTATGTTGCTTCCAAATTTTCACAATTATTAAAAATTTTTAAGTTAACTTCCTTGTTCATAAACTCTTCTCTTGCCATTTACTGATTACTTCTGAGAGAATAACTTTGATGTAATTTTATGGTGCTAAAAAGCCCCCTTCCCCTTAGGGGTGAAGACAGGTAGGAGCAAAGAAGATATAGGAGCCAAAGATTCTATTCCACCAAAAGTTATACTATGAGCAAAGCTGGACCCAGGGACCTGCTCTCCTGGAGATTACAGTCTAGCACAGGACTCAATTATTAATCAGGTAGTCATACAAATACATGTAAAGTTGTGACTGTAAGAAATGCTACAAAGGAAAGATCAACAGTGTGGTTGGGAGTGTGACAATACTTGGAAATTTTGTTCCCAGATTGTAATAATAAACTAAAAATTGACTGCTAACATTTTAATAATAAATTTGTGCTGACTGATATTTTTATACAATTTCAAATCCATACCTGTATACCAGTATTTCAATATAAAATTAGAACTTTTTGATTTGGCCTTAGTTTTGGCTTAATATTGATTTTGATACCTGGCCAAGCAGCATTTGGCCAAACTATAGATTAAATGAACCTCTACCACCTACTTTGTACCTCCATGCCTCTCTGTGAGGGACAAATTTTGAGGTAGCTTTTATGATCTCCACCTTGTGGATTTTATACCCTTTATAATCCTCACCCCTTGAGTGTGGATGGAATCTGTGGCTTGATTCTAACTAATAGAATATGGCAAAGGTGATGGAATGTCACTTCTGTGACTACAGTATATAAAACTTCATTTTGCTAACAGTCTTTAGGGTCTCTTTCTCTCTCCATTGCTGGCTTGGAAAAGCAATTTTCCATAAGTCTTAAAGCCACAAGGAAAGGAACTGCTGACAACCAGAGTGAGCTTGGAAGTGAACCCTTCCCCAGTTGAGTCTCTAGATGAGAGCCCAGCCCTGACCAAGACCTTGACTGCAACCTTACAGAGAACCCAGCAAAACTGTACCTGAACTTTTGACCCACACAAGCTGTGAGACAGATGTGTGTTGTTTTAAGTCATGAAGTTGTGGTAGCATAGTAAAGGAATATACTTTTCCCTCAGCACTTCACCCCCTCTGACCTGTATTCAGCATTCTTGGTCTTTCACATGCCACTTCCTCTACCCAGAATGTTTTGCCCTCTTCCTCACTCCACTTTTGCCTAGCTAACTCTTTCAGGTTTTGGTAGAATTGTCACTTCCCTTGAAAGATTTCCTAAACTTCTATTTTGGAGAGAGTGTTCTTCCTTAAAAAATTTGAGTCAGCAAAGTTGATGTATTGGTTTTAAGTCATCCTTATAACATGCAAAAAGTTCTCAAATTATATTTTTTTGCCTGAATCATGAAATTATTAGCTAAATATTAAATATATACTTAAAGGCTATTTTGGTTACTGTTGTGAATGTTTATACTTCAAACAAGTCTACAGTTTAAAATTATAATAAACTTGAATCTCTTATTTAAATTTTTAAAAGCTTTATTGGCTCAAAATTGATATAATATTTTATCTAATGAGAGTACACTTTCATAATTTATATTAACTACCAATCTACTTCCATATTTAACTATTTGGAAGTTAAATTTTATGAAGATAAAATTAACAGTTTTTACAATCAGCAGTATTTTATTTATTTATTTTTTTGAGTCGGAGTCTCACTGTCACCCAGGCTGGAGTGCAGTGGCACGTTCCTGACCACTGCAACCTCGACCTGCTGGGCTCTGGCGATCCTTCCGCCTCAGCCTTCCAAGTAGCTGGGTGCCACGCCCGGCTAGTTTTTGATTTGTTATAGAGACGAGGTCTCACCAAGTTGCCCGGGCAGGTCTCGAACTCACGGGCTCAGGCAATCCTCTAGCCTCGGCCTCCCAAAGTGCTGGGATTACAGGCTGAGCCACCGAGTCCGGCCACGATCAGCATTATTGTTGATTTTACTCTTGCAAGAATAGATATACATTTATATTTCAACTAATTGATATAATTAAAATATATAGAACATAAGAGATTTTCTCTCCAGGTTATATCTAGAATGCTTATCTATGTTTGAAAGTGAATATCAAGTTATGAGTAATAATTTCAAATGACTTTCATTGCTCATTGTTATGGTAATAAGCATAACGGGAGCCTAGGAGATCACCTGGTCATTGGTCACACACAAGTTTAAGAATGTCAGAAATAATGTTCTTGGTAAATTGTATTATATTTTAAAACTTATTCATTTCTTCCCCACCCTATAGGCAGAGTACACCTTACTATTTATTCCTTTTGTCCATAGGACTGACCACCTAGTGACTTGCTTTAGTTAATAGAATGTAAATAGATGTGATGTACAGAGTCTAGGATGGCTTGCATAATCCTTACCTCCTGGTATTCATGCCCTTGTACAATCCCCTCCCCTTGAGTGTGAATGCAATCTGTGACATGCTTCTAACTGATAGAATGTGGCAAAGGTGATAAGATGTCCTTTTGTGATTACATTACATTATACAAGATCTAGTCTTATTATCAGATTCACTTTAGAGACTTTCCTTGCTAGCTTGATGATGTAAGCAGCCATGTTGTCACATTGCAAGGAATTGTGGAGAGGCCTCTAGGAACTAAGAGTAGCATCTAGAAACTGTGGGCAGCCACTAGGAGGTGAGGGTGGCCTTTAAGATCTAAAGGTAGTCTTCAGCTGATAGTCAACAAGTAGTGCCTTCAGTTCTACAGACACAAGAAAATAATTTCTGCCAACAATTTGAATAACCTTGGAAGTGGATTCTTCCCCAGTCAAACCTCCAAATGAGATTGCAGCCTGGCTGACACCTTAATTTGCAGCCTTGTGAAACCTTTAAGTAGAAGACCCAGTTAAGCCATTCCCATATTCCTGAACCACAAAAACTGTGAGGTAATCAATGTGTGTTGTTGTAAGCCACTAAGTTTGTGGTAATTTGTAATGTAGCAATAGATATTAATAATTAAAATACACTAGGCATGATATACCCTGAATCAGAGCAGAAGCTTTAAATATCCTTTTATGGTTTGGCTCTGTTTCCCTTGATCTTTAGACTTCCAACAAGAGAAAAGCATGCAGAAGAGAGTGGCACTTCTTTCACCTTGGGTCCCTGAATGAGAAGATTCATGGAGTCACCTGAACACAGCCAAGTCCAGCAAAGCTGAGGCTAACCATTAACCTACATGTAGGATGAACAGAAAATTCTTCTTGTTGTAAACTACTGCAATCTTAAGTTTCTCTGTTGCTGCAGTAAAAGCTAAGTAATTCAATGTTGAAGAAGATGTTTAGCTATTTAGCCCTCAAATATGAAAACCAAAGTCATAGCTGAACCTGAAAAGCATATTTGGCCAAATAATGAGATTGACACTGAAGTTGGTGAATCATTAAACATAGATGGGCATACAGAGCCTCATAGGCAATGGAAAGCGTTTTGGAATCCATTAAAATGACTTAAGCAGGAAAGGGGTGATATAATCATACTTGGATTTTGGCAAGAGCTCACCCTGGCTACAATATGAACATTAGACTACAGAAAGCAATAAATGCCATAAGAATAATAGTTAGCAGGCTAATGCTATAGTTAAGAAGATAATAGTTGTGAAAACAGACGTGAATAGAGTTGAGACATATTTAGGGGATATAATTGATGGGGCTTGGTGATGGGAGTGGTGAGAGAGAGGAGGATGTCTGGGATTACTATAAGATTTCTGACTTTCCTTGTTGGTTGGATAGGATCATTCATTAAAATATAAAGAACATTAGAGGTTGGGGAGGGGTAGATCAAATGTTCAGTTTTGGACACATGAGGTTTGAGGTGTCATTGAGCTATCCAAACAGATACAAATATTTGGAACAAAGAAAAAATCAGAACTGGAAATATAAAATTTGGAGTCAGTTTTCTATGGGAGATAAACTGTAACCATGGGTATGAATGATTGAGAGAGAAGAGAAGAGAATAGAAGAGAAGAGAAGAGAAGAGAACACAGTGAGAAGAGAAGAGGAAGAGGGATCTAGGACCAAGTTTAAGATACTCCAACATTTAATGATTGTGTTGAGGAGGAGAAGTCAGTATAAAATATCTCCAGAACATGAAGCCCAAAGCAAAGGCTTAATGAAATTTTATTACCCTGTATTTCTGAAGTGTTTACTATGAGCTGGGGGCACTGTGCTAAGTGTTGTGATATAAATTAGTTTCTGTCCTCAAGAAGCCCGCAGCCTAAAGGGAGACACAGAAATTATCAACAGTAATCATATCTGAATATCATACATTGTTATTGGTATAATAAAGGGAGGTTTCTGAAGGAGGTAAAATCTGAGTTGACATCAAAGGACAAGCAGGAATTAGCTAAATAGGGAAGTCAGGGAGGGGTGTGAGGGTGGATTTTCAGGTAGAGGGACCAGCTTTTGTGAATGCATGGAAGGTTGAGACTGCATGACATGTTCGTGGAACCAGCTAGAGCTAAGGATGAGTGTGAGGTGTCAGGGGTCAAGCTGGAGAAGTACACAGGATGGAGAATACGAAGAATATGCAAGGAGTCAGGATTTCATCCTGTGGGCAGCCAGGATTAGAGGAAGCTGGTACAGGGTGTTGCTTGGGGGCAAGGTTTGGAGCATGGTGTTAGGCATGACTTATAGACAGAACCTGCAGTCAGGCAGGGCATTACTTCTTCACTTGAGTAACCACCAAAATGTCCCCTTCATAGAACTGATAAAGGAACACAACGTCACAGAGTGAGGAGGGCAGGGCCAGCCCTAGGTCTAAGGGTGCCATTCCAGGAAGGTCCTACATGCATGGTTTTCTCCACTTAGAGATTATTTCCATAACAGATATGGTTTAGGTTATATTTTTGTGAAAACTGGATTTGTTTATAAAAGGTTTCAGTAACTGTCTCATTCTCATGGCAGGCTTACTTGATATAACAAAATAGTTACCAGCCTATGGGAAAGTGACCAAAATTATGTTCTGAATGCATAGCATTATCCAGTTTATCCACAATCTCATTACTCTTCTTTATTTGCCTTTCCTCACTCTTATCACTGCTCAGTTTTCTAAAAGAAAATAAAAATTTACATATTTGTGAAAGTTGCATAAATATATAGTTATTTATGATACTTCTAAACAGTAGTTGTTTAAGCTTAGTCCAAATAAGAGCTGTCTCCCAATTAGAAGTTATCTTTTGTTGTATCTACCAGTAAGTTTTGTCTACTATTTCATCTTTATCAAATTGAAAAATGAGGAGAAATCGGAGTACAAATTGTTATCTTTTCCCCAGCATTTTGACTTATTCACATTTAACCTAATGCATTTTCAAGTTGGAAAAATTTTTCACTCATGGTCTTTTTTCCAAATTTTTTCCTCTGCAAAAAATAATAATAATACAATCAACTCAGCCCCTACAGAGGTGAGTTTCATTAATTATCTTTTGCAGGTAGAAAATCAGTAGCTGGGGGCGGGAGGAGGGAATGGAAATTCAAAGCTATGTTATCTTACTCAGTTAACAGCAGTGAACAACTCCAGAATGAAAGGTCATACTGAAGAAACTTAAACAAGCAGTTTACAAATGGAACATGGCCTCTTAAGGTTTCCATTGCTCAGTAGGAAAGCTTTTGCCTGAACCCTTTAGCCTTTGGCCATATTTGAATGATGCACAGAATGGGCAAGATTTCCAAAGGAGATAAGTTAGTTTTCTTTATTAATAATGGAATTTAACCTTTCTATCTAGATTATCTTCAAATCTGACTTTAGACAGTTTGTCATCCTTTTACTGGACACTTAAAAAAAATCTCACTATAAATTCTATTAGTGAGAAATAATATATCTCTGGTGAAAATTTTTATTGTTTATATTTAAGGTGTGCAACATGATGTTTTCATATACATATACTTAGTGAACTGATTACTACAGTCATGCAAATCCAATATCCATTTCCTCACATGATTACCTTTTTTTTTGTGGTGAGAACACCTAAAAACCATGCTCTTAGCAAATTTCCAATGTACAATACTGCATTATTAACTATAGTCCTCACAGTGTGCATTAGTTCTCTAGACTTATTTATCCTATGTCACTGCAACTTTGTAGCCTTTGACCAACATCTCCCTATTTTCAGCACCTCATCTCCTGTATATTCAATGTTTTTAGATTTCACATATAAGTGAGATTATGCAGTATTTTTCTTTCTGTATCTGGTTTATTTCACTTAGCATAATGCCTTCCATATTCATCCATGTTGTTGCAAATGGCAGGCTATTACCAAAAAGACAAGAGATAACATGTTGGTGAGGGTGTGGAGAAAGGGAATCCTTGTATATTGTTGGTGGGAATGTTAAATTAGTACAGCCATTTTGGAAAACAATGTAGAGGCTCTTCAAAAAATAAAAACTAGAACTACCATATGTGTAGAGATCCTTCTTCTAGGTGAATATCTAAAGGAAATGAAATCAATATCTTGAAGAGATATCTGCACTCCCATGTTCATTGCAACATTATTCTCTGGTGAAAATGAATGTAGAAATATTTTAGTTATTGCAGTAGCAAAGAGATTCATAAATTTAGGCAACTGATAATAGCTGTGGAAATCAAGGAAAAATCTGTTTTGCATTGTTTTACCAGGGTAAAAAGTGATTGTGCATATTTATATATATATAAAATATTATATAATTGTGCATTTATACTTATCTATCTCTTTCATTAGGATAGAAGCTCCATGAGAGTGGGAACTTTGTCTATCCTGTACACTTCTAAATCCCTGGAGCACAAAACAATAATTGGCACATTAGCTGAGTGAATGAATGAATGAAAAACATTGCATACTTACATCCTTTTTGCTTAATTCACAGACAGCAAAAATACTACCACAATTCTGTCCTCTCAATAAATCCTGCTTTCTAAAAAAAAAAAATTCACAGTGTTGTTTTAAAGATTAAATTAGGATTTTTGTTTTTAAAAAACATGTGTTTCGATTTTAAAAACAGTGTAAACAAAGATACATGAAAGTGCCTAATCCAGAATAGCAAACTCAATAACATTTAAGTTGACTCAAAATCTAAAGATAGATTTGAGGAGAAGAGGTTTTCCCTAAACCATCCTCAAATTGGACCTTAAGTGGTCCATATGCAAAGTAGTTCTTTCCCTACTGCTCTTAATGGGGTGTTTTCTTCTTGGGAGTGTCGGCAGTCATCTTGCAGGCAGCTAATAGATTATATTGTTTTCATCAGATGGTAGTATTGAACCTGCCAGAAAATTCTACTTACTATGGGGAACTCAGTCTGAAACATTTACTTGCAAGTGCAAAGAATTATTGACCTGGTGCAAAGAGCAGGGTGGGTTAGGAAGGGAACCATCATCTACAGAGGACAGTTCTATCAAAGATTTCATTTGATTCCTACTTTAGCTTTATAATAATTTCTAACATTCATTGAGTACTCATTCTGTGCTAGATACTGTCTTGAGTACTTTATACGAATGAATGCAATAATTCCTCACACCAAATCAAGAAGGTATTTTTATTACCACCATTTGACAGAAGGGGACACCCACGTACAGGGAAGTTAAACATGCTCAAGATCACACAAATAGTAAGTGGTGGAGCCAGTATAAAAGCCTAGGTAGGGTGGGTTCCAGTGTCCAGGCTTGGGACTGAACTCATAAGAGAAGGATTATTACCCCTATTATTTGCTAAGGCTCAGTAAATAAAGTGATTCCAAGGTCACATTAACAGAACTGACTCCAAAGCTGAGGATGCTTTACTTTTCCTTATATTGTTTGATTTCAATCTCACCTCAGTAAAGATAAATCTAGCAGCTAGCATTTATAGAATGCATAATATGTATCAGGCATTGTTTTGTGTTTCATATAGATTATCTCATTTAAGTTTCATAGTAATATTTTGAAGTGGTGGGAGGGGTTTGTTTGTTTTTTATTTTAAATATGTGGGGTACAATTCAGGGTTGGGTATACAAGTGTTCATTGTGCAGGCACCCTTGTTGAAGTGGTGTTTTTATTAGTTCCATTTTACAGGTGAAGGAATTTCGGTTAAAAAGGGTGAAGTAACTTATTTTATTTTATTTTATTTTTTGAGTTGGAGTCTCACTCGGTCGCTCAGACTGGAGTGCAGTGGCCGCTTCCGGCCACCGCAGCCTCGACCTGCTGGGCTCCGGCGATCCTTCCGCCTCAGCCTTCCGAGTAGCCGGAATTACAGGCGCGTGCTACCACGCCCGGCTAATTTTTTTTGATTTATTGTAGAGATGAGGTCTCGCCTGCCCAGGCGGGTCTCGAACCCGTGGGCTCAGGCAATCCCCTCACCTCAGCCTCCCAAAGGCGCGGGATTACAGGCTGAGCCACCGAGCCCGGCTGAAGTAATTTATTAAGGTGACATAATAAGTTGGTAGAGTCAAGATTTAAAACCTGGTTTATTTGCCTTATAAGCTGAAGTTCTTAACGCCTCTACATGCTACCTGCCTAGAAAGATTGCCCTCCCCTCTCTACTATTTTGGCTGAAGCCATGGTACAGGGTTCAGACTACTCTTTTTCCTTGTGTTGCTGGGTCTTGGGTCTTCAAAAGGAAGAATGTGATGGCAAGGTCACTCTCAAATTCAAATGGTGTAAATATTTTACCCTTTGGGCTTATGAATGAACAACATACCATCAATTCAGATTTTTTTGTCAATAAGATCGAGACTAATAGAAATAAAGCAATAGCTTTTTAAAATTTTGTATTAAGAACTAATTCACATACAATTTAGCTCACCCATTTAAAGTGTGTAGTTCAATGGTTTTTAGTACATTTACAGAGTTGGGCAGTCATGATAACAAACTAAGTTTAAAATATTTTCATCACTCCTGAAAGAAACCCTATGCCCACTAGCTCCCCATTCCCTCGGCTCCTCATTTCCTCCAGCTCCCAACATAGGCAACTACTAATCTGTTTTCTGCCTTTATATATTTGCCTATTTAGGACACTTCATATGCATTATATCGTGTAATACATGGCCTTTTGTGATTGGCTCCTTTCACTTTACATAATATTTTCAAGGTTCTTTCATGTTGTATGTGACTAAATACTATCCCATTGTATGGACATATCAAAGTTTGTTTATCCATTCCTCAGTTGATGGACATTTGGGTTGTTTCCATTTTTAATGAATAATGCTGCTTTGAAATCCATATTTATGTTTTTGTTTGAACACCTGTTTTCAATTATCTTGGGTATATATTTAGGAGAGGAATTTTTAAGTCACGTGGATACTCTATGTTTAACATTTGGAGAAATTGCCGTGCTGTTTTTCAACAGGGATGCATCAATTTACATCCCCATCAGCAGTATGTGAGTATTCCAATTGCTCCGTATCCTCACCAATACTTGTTATTGTTTGTCTATTTTATATAGCCATTGTAATGAGTTTTAAGTAGTATCTCATTGTGGTATTGATTTGCATTTTCCTAATTACAGTAATGCTGAGCATCTTCCCTTGTGCTTACTAGCCATTTGTATATTGTTATAGGCTGAATGTTTGTGTCCTCCTTAAATTCATATGCTGAAGCTCTAATCCCCAATACGAAGATATTTGGAGGTGGGGCCTTGAGAGGTAATTAGGTTTAGATGAAGCACAAGAGTGCAAGAGGTCTTGAAATTGGGATATGTGAGTCCTCTTTGTTTTTTTATAGATAGTTTTTATTATTCTGGGTTCCTTGACATTCCACATAAATTTTAGGATCAACTTGTAAATTTATGCAAAGAAGCCACTGGGATTCTGATAAGGATAGAGTTAAATCTGTAGATCAATTTGGGGTGAATTTTCATCTTAACAATATTAAGTCGTCCAATCCATGAGCATGAGGTGTCTTTCTACTTATTTAGATCTTCTTTAATGCCTTTCAATAATGCTTTGTAGCTTTCAGTGTAAATGCTTTGTACTTTTTTGTTAGATATATTCCTAAGTATTTTATTATTTTGATGCTATTGTAAATGGAATTGTTTTCTTAATATCATTTCTGTATTGTTCTTTTGATTTTGTATATTAACCTTGTATCTTGCAATCTTGCTGAACTCGTTTAGGTGGGTAGCTGTGAACAATATGAGAAGAGCAATAATATGTAGGGGATAAGAAAAAAATGAATCGAGTAGATTAAGACTATAATAATAGTTGCCACATACTGAGTGTGTTTGTAACAGGCCAGTGCTTCCCAGCCTTTAATACGATATGAATCTCCTGGAAATTTAGTTAAAATTCAGACTTCTGTCACTGGGTTTGGGGTGGGGTTGGGATTCTGCATTTCTAAAAACTTTTCAGTAGATTGCTAGTGGGTTTAATTATTATTTTCAAGTTACAATAAACCTGCAAGACAGATATTACTGTTCCCATTTTTAGACAAGAAAATAACCTCAGAAGTTGAGTTAGTAACCCAGGTTCACAGAATAAGTGACAGACCCAAGATTTGAACACAGTTTATTCTAATGCCAAAGCTGGACTCTTTCCCCTGGGTATCTGCAGTTGGAGGAGGGCAGTTGGAATGTGAACAGAGTATAGATCAGAAAAAAAGGAAGCTTTTCAGGGTCACAGTTGCTGCCTGGAGTACATTTGGGTCTAAACCTTGAGGTTAACCTTGGAGAGGTGATCAGCCAGTCCCTTGCTTTTTTAGGGACCTGAGAGTAAAGGCATGAGTCTGGACTGTCAGTTAGAATTAAGATGAAACTAACAGACAAAATTCATGATTAGAGGAAGTTTAGAAGGTGACTTACCTCTGATCAGGCTAGACTCCAGAACTGTATACTGCTGAGGTCTACGTCTGAGATTACACCTATCATTGACTCTTCCTACATTCTATATGCTGGGTTAGACTAGCTATGATGTTGACACTGACTAACTCAAGCTGAAGGCTGTGATTGAGAGTCCTGCTAAGTAGAAAAATATCACACTTCGATACTGTGGAAACAACAGAAATAAAACATGGCATAAATTCTGTGCCCTTGAAATAAATGTCTAAAAGCTGTTCCCCTGCTTATTTTTTACTGGGGATGATGAACAGTATAACACTAATATCATCCCTAAGGGGCTAGGGGAAGAATTTAGGGATATGGGTAAGGCTGTGGCCATATGTTTATCTATGAAGGACTATGGATAGGTGACCAAATTCCTTTCCAATAGTTTTCAGCAGAATCTTAGGGGATTCCCATCATCTGAGTCAAAACACGTAAGATTTTTTTTGTCCTTAGCACCTTTTATTGAAGTATGACCCTTGATGACAATCTGGCAGACATATCTATGCAAGCCAAGAAGGGAATGGTGGAGGACACAAATGCAGAAACAATAGGATTTGGAAAAATAATAGCTTCATATGGGATAGATGACCCCCAACAGTTGTACAACACTGGTTCTTTAGCTATAGAAACTGCTCCCTGCCCCACCCCCCTCTAAAGATCTACTAATCTTCAAATAATATAATATGCTGTTACAGAAATATTATCGGCATAGACAACTTCTCTGGCAAAGACAGTGGGAGTTGCCAAGCTCCAGATGGGTAGAAGAGGCCATAAATGTGCCCAGTTTCCTTCATCTGGGGCCGACCACTGGCAGAGCAGCACCTTCATGGAGGCTGGGGTCCAGGATGTGGTTCTGGTGCGCCCGGGCAGCTTTTTGGCACATGAGGTTAAATGGAAAACAGAACCTGAACCTGGCCTTAAAAGAGGCTTTTCATCTTTTTACCATCTCTCCTTTCCTCTGCTTCCAATCACACTCCCTTTCTACAGGCTTTATTTTCAGTGTCTTTGTCTCATTCTCTTGGATTCCACTTGACCATGTACTGCTATATCCTGGTTGAGTCTCCAGCTGTGGGACTCAAGGAGACTTAATTATCCAGAGGCCTGGGGCAGGAGTTAAGCGGGGACATGTGATAGTTACTCTTGCACTGACTCCTCTCTATCCATCAACCACCATGCTTACCAATTACCCACGGGAGCCTGTATAAGTATTTGCATTTTGTCTTCGGGGATATCCTTTGGCCTGCCTTCCAAACTGTTACCCCCTGGCAGGCCCTGGAGGAGGGCTAAGCCCAGGAACTGAAAACAGAGAGACACTGTATCTCAAGTAATACTGGCAGCTTTGCAGCACTATCACATACAATGAGACTGCCCTGGCAGGAGTGCAGCACGCCAATGTCTGTTTAGCAGTTCACCTTTTTCTACTAAGCTTCAATACACAGTATAGTTTTGGCATTATTTTTTAAGTACTTTGGAAACTGTCCATCCATGTGAAAACGAGCATCCTTGTATTCTGATTCCAACTCTAGAAACTAATTTGAAGTGGGATGAGGGACAAAAATAGCAGAGTTAATAGTAGTTTTGGTGTCATAAACTTAATGTACAACCAATCTAATACTGACTAGAAAAAACTCAGACTATGATCACGGTATCCAGATAAATGACCACTTTTTTTCCAAAAAGCTGTTCTAAACAACAAATCTGAGAACAATGAAGCACATCAGCCTCATCCCTCCAATATAGGATATCTCAACTTGCTTATCGATTGTCCTAGAGCCTGTTTAGAAAAAAAAGAAAAAAGAAAAAGAAGATGGCAGCAATGGCCTCCATTCAAGCACTCCACTGCCCTACTTTATCTTGGCTTGGGTAAACCTAACCCATCTTCCACTGGAGGGGAGAATGGCAGGGTTGCCATTCTAACAGTGGCTCTAGTAGCACTACTAAGCCTAGGACTCCACAGAAAGCCCTAGATATGCTACCACCCTAGGACACCCTGCTGGCCAGGATTCTCCCATTGTTTTTAAATACAATGAAGAGGAAATGGAAGTTAGTGATCAGTATTTGTAGCAGCAGCAAAGTTCCTTGGCATGTTATTTGGTGGAATGAGGCACCCCTGCTGCTACAGTTGACCTCCAAGGACCCTGAGGAACTCAGCAGTAACTAGAAGAGATGCCAGGGTTTAGCTGGGCTGTGTGATACCAAGGATTGGCCAGTTATTGAGGAAGGGAATTGAGCTACCACTTCCCAAGGGAGGGCTTTTCCAGGATAGAAGCTGGCTTGTCAGGGCCTTGGAACCACAATAGCTTTAGCTATTTGGATATCTAAGATCCTGGCTGGGTTCTAATTTACTCTGGGGTGCTGGCCTTGGCTGGAGCTCCCAACTACCATGAGTTTTGGTTCCCTGAGCCAGGCCACAGGCTGAGAAAGCAATGGTTAGAGGAGTTCCTCCTGAGCTCCCCTCTACTCATCCCATAGCTTGGATGCAGTAGAGAAACGAGTGAACCTTTCTTAGTTTCAGGAGATTTCTTTGGTTTCCAAAAAATAAGAAAAAAATAGAACCCTGACTAGAAATGCTAAGCTAATAGTTCATGGTCACCCAGACTTCAAGGGAAGGAGGGCTGGGCCAGAGTAGGCAGGATCTGAGTTCAAAGAAAGAACTCCTTTCTTAGACACTGGTAGCTATGGTGGGAATAATTCAAAGGCTTGGTACTTGCTTACCTAGCCACAGTGAATTCAAGCTGATCTGCAGAAAATGCTTTCCTCCTAGGCTAACTTTTCCCACTCCAACTTCCCTGTTTTTGCCTTATTAGTTAAAAAAACAAACAAACAATTGAAACATAAAAAATAAATAAAATCAAAAGGCCATTTAAAATAAAACAATAAGAACTCCCTCCCCCCAATGAAATATCCAGAAATCAGCTTTAGTAGAGCGATTAATGGCCCACAGTGGGAAGCCCTAGGGTGGGCACTTGGGCTCACTGCCAGCAATGAAAGGGCAAGATGAAACAAGAGGTGGTAGGCCCAAAGGAGGAGGATCACATTAGCCAGGGCTAAGAGAAGGTCTCGTCCCCCTCAATTGGTTGCTGGGGAAGGTAGCTGATTTGTTTGAGCCTGGCTCTTTCCTGAGGGGCACTGGGGTACGCAACCTTTGCTCACATTCTGTTAAGCATAATTCATTCTGTGCTTTCCCCTGCAAAGCTTCAGTGAGGCCCTGAAACTGATGCTAGGTGAATGCCCTCAAGGCAGCCAGATCTCTGTGGGAAAAGGCTGGGCCACAAGCCCTGAGGCAGTGTGGAGCTGCACAGGCTCTGAGCTCTGAACCTTGAGAGGCTGGTGATGGTGTGGGTGGGTGATGAGTACTTGATGTCTTTGGTGTCCTAGTACATAGCAGAATGAAACTTTGTTGGTTCTGTGTGCAGCAAGTGCTTAACCTTGCAAACTGTGGGAAGGAGAGTGTGGTTGTATAAACACACCTTGATGCAGCTCCCTAGGGAAGATGCTTGGGGCCTCCCCAGGGTCTCCTGGCTGGTTGGGACCACTGCTAGAGAAGGGGCAGTGGGAGATGTCCAGGGTAGAGGGCTGGAGCAAACTGCTAATTGCTATCTACTTGCTAGCAAACTGCTAACAAAGAAGACTGAAAGCACTTCCCACTGTGGCTGAGCAGGGATGCTGTGGCAGACTGCTGGTACAATTAGAAATTGCTGGGCCCTAGGAGTAGACTCTCCCTGAGACATTTGAGCTGCTCTTCCCCCAGCTTGATCTTCTCCTCCAGTTCTCGCTGTTCAATGATGAGAGCAGATTTCATCTTGACAAAGTGCTGGTAATCTTGGAGCTGGTCCTGAGGCAGGTAACGGGAGACCATGCCAAATACCAACTTCTCCCGGCGGTCCACATGCTCCTTCAGCTCCTTGGCATCTGCCAACTGCCCCATCAGCTGCTGCTTCTTCTCTATCAGTACCACCTGGGGAAGCAGAGAAGCAATTAAGGGCTCTTCCAATAACCAGGCGTCTGCCCAACAATGCTGCCTATCAGTGCTCCACCAGGGATGCAGCCACAAAGCAGTTATCCATTCTGCTAATTGATTAGTCCTAGATTTCTTGCCCTAAAGTCGACCTCTATGGAAAAGCCTGTATTTCCTGTGACAGGAGGAGGGTAAACACAATAGCAATTCTGGACAGAGGGATGTGAAATCACTTTTTTTCCCCATCCCTAAGGCTGTCTTTTATCTGGGGACCACTTGTGGGTTTGGGGTGGGAGAAGGCTCTGACAAAACCAGTCTGTGTCCCTTCCATCTGGTAAACAACCATCACTGTGGCAATGCTTTCTATACGGTGTGTGTCTCTGTGTGAGCAGATATTTGTGAGTGTATCCATGTGTGTGTGCATACGTGTATGCGCCTCTTTTTGTGAATTCAGAGTTGTCCAAAGCCACTTGAATAGGGAAAGGTAATGTGGTTTTTGCAGAGTGACTCAGCCTACACAGCTGATAGCCTTTTGATCTCAACTGCCTAATAAGACATCTCCCTCCGAATCTAGAGAGAGTGAGGCAAAATTACTGCTGCTACGGCTGCTACTACTACTGGCAGCTAGCACTGACTCAGTGTTTACCCTGTTCCAGGGCCTGTTTTAAATAATTAACATGGGTGATTGAATTTAATTCTCACAACAATCCTATAAGGAAGGTAGTATGTTCACTCCATTTTAAAGATGAAGAGACTGAGGCAAAGAGAGGTTAAGTTGCTCACAGTCACACAGCTGATAAGTGATAGAGCCAGAATTTCAGGGCATTTAACAGTCAGTGCTCACACTCTTTTAACACTATGCTCTACTGCCTCCCATAATAGCCCAGCTGAGAAGAAACAGCTAGCATTTCCCTCCATTTGTACCCTGGAGACCCCAACTCTACCTTTTCCTGGTTGGCTTCTGAATCGACGCTGTTGAGAGCATTCTCCACCCGGGCCAGTCGTCCAGAGAGTGACAGCAACAGGTTGACCACTTTGTCCAGGTCCCCAATAAACAAGCGGTATTTTTCAAACTCATTGGATTTGCAGACAGCTTTTAAGTTGGCCTCCACCTCCTCCCCAAGGGCAGAATTTGCATTGATGTCCTCCAGCAGTCCTTGCTGGGCCTCTCGCAAGACAGAAAGTTTTCTGCCAATGCTTTCAATAAGCTGTATCTAGGGGAGTTAAACAGAAGACACAAGATGAGAATGATGACCAACAGAAACTGCTCCAGGCCTGTAACCTCTGTTTTGGGATCCAGGTAACAGATGATGGGCTCTACCCGAGTAGCTGGAAACAAAGGAATTCTCAGCAAGTAATGAGCAATTTCAGTTTTCTGTGCAATCACCTTCTCTCCCTGTCTGGTAGGGATCTCCATGTCACCACCAACCTTCTTGGCATTGAATGAGTGGTACCCATGGGCTAAGCTTCATTTGCTAAATGCAACTTAATAAATACTTGCTGAGACTCTGTAATAAATGGGAGCCAGAATGCTGGTGAGAACATGGTTTGGAAAACCATATGCCCTCAAGTATTTGTCTACTACTTCATTCATTTTCCTTCAATCCATTTAAGTACCTCTTATGTTCGTGGCACTAGGCTACAGTCTTGCCCCCTCAGCTTGGCTTTTGAGGCCTTTTGGATACAACTTCCTAGCTATGGGATCTTGGGTGACTTGACATTATTAAGCTTCACTTTCTTCATCTGTAGAATGGAAGTAACTGCAGGACCCATTGCATTTGGGTCATAACAAGGAGTCAGAGAGCTAACATTTGCAAAGGGCCTGGCCTACAGTAAGTGCTCCATGAAAGCTAGACTGCTACTGTTGTGATCAAGTCTATTCCCATTCTAATGTCACTCCTCAGAGCCTTTCAGGATTAGCTGCTCACTCTGTGTTCATAACACTCATTCCCATTCCTGTGTTCCTGAGTGACTTATGCAGTTCTTCCTGTTCTTTATCTCTTTCTTCATTTAGGCTAGTGCTATTCTTTCCTCAGGGCTCAGCTCTGTCCCTGTTCTCCCTACAAGAATCCCTCTTCTGTCCTCTCTCAATGGTCTCTTTCTTTTCTGAGCTCTCAAGCCTTTTAGAATTAGAACCCTATCATTTTCTATTCCGTGTGTGAGTCCAATCCCTTGTCTATAATTGATGGTAAGTTTCTCAAGGGAAGTACTGCCTATGTCTTCTGATTTGTCTCCCCTATAGGTGTAACTAGTTTTGGGACTGCCCACACAGGAAGGCAGTGGGGTGGAATAGAGTTTTTAAGTCAGGCGGGGCTCGGTGGCTCAGCCTGTAATCCCAGCACTTTGGGAGGCCGAAGCTAGGGGATTGCCTGAACCCGCGGGCTTGAGACCAGCCTGGGCAACTTGGGGAGACCTCATCTCTACAATAAATTTAAAAAAAAATTAGCTGGGTGTGGTAGCACACGCTTGTAGTTCCGGCTACTTGGAAGGCTGAGGCAGAAGGATCGTGGTGCCCAGCAGGTCTATGCTGGGGTAGCAGTGAGTGTGCCACTGCACTCCAGCCTGGGTGACAGAATGAGACTCCAACTCAAAAAAAAAAAAAAAAAGCCAGAGATGCCTGGATTCCAATTCCACTTCCTCCAAACTGTGTGACCTTAGGCAGGATAAGATAACTAATCCCACTAAGACTTCTGTTTCTTCATCTGTAAAGTGGAGAAACCCCTCCCCCCAGGAATGTTGTTATGGCTAAATGACATCACATAAATCAAAGACTTAATACCGTGCCTGGCACTTACATGCTCAATGCATGTTTACTAATGCTATTATAATTATGTTATTTCTACAAGACACTCTAAATTAGTGAATATGTTTTAGCTGCACGGTTCTGACAAAAATGGCCCTGTCCCAGGCTGCCTACCAGCCTTTGAAGCCAGTATCACATTATGGCTAACAGTACAGACTTCAGTGCCAGACTACTGGCGTTTGAACTCCAGATCTGCCACAAAGTAGTGGTATATGATCGTGAGCAAACTAGTCAACCTCTCTGTGTCTCACTTTCCACATCCAAAACACAGAATAACAAAAGTACATACCTCATATAGTTGTTATGAGAATTAAATTAGTTAACACATGTTACATGCTTAGAAGAATATTTTGCACATAGGAAATATGCTTCAGTGTATGCTTTATTATTATTCCAGCCCAGGCACTCTGAAACCATAGGCTTGTAGTTTTCTACAATATGTTTTTCTCTATTTTTTATTTTAAGATGCACAAGATAAGGAAGACTAAGAGAGCCTCCTCTGGGTTTCAGGACCTAAAGTCAGGAGATCACCATGATCTTAGTCTGAAGTGTAATAGGTTTGCATTTAAGGAAATTTCTAAAACTTACTGGGAATTAGGTATCAGTGATATGAATGAGGCAACACAATTAGATGCCAAGATGCTGCCAGTTATATTCCCACCCTTTGCTCTCCCCCATAAAACTCAATGCTGGGGACAAAGGATGGCTAGGGGCCAAATGATCCACTTGGAAAATCACCTATTCACCCCAGTTCCTAGGCTCCAAGGATAGATGGAAGGATGGAAGTGGACAAAACCCTTTTTTCTTTTTTTTTGAGTTGGAGTCTCACTCTGTCACCCAGACTGGCGTGCAGTAGCCGCTCCCGGCCACCGCAGCCTCGACCTGCTGGGCTCTGGCGATCCTTCTGTCTCAGCCTTCCAAGTAGCTGGAACTACAGGAGCGCGCTACCACGCCTGGCTCGTTTTTGATTTATTGTAGAGATGAGGTCTCGCCAAGTTGCCCAGGTGGGTCTCGAACCCGCGGGCTCAGGCAATCCACTTACCTTAGCCTCCCAAAGGCGTGGGATTACAGGCTGAGTCACCGAGCCCGGCAACAAAACCCTTTTTTTCTTGACACTTGGGTTCTACAGCATGAATCTCAACCCTGGGGAAAGTGTGGTGGATAGAGGTATAGAATCATCACAGATCCAGCCACATCTGAGTTGTTTTTTCTAGGATATTATAAACTGGTGACCTTCCTCAGAGACAAAAACTCCCCTAGCCTACCCACAACCACTTCAATTCACTTTCTGCTGTCCTGTGCTTTGCCATTTCTGATCATCTCTCTCTTTTCCTGGTCAACTTTTATTAGGTTTGCTCCTTCAGAGGCCAGGCCCTGAGTAAACTAGGAGCAGCCCTGCCATGCTCAGGAAACATGGACTCCAAGTAAGCAGAAATCTGGATCAATAAAACTTCAACACCACCATGCTTCCAATTCTTCTCCTGACGTTTTACTTCTGATGGAAAATTGGAGGAAGGGCTCTTACAAATGGCCCTGTGCCTTCCTACAGGTCATGTCCTGAAAGAGAAATATGGGCATAAGAGCAATTTACATGAAGTTTAGATGTCCACAAAGCAGTAAATTGAGCCTTTGAGGTTTCCATGACAACCCTACTTGCTTATGAAATAAAATGGGTAAGTGCAGGGAGGGCAAAGTGATTCCAGGAATTTGATTAGAAAACCAGGCTAGTGGTACTTAGAGGAAGAAAGAGAGGCTTTGGAACAACAACAACATCATCTCCATTTATCTATTTTGTATTTTTAAGAGATAATTGACTATCCTTGCAAATAAATACTAAAGTTTGCCAGCCTATAATTTCTCCTTATTTTCCTTCGTTAGTCTGTTCTCTCTCCCAGAAAGTTGCACAGAGAATAAAAATCAATGACACTGCCATTGGTTAGAGGAGCTCACAGGCAGAAACTCTGACGTGCCCTGGTGGTGAGTTACTTACAAGGCTGGTTTAATTCAGAGACAGTATGCATGGTAGAGTAGAAATTCAGACAGTCTTGATTTCAAGTCCTGGATCTACCATTTAGTCTGTAACCCCTGGTGAAATTAATCCCCTCAGCTGGTAAAAAAGGGATAGTAATATCTACTGTGAAGGGTTACTCAAAGGGTTAGAGAGCCAGTAATGATGATTACTAGTACTACTACTACTATCACTACCGCTGCTGCTGCTGCTACTACTACTACTACTACTACTACTACTACTACTACTACCACTACTATTGACTGGACCAAAAAGAGACTGGAGCTGGGTGGGTGCAGTGGTTCACACCTGTATTCCCAGCACTTTGAGCGAGAAGATTGCCTGAGCCCACGGGTTTGAGACCAGCCTGAGCAACATGATGAGACCTTGTCTCTACAATAAAACAAAAAATTAGCTGGGTGCGGTGGCATGTGCTTATAGTTCGCAGCCACTTGGAAGTCTGAGATGGAAGGATTGCCTTGAGCCCAGCAGGTTGAGGCTGTGGTAGCTGTGAGCATGCCATTGCACTCCAGCCTGGGTGACAGAGTGAGACTCTGACTCATAAAAAAAAAAAAAAAAAAATAGACTGAAGTTGAGTCTGTAAGAAATCCAGAAAGGAGAGGTGTTTGATTACCATATTGAAAATACTGAAATGCAAGGTGTTCTAGAGAGTATAGAAGGCCAGTCACCCTCCAGAGACACTCAAACTAAGTGCAGAAAATCTTTAGGGCACATCAAAAAACTTCACCTTTTTTTGAGCCAGTTCGTGGTCAACTTCCTCCTCTTCCAGGCCAATCTCTGCAATCTCAGGTTGGTCTTTCAGTTTGTTCAGCAGCTCTGCTTTGGCCACAGAAATATTGTAATAAGCTGAGTAAGAGGTAGGGATTCCTGGGGCCCCTGGAGGAGGTGAGAAGTGCTGAAATTCTTGTCTGTGGAAACAAAGAATGACCATTTCAGCAACTCTGCTGAGAGGCTGCTGACCTTTCTGCTTCTTAATTTCCCCATCTGAAAAATGGAACCACATTTCACCAAGGAGTTGTAAAATAATAGTAATAAAAACAACAGACAAGAAGGCACTATTCAAACACAAACAGGCCACATGAAGGCTATCTAAAAAGTTAAATAAAAGCAACTTTTAAGAACTTAGAAGGCTATTTCCATGCCCCTGACTTCAAAAGACAGGGAGATGTTTTCAAGAATAATTTGGTTTGGTCATTAAAATTCTATTAAAATCCGGAAAAACTGGCAGGTCCCCAAAATTTGGGGCTTCTCATCATCAATGATTCCTTTTGGTTCATGGCCCCAGTATATGGATCCCAAAGGACGAACTAGATGGAAGGGAAGTATCTGAGACCTTAGCTATTTGTTCTCCAATTCTGTTGGCCTTCCTCAGACCCATCACTGGACCCCCATCCACCCTGGCACTATCTAGTCTACTTGTTTACAAAGGCACTCTGTGGTTTTCTTGGATATTTTATTTTTTCTTCTTTCCCAATGCCACTCCTGCTTGAAATGTTCCCTCCACTGCAGATCTCCCATAGCAAAGAGGTCACCCATGACCTCAGCAGTGGTCACCATGTTGGAGGCTGGGATTAGCACCCCTGCCAGGGACTTGTCATGGCCCACAACATCTCTCCTGAGCTCTTCTGAGATTGCCTGTTGTAGGGTAGGCCTTCGGCCTGAGAAGGGATAGCATCTCTCCGCTTCTGGAATATTCTCAATGGTCCCAGCTTCCTCCACAGTGGTAGAATGAAATGGGGAAAAAATGGAACCAGTGGCACCCAGGGGCTTGACAAGCGTAGCAGCAGACCCTGTTGTCTTGGGTTCACTGAAGCCTGTGGGGTTGAGGCATTGTTTTTCAGAGCCCTAGCCCACGAAAGAGAACTTCTCCTCAAGAAAAAAGTAGCTCTGGCTTCATGCTGTCTTGGGTTTGGCCTCTTCTACCATCAAGGCTTCTGGTCTGGTGTGAGGAAGGAAGTAAAGAGAATTGCTACAATGTCAGGTTTCAGTGATGGAGGGGCAAATAATTCCACCCATGGTTTATGAAAAGAGGAGGCCCACCCTTACTATATTCTTGTTGCCTCTCAGCTATCCCACCCTCTACCTGTCTGTGTCACCACCCCTTTGCTAACCTCTAGCTGTTTGAAAGTGAAAATAGGAGAAACTCATTAGTCATTTTTGCAGCTATTTGCAGCTCTTAGATAAAGGTCAAAAATAATGGTTAAAAGGCTCTACAGCTATTTACTGATTCATGCTATGCTGTCTCCTAATTCATCACACAAAAGAAACTTGGGCACACCAATATTCCTCATTCTGGGCAAATTCATTTTATATGTAGGTTTTCAAACTTATAACACTGATAAAGGAATAATACTAGCTAATATTCACACAATACTTACCATGCCCCAGAAACTGTCCTAAGATAGATACACACATACGTGTGTGTGTGTGTGTGTATTTGTATATATAATTGAATGCTCATGACAACCATTTTACAGATAAAGAACATTTGGCACCAGGAGGTAAAGTGACTTTCTCAAGGTCACCAGTCATTAAACGACAGACTTGTAATCTGTACCTGAACAACCTGACTTCAGAATCTGTGCTTCTAGCTACTAAGATATACTGCTGAAGGGACAACTTGACATCATATAAAACCCTACACAAGGCTGGGTGCGGTGGCTCAGCCTGTAATCCCAGCACTTTAGGAGGCCGAGGCAAGAGGATTGCCTGAACCCGGGGGTTTGAGACCAGCCTGGGCAACTTGGTGAGACCTCGTCTCTACAATAAATCACACACACACACAAACCTCCTACACATAAAGAATTTTCTGGTGGGAGTGTATCTATGTTAGCAGAGAATAGAGAATATTCTGGATGGAATATGATGGTATGAACTCAGGGAACTCCTAGCTTCAAGAAAAATATTTATGTCATATATGAATGTTCTGAGTCAGAAAGTGTTATAAACGAAAGAAAAATCCCCCAAAGGAAGTGCTAGTTGGAGGCTCAGTTCCCAGAAGACACAGTTGTGTGTCATATTATAGTGTATCATTTAGGTACTATGCTTCAGGGATCCTTCCTCATCACCTCCATTAACGGGGGAGGGGTTTCAGGCAATCTATGAGAACATAATTGGAATTTGATAGTGAACATCAAAGCAAAAATCAGATTCCTCCCACAGAACAATGAGAGGAAAAAAGCAAGCTATACCTATCCTTGAATCAGAGTTTTTACATATAACTAACACTTTATTATTATAATAGCTGGTTTCTATGTGTGTCCTAACAATTTACAATGGAATAGTAGGTAGGTTACAGAGGAACTACAATTTAACTTGGTTGAAGTTAGGACATCTTTGCAAGTTGGTTAGGATCGAATCCTCTCCTAGGGTCTGGAGTAGAATCTTCTTCAGGAGCCCAGAGATCCTGGGATAATGTAGCAAGCATAGTGAGTCAGACCACATGGGTTCTGGCTATCTGTGATCATGTGATAAGGTCACTTTATCTCCCTGGGCCTCACTTTTCTCATCTAAGGAATGGAGGAGACTAATGGCAACTATTTCACAGGTTTGTTGTGAAGATTAAATCAATTAATACACAAAAATGCTTAGAACAATGCTTGGCACCTTGTAAGCAGATGAAAAATAATAGCTATGTTGGAAATGATGCTGTTCCTTAAATCTCCATCACTCAAAAAAGCATCTATAATTGATTTTGCAGCCACAAGCCAGGATGATGTGTAAACAAATCTTTCCCCTCACATCTCACAATCATTAAAAACAAAACAAAACTGGAGCAAGTTACAAGATCTCTAGTAATAGCGATTTCCTTCTCTCTGGCCAACATGCCAAGGCAAATGGAGGTATGTAAAGACGGAAGGGCCAGAGCCTATAACTGCTACCTCAGGTGCACATTGCCCTGCAGGGGAGAAGAGGGCCTTGTGATAGTCTGACCAATGGGAAGAACAAGGTCTTTCTGTAAGAGGCTGACTAGGAAGGCAAAATAAGCATGGGTTTTGGATCAGACAGATCTGGCTTTGAACCTTTGCTGTGTAACTCTGAATTAGTTAATCCCTTGTTTTGCTAAACTTTAGTTTTGTCATCTGTCAGAAGGGGATAATAATGACCAATAGGGGGGTTAAATGAAATAATGGATGTATAATGCCTAGCAGTGTCTGGCACATAGTAAGTGCTTAATGAATGTTCATTTGTTTATTTGTTCTTTCTTCTGAAATAGTAGTTCAGTGCCTACTATGTGGAGGTCTCTTTCCCTTCTTCCTGCTGTGACAGACAACAATCACAGGTACTTTCCACAAAACGTTTTCTAATTACAATAAGAATGCTCCCTAGTCATTCTTGAGAATGCTTGAGAAGCAGCCACATGAGACCTGATGAGGGAGAGCCAAGCCCTATAAATGCTGTGCTTGTGGCATCTTGGACTGGCAACTTGCTCAGCTAGCTCCAGATAGCCAAGTCACAGATTTGCCTGTCAAATGACATTACAGTAAGGTACTTCTAACGGCAACAACTTGCAGGCAAAGTAAGGGAAGCCAAAGTAGGAGTGTGGTCTGGCAGCAGGACTGCTATAAAGGAATGAGACACTTAGAAGACACCTGTCTCTAAGAAAGCCGGCGGGGCTCTCCACAGGAGAGCAGGCAGAGCCCAGAGCCAGAGCACTGAGCAATGATGGTCCCAAGGCTTTTGCTGTGGCATGAAAAGAACAACCATGTACTATAGGGCATGCAGATGAGGCCTGGCATGGTAGAGTGAACAAACACCAGCAGTCCTGCTGCCAGACCACACTCCTACTTTGGCCTCCCTGCCCAGGCAGCTCACCCTGTCAGCTACCACCAAAGCAAATGTCAAGACAAAGAAGAGGAGAAAGTAGAAGAGGAAAATAATGTCCTTAGCCGTTGTAAGGGAATTATCAAGGCAGCCCCAAGAATACCTTTGATGCGGGGGGTGGTAGGGAGAGTTTAGAAGCCCAGAATACATGAGCTGGCCTCTTGTTCTAGAGAGCAAGCAGAAGAAAAGGCAGAAAAGGGCCTGAGCCAGGTTTCCAGGAGTGGCAGTACAGTCAACAAGTGCCTTTGGGATCAGGGGCTAGAAATTGATACATACATTAAAGACAGAGAAACAGTACAGTATTTTAGTAATGATATTTAGGGATAAGAACATCAACAACTCTCATTTACTGAGCATCTGCTGTATGTCAAGCATGGAGCTATATCCTTTACATAGATTATCTTAATAGTCACAACAACCACGTTGGAGCAGTTATCATCATACTCATTTTCCAGGTAAGAAAACTGAGGCTAGGAGCAGTCCAATTGACCAGTCCAAGGTCACGTAGTTAGTAAATGGTAAAGGTAGAATTCAAACTTATGCTGCTTGACTCCTCAGGGACCCAGCATCTTTCATAAGCACTTACTTGGGAGAATCAGTGGCCTCCTGCTCTGATGTCCTCCAAAGCCCACCAATGCCATAATAGCAAGGGGGTTGAGCCTGCTCGGGTTGAGATCCCAAGTGACCCCTTATTGGAGGCAGGAAATCACTTGAATGGACAGCAAAGGACTCTTGCTCTGCCGAGAGGCTTTGTGAACTCTGCCTCGAGGCCTCCAGGTGGTCAAGGCTCAGAGGTTGTGGCTGCTCCAGGACCTCCTCAGAACTGAGGGCACAGGAACCAGTGGTTTCTGAACTGAAATACTGGGGTGGCAGCTCCTCTTCTTCCTCCTCTCCTTCTTCCTCTTCCTCCTCCTCCTCCTCTTCCTCTTCCTGTTCTTCCTCTTGTTGCTGCTGCTGCTGCTGCTGCTGTTGCTGTTGCTTCTGCTGCTGGGCTGCACGGAAAAGCCTATACTTCTCCCAGTTGGGAGGAGGAGGGCGAGGAGGAGGAAAGGCCTTCTTTCTGGCTCCCAGAGGATCCTGCTGGGTCTCATCACCTTTGGTAAAGAGCTCCCTCCTATGTTGCCCCCAGGCCCGGGTGCTTTGGGGCTCCAAGCTGATGTGACTCTCTGAGAAGGCACGGCTGCGCAGTGGGCGGGGCATGGAGGCAAGGGAGCTCTCCTCTTCATAAACTGAAGCTTCCTCTGCTTTCTTCAAGGCATGTTTAAAGTCTCCAAGGAGGTCAAGAGAAGAAATTGCTCGGTAGTTTGACAAGTCCAGTGCTGGGTTCTCAAAGCAAGGATGGAAGGGGGTTGCCCATGGAAAACTAGCCTTGGAATGAGCCATTTCCCTGTAAGACAGCAGACGAAAATTGAGTAAAACAAGCAAATTGCATATGGGCTCATATTTTGGATGACATCATTTCTATAAAATTCAAAACGGTCACAATATAATGTAATATTTGTAGTAAATATAATAATAGTAATAATAATACAGTAATAATGATAGGTAACACTTACTGATCACATACTAAATACCAGGCATAGGTTTAAGTGGTTTCCATGTTTTAACTTATTTAATCCTCACAATGACCCTAGAAGGTGGCTGTTATTATTGCCCTGATTTTATAGTTGGGGAAACTGAGGCATAGGCAGGTTAAGTAACTTGCCTGGGGTCGGTCATAAGGCCAGTAAGTGATAGAGCAGGACTTGAACAGTTTAGCTCTGTATACACACATACCTCTCCAGTCTGTTTATATACTCAGATTGAATATGCTGTGTTCTGGGGCTTTCAAGTCTACTTACCCTGCCTCATCTGTTGTTTCTGTTTGTTCTGTTTTTCATTATGAAAAATTTCAAATATTTGGCAAGGTACAGAGATTAACATAATAAATACCCATGTTCTCACTTACCACCCAGCCTCAGTACATTCAAATACTTTGCTATATATGTTTCATGAATTTTTCTTAAGAAATAATACCCCTTGTGTCACTCCTGACTTCCATTCCCCTATCACCTCTCTAGTTATAACTTGTATCATGATTAGATATATACTTTCTGTCTGTGTTCTTATACTTGCAACCAAAAACACCAAGCAGGCCATTTATAACTATCTGTTATTTTGGATTTAAAATATCTCCTTCTAATGCAATTCCAATTAGAATTCTCAATAGGAAATGTTTAACTATAGAAGTTTTTGAAAATTAACTTGTGAAAAAAGCAGGATATAATACATTTTTTATTATTTTTTTCCTTTTTAATTTTTTATGTTAAAGATGTGGGGTACAATTCAGGATTAGGTATAAAAATGTTCATTATGCAGGTACCCTTGTTGATGAGGTATACCTCCCTTCCCCAGGCAGATTCCCATTACTGCCAATCCCACTTCCCTGCCACCCTCCCGGCAGTTTCTCACTAAGGATATAATATTAAAGAATATTCGGCTACAGAAGAAATGAGGATGGTGGGTAACCAAGGAGTTTAGCATATTGTAAAACAATTGTGATTAAAACAGTGCATTATTGATTAACAGAATAGAAAGTCCAGAAGCAAATCAGACTATCTATAAAAAATATCATATATATACTTTTTCAAACAAGGAGATAAAGAAAGATTATTTAATAAATCCTGAAGTCACTGTAGGCAGATCAGTGCTTTTTGAAGCTGCACCATACATTACATACCAAAATAAATTATAGCTCAAGATTTACAATTATGTGTATGTGTGTGTAATTTTAATATATGTATATATTATATGTGTATTTGCATGTACATATGTGCATATATATTTATTTTTAAACTATCAAAAAATTTTAAAAGACTATCACTTGTGAGGTAAAATAAGACTCTCATCTCATTTTGGTATGTAATATATGGTGCAGCTTCAAAACGCACTACAGTGACTTCAGGATTTATTAAATAATCTTTCTTTTATTTCCTCGTTTGGAAAATTATATATATTATATGTTTTAGAATATCTCCAAGGAAAAAAGTGCAGGTTTTTTTGAATATGTATAAAAAGTTCGAGCTTCTGTATAATCATTAGTGATTAAAGTTAAAAGACACCTCTTTAGCCTCAGAGTACAAAGAGTTAAGCCCTCTTAGCCATAAGATCTGGTTTCCTGCTGTAGCCTGTGAGCAATCAGCATCATGCTAAGTCCTGCCCAGTGACAGGAAATTCCAGGGGTTCAATTAAATCATCAAGCAGAATATCCATTCACTAGTCGTGATGAAGACTAGGAATATTTCTTTAAGAAATAATAATACACGTAATGGTAGCCAAGCTCAGATAGAATGGAAAGCAAAATGTCCTTCATTCCCGTCATCTCTAGCCCTCATTCTAGCTAGCTCATTACTCACATGGATCAGAAATTCATATTCAGACATACCCACTGCCTTCTCATTTGGGCCTTAGCATCTCTAGATCTTTAAGATTATAACAACCTCTTGTGTGCAAACTGTTCCACCTGGCATATTCCCTCATTAAAAAAACAAACAAAAACAAAGACAAAAAGGGATGGCTGAGTGGAAAGTAAAAGAGTGACATATGCAGAAAAGGCTTTCCTGGCTGTCTTACCTAAAATAGAGACAACTTATTCTTAATTATCCTTATTCTACTTTGTTTTTTCTTGGAGCACCCATCCCCACCTGATACTATATCACATACCTATGTTTGGTTGTTTATTTTGTGCTCCACTCTAACTAACATGTAAGCTCCATAAGGGAAAGGTTCTCGTGTGTCTCATTCATCTGGGCCTCTAGTGCCTGGCACACAGTAGGTATTCAGTAAGTACTTGTTTCATAAATGACTTAATGTCAAAATTTTAAAAAAGAATCATGATATTCATATTATTAAAAAGTTGACCTAAAGGCAAAAAGCAACAAACAAGACAAGGAAGGGCACCATAATGTAAACAACCCAAACACATGATGATTTAACTACCCTGAACTTTTATGCACCAAAAGTAAAATGTATAGGAAACACAAAGGTAGAAAAAAACAGAAGCAAACATGAGACTGTTTTGGTTGATAGCGGATCATGCCAGTCAAAAATTAAGATAATGGAAAAATCTAAACTTCTTCACACACTAAAAACAGACAGTACTTCTTAATTCAAGGACTCATTGAATGTTTTTTTAAATTGGCTATATACTGAGGCAGAAAGTGGAGGTAGTACAGACCACATTTTCTAATCACGATACAGTAACACTGAAAATTAATAACAAAAATGAAAATAAAAAATCTGTAGCATATAGAAAATAAACAGGGAAAAATTCTTCTACTTTACCAAAGAGAAAATCTAGTCTGAAATAGAATACCTGGAAAATAATAACAATGGAAATGTCAGAAGCTAGAGGATATGGGTGACTAAAGAAGTCAATGAAAAATTTGTAAGCTTAAATACTTATAGTAATACATAAGAACAAATTAAAAAGTTCATCATTCAACATAAAAGATGCTAAAAAAACCCACAAAATGAACCTAAAACAAAGCAGAAATATAATAAAACTAATGGCAGAAGTCAATATAGTAGAAAACAAATGATAGAACTAATAAAGCCAAAAGCCAATTCTTCAAAAGAACTTATAAAACAATAAAACAGACAAATCACTTGCTAATCTAATTTAAAAACACCCAAATACACAAAATTACAAATGGAGAAATAACCACAGTTACAGAGTAAATGAAAAGAGTAAAAGAATACTTTGCTTTATTCTATAAAAACAAATTTGAAAACTTAGAATGATTTTCTATGAAAACAAAAATTACCAAAACTGATTGCAGAAGAATGAGAATATCTAAACCCACCAGTTGCCATTTAAAAATTGATACGTTTAACCAAAAACAGCACAATCATATAGTCTTGTGTTATTTCTACCAAACTTTAAGAAATGGACAAAACAATGTTGTTTACACTGTCTCAATTCTGGAATCTAAAGAATAGAGAGAGAAGAAAAGAGTCCTGCATAATATCAATATCAAAACCCAACAACCAGAACATGCATAAAAGAAAATTAAAGACAAATCTCATCTAAGAATACTGATGCAAAATCTTCAATAAAATATTAGCAAAGAGAATCCAGGAGGATGTTAAAAATATAACACACCATGAACAAGTAGGATTCATTTTAGAAATGTAAGTATTAGAAAATTAACCAATATAATTAACAGGACTAATAAATCAAAGGATAAAAATCATATAAGAATCTCTTTAGTGCTAAAATATATTTGATAAAAATTCAACTCTTTTACAGGTTTTAAAAAACTAACAGAAAAAGATGTCTATTTCATAATGCCATCATTGTCATCACTCATTTTTTAAAAGCCAAAAGACAACATTGTGCTTAATGGCAAAACATTAGAAGCAGTCTCATTAAACTCAAGAACAAGGCAAAGGTGTCACTTTCTCTACTAGTATTTATATTGTTCTGAAAGCAATAGCATAATTTGACAAGATGTAAACATTGGAAGAGAGGGATATCGTCTCATTATGTATAGATGATATGAAACAATTTAAAAACTAATACCAACAGTAAGAAAATTTGGTAAGGTGTCAGGATATAAAATTAATATATAGAAATCATGTTAATTAATATAATTAACTAATTATATTAATTGACATTATTAATTCGCATAAAATGCCAACCAGGTGCAGTGGCTCATGCCTGCAATCCCAGCACTTGGAAAGGCCAAGGCAGGAGGATCGCTTGGGACCAGGTGTTCAAGACCAGCCTGGGCAACATAGTGAGACATCGTCTTTACAAAAAATAATTTAAAAAATTAGGTGGGCATGGTGGCACACCATGTACTCTCAGCTTGGAAGGCTGAGGTGGGAGAATGACTTGCGCCCAGGAGTTCAAGGCTGCAGTGAGCTTTGATCACACCACTGTACTCTAGCCTGGGTGACAGAGTGAAAGCCTGTCTTACAAAACAACAAACAAACAAACAAACAAACAAACTAGATAAAGTGCAGGATTCAGAGGCAAAATACTTTAAAACTACCAAGGAACATAAAACAAGATGTACATAAATGAAAAGATATACACTTTCCTAGTGAGGATGACTCAACATTGTTAAGATGTCAACTCCACCTAAATTAATCTATAAACTTAATGCAAACTCAATAAAATTGTCAACAGATTGCACCTTAAATCATTATTCTAAATTTCATACGAAAAAATAAAGTTGTGAGAATTGTTAGGAACAGTATAAACAAAGTGGAATACTGACTGAAGATTAGGCCTACCGATTACTTAAGTTTTAAAGTTATAGTAAATAAGGCAGTCTCACAAATAGAAAGTAGATCCATGGAATAAAACAGAATACTAGAATACAGAAGTAAACCCAAATATATATGGTAAGTTAGCTTGTGATAATGGAAACATTTCAAATAGTGTGGGAAGATGGATTACTCAATACATAGTTTTGGAACAACTGGATAGCCATTGGAACAAAAATAAAGCTGAATCCTCATATCATTTTTATTTTTATTTTTATTTTTTTTGAGTTGGAGTCTCACTGTCACCCAGGATGGAGGGCAGTGGCACACTCCCTGGCCACCACAGCCTCAGCCTGCTGGGCTCCGGCAATCCTTCCGCCTCAGCCTTCCAAGTAGCCGGAACTACAGGCGCGCCCTACCACGCCCGGCTAATTTTTGACTTATTGTAGAGATGAGGTCTCACCAAGTTGCCCAAGGCGGGTCTCAAACCCGTGGACTCAGGCAATCCACTCACCTTGGCCTCCCAAAGTGCTGGGATTATAGGCTGAGCCACCGAGCCCGGCCCTCATATCATTTTTTTTTACAACAAAATAAAGTTTAGATGTATCAAGACTCAAATGTCAAAAAAAAAAAAAAAAGGTACTAGAAGACTATATTGGAAAACATGGCAGGATAATTTTTTCTAACTATGATACCAAATAAAGAAGCAATAGGGGAAAGTTGATAACTTTGTCTTCCTAAAAATTAAAAATTTATGTCTGGAAAAAATACTATAAAGTCAAAAGGTGAAGATATACTTGGAAAAATATTTGTAACATATACAACTAATAGTAAATAAATACCCTAAATATGTAAAGTGAACTTACCAATCAATAAAAGGGACCAATAAATCAATAGGAGAAAAGTTATAGTTCACAGAAAAATATAGATGACATCAACACATTAAAAGATTTTCAACCTCACTTAAAATTAAATAAATGCAAATCCAAATAATAATGAAACTTTTTAAAATAAAGAATTTGAGGGTATAAGGAAACAGGTGCTCTCATGCACTGTTGGTGGGAATAGAAATTAGTGTAACCCTTATGAAGGGCAATTTGGAAGGAAAAGAAGGTAAAAAGTGCATATCCTTTGACCCAGCCATTAAATTTCTAGGCATTTATCCTACAGACACATTCCAACATGAACACAGAGATATCTATAAGGATATTCACTGTAGATTCATGTGTAATCACAAAAGACTGAAAATAATTTAAATGTTTTTCAATAGGAACTAGCTAAATAAAATAAGAAACATTTAAATATGGAATACTATGTAGCTGCTAGAAGCAATGCAGTAGTTCTATATGTAATGTAAAACAATCATTAAAATAAAAAAGCAAGATGTAGAACAGAAAAAATGTAATAAGTTCTTATTTTTGTTAAAAAAAGAGTGTATACATGCACAAACATGTTGGTTTTCTGGAAGGATATACAAGAAACTGCTAATAATATTCTCTGAAGAGTTGGCTGATGGTTTGGGGTGGAATTCTTTTATAGTGTGTGTGTGCGTGCAGCACGCACACACACGCACTAGATGCATTAATTGCTTTTTTCAATTAAAAATTAGTAACGCAAAGATAACAGAAAAATAAAGCATAAATCTGGTTATGTTATATATTTTCCTTCTTGAAGCCTATATTATTCATAAAATACAGACCCCTTACTATGATTTATGACAGTCTTTAAGGTTCTGCCATTCCCACACCTTCTATACTTCTTTTGTCTTACATACTCTGTTTTCTGCAAATCACTCTCTTTCCCCTCTTTATCTCACTGATCCTTCAGATTTCCACTTATATATTACTTCCCCGAGTAAGTCTTCCCTGATCCCCCCAAAATATGGGGTGGGTACCCAGACTCTTCCTAACAGCACCCATTATTTTTCCTAGCACAGTACTGCTCAGTTGTCTGCCCCTTCCACACGACTATCTTGAGTGCCAACGCCATGTCAAGGATCCAGTTCGATGCCCGGCACATAGTAGGTTCTCAGTAGATATCTCTCAGTGTGGAATAAAGGCGGGTTTGTGTGCCTATGGTGAAGGAGAACATTTAGACCTTCCTTACTCTATCCTTGCTACCCAGGTTGCCAGGCAAGGAGAATAAATGTATGGCAGGTAAAGCAGTCAGCAGCTGACCGGCTGCTCCAGAATCTGATTGGGGTTTGTGAAGGGAGGGGAGGATTGGGATTTATTTTGAGACTGTGCTTGCATGGCAAGTATACTGTTTTTTACCTAAATTGCATACTTCTTTGGGGTGGTGCAAGCTAATGAAATTATTTGTTTTGCTCAACCTTATCAAGCCTCCTAACTCTATTTCTGGGCTGATGTAACCCTATGGTGCTTCAAATGAGCTGCATGGAGCTTCTTCGGTTTGATCAAAGCTGCTGCCTTGTCAACGCTTTCCTTAGCTACGCATCTCAAAAAACCAGGTGCTTGCCTCATGTAAATGCTTCCACAAAATACCACTTCCTATTTCAACACTGTGCCTGGGCCAATGTCCTTCAGTCTTACCCAGCTATTTTTCAGCATTTTGTTCTCAAATGCTAGGGATTGATGGGTTATCAATAATGTCCTTGGGATCTTTGTGGTTCCCTTTTTCTTCCTACAGGAGGTCTGGGTTTGTGGAAAAATGAGATTATTTTTTACTCTCTTGGGCTCCATTCTTCCCTCCTTCTTCCTCAAACAGGATCCCCATCACCCACTTTTCTATTCTTTTTTTTCTTTGCCTGGTCATTCATTTTTTAGTCTAGGAAAGTGGTCTTCACAGAACCTCATTTTACTTATTTTTTTCTCACTATTTCTTGTATTTAAAACATAAGTATTAGGAAATTAGTACATATAAGAAATTTATGAGTAAACTGCTAGCATATATTGAGGATACATGCTGAAAACATTCTTTCTGAGAAGGGTGCATGATCCAGCCTTTATTGGAAACCACTGGTCTGGGACAGCAGTTCATAATCAAAGTGGCTCCTAATTAGAATTACCTGGGACGTTGTTTAAAATGCAAATTCATGCTATTGTGAACAACCATGCTGCCCATCAAAAGAGGACTGGATTAAAAAAATGTGGTACATATACAAGATGGAATACTACGTAGCAATAAAAAAGAACAAAATCATGAATTTCGCAGCAACCTGGATGGAACTAGAGTCTATAATACTGAGTGACCTCTCACAGAAACAAAGATCAGAATATCACATGTTCTCACTCATATAATGGACCTTGAACATCCAATGTAATACTATAAGAAAATGACCGACGGTACTGGGAAATTATGGGGGGGGAGGGGGATGGGATTAACAGTAGCTAATATCTATCTGGGACTGGGAAAACACCTCTTATCAACAGGATGCCTGAATGAAACGTAATTGTACCTCTAACCCTTAACTGTACCCCACAAAACGATAATAAAAAATACTGATTAATTATAAAAAAATACAATTTCAACATAAAAAAAATAATAATAAAATAAAATGCAGATTCATGAGCCCTGCCCCTACAAATTGGGATTTCATACCTCTGTGGTGGGCTCCAGGAATCTACACTTTAAACAATTTGCCCAAGGGATTCTGACACAAATGCTTCTGGAACCATATAATGGGAATACGATTCCAGAGTTATTTGTTCCAGTTAGATTGGTCTCCAAACTATACATCCTGTCCCCCACCCCTCACCATGCACACACATTCCTACCTCCTGTCCCTGCCACTTTCCCCCTTCCTGACCTTCATCATCAATATAGAGCTTATGAAATACAGCAATATCTCTAAAGGCCCCAGTTGGGCCAATGTTTTGCAGTTGTGGTGAGAAGAACCATCATAGTAATCAAATTTACCATTCTTTCTTTTTCTCTAGCTACAGCACAAGAAAGTCAATAGAACAAAGCACAAAGAACACGGTGTCAGAAAGACTTGGGTCTGAATTCCAGTAAAATTTTAAAATCTGGCTCCATAGCTCAAAAGCTGCATAACCTTGAGCAAGGAGCCGTATTTAACTTATGTCAATTTCAGTAAATTACATATCTTATAAAGCAATCATGAGGATTGACTATATGAGAAAGACCTAGAAATGATGCAGGGTACAAGGAAAGGTGCCTAATAAATGGCAGTACTATCTTTATTGTTAGAGTGAAGTACCTTATTCAGAGCCACTATATATGGTTGTGCAAATTGTGCAGTGTACAGCCTTCACAGTTGTATGCTTCAGCCATGCTCCTTGTTCTCATTAAAGGAGTTGAACTGTGCTGCTTCCTGGTTAATGTTCAACCCTGCTCAATAGCCAAGAAACCAGGAGACTTCAGGTCCTAGCTCAGTCACATGGCTTCCTAGTCAGGAGGCTCTAGCTTACAAAGGATTTTTAACCCTGAACCCACTACTACTGTTTCTTTTTTCTGACTAAATGTTGGGCTCTATGTTAAGCACTTTCATATATTGTATGTGTTTCAATTAATCTTCAAAGCAACCTGTTAAAGTAGGTACCATTATTACCAGTTTGCAGATGAGGAACCCGAGACTGAGGGTAAATCATCTTCCTAGCTAGTAAGAAGCAGCAATGTCCAGACTTGCCTTGTCTGGCTCCGAGAGACAATCCCAATGAAGAAAGGACTCCTGGGATGCAGCAAAGGGTACTTGCACCATATTCATCTCCATGAAGACTTTAGCTCCTCAATGAAGAAAGAGGAGGAAGCATGAACGCTAACTATGAGAAAGGGCTTTGTTGACACCAGCAAGGATACTACATCTCAAAAACAAAAGCAAACTGCCTGCCAAGATCTGGGCTGTTCTCTTCCTGTTGGCACAGGTTACCTTTTCTTCTGATGAATAGATTTTCTCCTTTTGTTAAAATATTTTTTGGCCTAATAGTAATTGAAAATAAAAACCAATATTTTCAGAGACTGTAAAATCTCCTCCTGCCTCTGCCTCGACCCTTTTGAAGTTTCCTTGTTTGGAAATTTTATTTTTAAACTCACCACAATAACTTGGCATTCCAGGATCTCAGTAGCAACAGTGCACAGGTCCAGCCCCTATCGCCTTTCCCTTCCCTCAGCAGCCAAAAGATAAGACGGCTCCAAGAGAAACAGTCACTCCCAGGTTATTGCTGAAGGAAATATTTGCAAGATCCAGGAAGTGAGACACAAGGAGGCTACACAGGGAGGAGAGAAGGACCCAGAGAGCTTCTTGCTGCCACCCCTTTTTGCTCCTGGGTTCACAGAACTTTAAGTAGGGAACAATTAGCCTGGCAACAACAAATTCAAGCGTCAGGACTTGCCCAGAGCTTTCTTTAGTCCCCAGGAGGCTGATGCAAAGTATTCTTTGAAGCTCCATCTCTGCAGTGCCCACAATCTCTATTTGTTATCAAGGTATACATATACATATGCAGTCACCGTGGTAGAGAGAAAATGTGCTGCTTTGTGAAGAATGGCACTGAAATGCAAGCTATCTGCAAACTACTGCTGGTGATAGAAATGAAGAGAAATGGAAAGGTCTTAAGAAAGTGATGGTTCTGAGGCAGATGACAAAAATGTTTATTAGGGTGGGGGTGTGTGTGTTACTACGTTGAAATGGTATGTCTGTGTGGAGAGTACTATGTTGAAATGGTGGTGACAAATTTGAAGATTCATGGAGGTCTGGTGATGTACCCCCTCAGAAATGTCAAAGTTCTCATGGATTTTGGTAATCAGAAGTGCTGGTTGATAGAGAATTCTAGCAAACCAAATTTTAGCTAGCAGTGAGATTAAGCATGTCTGGTAAGCAACACTGTCTGTCATTGGTATGGGGATTTTTTTCCAAAGCTCTTGATCTTGATTTAGGCCTAAATCAAACCAACATGGGCTGCCTCTTCTTCGGATTTTCATTATTATAAATTCTAACAACTTGACATATACCCAAAGAATACCATGTACATTTAAGTTCAGCTATATGTAAATTTTACCAGATTCCTTCCTGAATTTTCTTTGTGTATGGCTACTATCAGATTGTTTCTGACTACTATCAACATGTAGTTTAGGATTTATCTTCTTTATTGGTTAATAATACAAATACCCATTTCTGTGCAAGACTTCATATTTGTATAGCTGTCACTGTTAGTGGATATCCTGTTTTATTCCATCACGATGATATATTAGACTAGTAAACTTTTCCCATGATTATAAATAGCACTACTATGAACACCTTTAAATAAATTATTTTTTCCCTTTTAGGTTATTTCCTTGGGGTTATGCTGGGTCAAAGAATATGAACATTTTTGTGATTCCTGTCACATATTTCTAGATTGCCCTCTACGAAGACTAAACCAATTTATACTGTTCCTGGAAACACATACTGTTTCCTTATGCCTTGCCAAGATAGTGTTTTATAATTTCTATTTATCAGTTCTGTTAACTGTTGATAGTTTAATAAGCAGGTTGTGATACTTTGAAGTTGCTTTTATTTGTAGTGCTTTAATTGATAGAGAGGTTGTACTTTTCCATGCTTATGATTTGACTGCCTTTATTTCCTCATGTGTAAATTGCCTGCTCATTTTCCTTGCCCATTTATGAAGCTAAATCTGAAAGCTGACCTTCTCTATCTGTATTCATCCTTTATATCTTTTGCACAGGTCACTATTATCAGTGATGCTGATCCCAGACATTTTCCTTATTCTGTTGCTTAGATTTTTATTACATTTTGTTGTATGAAGGTTTTTTCCCCAACTTTTATATATTTGAACCCATCCATCTTGTCTCTGATGATATCCTTCATCCAACAGACAGAATTTTATCTTCCATCCACAGCTGGAATAAATATGTTATTCTACTGGTCCACTTTCTAGACAATATGTGCTATGGATCTAAGTTAATTATTCTCCATATTGATATCTAAAATTCCCAACATTTAGTCAAGAAAGTGATTGCTTTCCTCAGTTCAGGCTTGATTTCAGTGTGTTCTATATTTTTAAAATAATTTGAGTCTGTTTCTAGAAGCTCTTTTAAAAATGTCACTGTTCGACTTTCTTTAAACCCTACTTTCATATGGTTTTGATAATTGTCCCTTTATGATAGGCTTTAAAGTCTGACAGGGTACCTCTAACATGGTTAACTTTTTAGATAAATATATTGTTTGGTATTCTTGCCAACATATTCTTTTAGATAAATTTCACTATAAATTTGACAAGTTCTACAAAGTATTCCACAGTGACTCTAACTGGAGTACATTACACCTATATATTAACTGAGGGAGAATTGTAATCATTCCCATATTTAGTCTTCCCAAATTAAAGCAGAGTATAGTTATGCATTTATTCATGTCATTTCTCCTATTAGAGTTTCATAATTTTCCTTGAGTAAGTTTTGTGTGCATAGTGTTGAACTAAAACCCAAGCATTTAAATTCACCATTTTACACTTGTGACGAATTTCTCTGTGTCTCTGAAGGTTGCGTTCTTCTTAGGTGGTAAAGGCTTCCTGAAAAGTGTACTCTTCCTAATGAAATCAGATTCACCTCTGAATTACTTATTTTCTTTCACTTGATCAGTAAATAGGAAATACTGTATATACTGGATATTTCACACTCTGCTTATGATGTAGCATGATAAAGCAAAGAAAGAGAACCCTAGACTGGGAGTTTAAAAACCTAGGTATAAGCTGGGCTCGGTGGCTCAGCCTGTAATCCTGTGCCTTTGGGAGGCTGAGGTGAGTGGATTGCCTGAGCCCGCGGGTTCGAGACCCGCCTGGGCAGCGAGACCTCATCTCTACAATAAATCAAAAAATCAGCCGGGCGTGGTAGCGCATGCCTGTAATTCCAGCTACTTGGAAGGCTGAGGTTGAAGGATCGCCAGAGTCCAGCAGGTTGAGGCTGCGGTGGCCGGTAGCGGCCACTGCACTCCAGTCAGGGTGACAGAGTGAGACTCCAACTAGTTTGGTCACATACTTGCTATATAATCCTGGTAGTAATGGGCTTTGGGGTCAGATGCCCACTTGACCTTGGGAAAGTGACTAATCTCTTTGTGAGTCAATTTCCTCATCTCAAAATTGGGTCAAGAAATAGCAACTATCTCATGGGGCCAAATAAATATTATAGAAATATCTATCATAATCAGTAAAATGGTTCAAATGAAATGCTTGTAATAGTGTCTGACACACAATAAATACTCAATAAATTTTAGCTATTATATCTATTGTTGTTGTTAATAGTATAATAATACCTTTCCTGAGTCTTAGCTTCCTCATCAATAAAATGGGAAAAATTGAGCTGGGTGTAGCGGCTCATGCATATAATCCCAGTACTTTGGGGGGCTGAGGCAGGATAATTGCTTGAGCTCAGGAGTTCGAGACCAGTCTGAGCAACATAGCAAGACTTGATTTCTACAAAAAAATTTAAAAAGATAGCTGGGTATGATGGCACATGCCTGTAGTCCTAGTTACGCAGGAGTATTGCTTGAACCCAGTAGTTGGAGGCTGCATGAACTGTGATTGTACCTTTGCACTCCAGCCTGGGTGACAGAGTGAGATGCTGACTAAAGATATATAATAAAATAGGAAAAAATAAGGCTTAACCCCACAGTGTTATCATGAGAATTAACTGTGGTCACATATATTAAAACAACCTACGTATTCTAAAGTTCTAAGCAAAGTGAATAAATGGAAAGGATCACAGCAGGCAATCATAGGTACAGAAAACCAAGAGCAATAATCCAGAAAATAATTTCCTTTAGATTTTAAATACAGCGCACTAATTTAACTTTTTCTCCCAGCAGATCTACTCACCATTTTCCCCTTCCTGCCAATATTAAAACGAGTTTGTATTATTTCCATGAAAACCAAATAATAGTAGGGGGAGACAACCAAGAGTGTAATTACCTAGAATTATCAATCCATTGCAGGCTTCCAGGCAAAGAGAGTGGCTCAAAAATATACACTTGATTTTTCCACCTACACTCATCATTCCAGTTGTGACAGAAATGACATAGTAAATGTTAAAATGTGTGTGCCATGGTGAGAAAAGGTGTGAGAGGAAACTCTACCAGGATTTCTCACAAATGTCATCTCTTCCCCGGATCTGTCCTAGTCCTTCTCATCTTCTCTGAGATCTCAAACTGTGATCTGCCTCTTCCATCTTCAGTATTGATACTCCTTCCCTTTCTATTGATATCTCTTTTCTGTCTTTAAACTTAATTCAGTTTCTTGGATCCTGACAGAAACTTCACTTAAGTTGGTGGTTCTCAAACTTAACCTCCATCAGAATCACCTGGAGGGCTTGTTAAAACACAGATTGCTGGGCCACATCTCCATTTTCCGATTCAGTAGAACTGAGTGGGCTCAAGAATATGCATTTCTAACAAGTTCTCAAGTGATATACAGGTTGCTGGGCCTGGGACCACATTTTGAGAACCGCTAAATTAAATCCAATTGTCTCCTCTCCCATTTCTCACTTTCTTTTCCCTAGCCAACTTCTTCTTTCTAAACATCAAAAAAAAAAAAATACTTAAATGTGTTTTTTAAACATTCTTCTTTTAAAATATTTTAAAGTTACACAGTAACACATGATCATTGTATCAAAATTAGTGAAAAGAAATTGGAACCCTCCTCCATTGCTGGCAGGAATATAAAATGGTATTGCTGTTGTGGAAAACAGTTTGGCAGTTTCTCAAAGTTACCATATGGCCCAGGAACTCCACTCCTAAGTATATACCCAAAAGAACTGAAAACATATATCTGCACAGAAACTTGTACATGAATGTTCACAGCAGTGATATTCACAGTAGCTAAGAAGTAGAAACAATTCAAATGTCCATTAATAGATGGCTGGATAAACAAAATGTGATGCATCTATACAATGGAATATTATTTGGCAATAAAAAGGAATGAAGTACTGATACATGATGAACTGCCAAAACATCATTCTAAGTGAAAGAAGCCAGACACAAAAGCCCACATATTGTATAATTAAATTCATATGGAGTGTATAGAAAAGGTAAATTTATAAAGATAGAAAGTAGATTAGTGGTTACTTGAGGTTGAGGGTGGGAATGGAGAGTGACTCCAAATGGGCATGAACAACTTTTTTTAGAGTGATAGAAACATTCTAAAACTGGATCGTGATGATTATTGCATGTCATTGTAAGTGTACTTAAAACAAGTGAATTTATGATGTGTAAAGCTGCTTGCATTTCTCTATGCACCTCCCTTACAGACCATCATGCCATCTACTTTCTATGCTTACCATTTTACTGAATTTGCTTTCTTGAAGATCATTTGTGATTCCAAACTGCCAAGGCCATTAACAGTCATCTCTTTATCTTCCATGAGGGTACAATGGCAAATTTCTCCTTCTACTACTTCAGTGGTTTAACCCTTCAGTTTCCTTAGCTGTTCTTCCTCATCCTGTCCTCTGGCTGGGTGTTTGACAAGCCTCCTCCAAAGGATCCATTTGTATCCTTCACTAACTTCAAATACAACATATCCCAGTTCAGATGCCTTATCTTTTCCACCAAACCAGCTCCCCTTCTCAACTGCCCCATACATGTCAATAACTTTCTCCAAGTCACCAGGGTTCAAGGTTATTTTTTATTTATCTCCTTTTATCTCCTCAAGTTTTAGTCACCAAGTTTTCTCTACTTCACCCTCAAAAGATGTCATGTATTTGTGAGCAAATAATCTGAACACGCAATTCACGTGAGAGAAGCAATGCAGATGTTAAATAAACACATAAAAATGTTCAAACTAGAATGATCAAAGGAAGCAAATTAAAATTCTAATAGGTCCCATTTAAACCCATTGCATTGGAAAAAGAAAATTTTCTCTGGTGACAACATTTCAGGAAACTGGTACCCTCTTGGAGAAAGCAGTTTGGTGAAATCTATATAGAACTATTAAAATATTCATATTCTTTGAACTCGTAATCTCAACTCCAAATAATTGTTTCTAATGAGACAATTCAAAATGAGAAAAAAGCTATAGCTACTCAAAATGTTTCTGCAGCATTACTTTATAATGTCAAGAAATTTGGAAACAACCTAATTATCCAACAATTTGGAAATGATTAAGCAAATTAGAGCACATTAAGCACATGAAATATTATACAGGCACTAAAAATTATGACTATTAAGAAAGCCTGCATAGCAACATGAAAAAAAATTGCTTACCAAGTAATGCTTAGAGAGGAAAACAAAGCAGAACACACAAAATCCCATCTACATAGTTATTATTATCATGTCAAAAAAATCTCTGTATCTATAGATAAAGCTGACAGGGAAATGAAAATAATCAGGGTGTTAAGGTGGTAGAAATAAGACTACTTTTTCTTCTGCTTTTAATTTCCTGTAATGTTTTCACAATAAAAAAAACTCTCCCCCCCAAAAAAAATAAAACACACATTTATCTATTCTTTCTGCTCCATTTATATTACACCTCCACCTCCCCAATCTAGGGCCACACTCTTTCATGCTTGGAACACTGTCCCTAACTGGTCTCTCTTCAAATAATCTCGGCTGCAAATGTTGCCAAGTTGCATAAAGTGCTACATTTATCATGTCACTTACTGGATCAGAAACCTTTCATTACTCCTATGTTTGTGGTCCTCTCTAGTTCTCAAGGCCTACCTAGCCTGGCCCAATGCATCACTATTCACCTTTCTTCTCTATTATTGCTGCTCTACTGCTGCTGCTGTTCCTTTTCTTTCTCGTTACAGCTAACATTTAATGAGAGTTTACACTGTCAGACTTTTCTCTAAATACCTTACATATATTAACTTATTTAGTCCTCACAATAAACATTTGAAGTAGTTACTCTTACCCTCCTACCCCATTTTACAAATAAGGAAACAGAGACGGTGAGGAGAGAGGAGAAAGGGGGAAGAGGAGGGGGAAGGGAGGGAGGGAAGGAGAGGGAAGCTTGCCATGGCCACATAGCTAGTGAATATAAGAACCCAACTTTGAACTCAGGCAGGACTGACTTCAAGGTCAGAACCCCCAGCAGGGGTTATTCCTCCAACATACTCTGCTTAGTCTCCTCTCTGGGCCTTTCCTCCTGTAGCTCCCAACCTTCAGGGTTTTTTTAAAACCCTCCAGTGAACTTAAATAGGGCATGATAATACTGATCATGTATTGGCCCCTTACCATGTACCAGACACTTCTTTTTTAAATCCTGTATTTGGCAGGGCTTCATATTCCATCAACTTGTGTGAGGTGGTAAAAACTGGGTTTAAATCCTGGTTTGTCCCTTTATTAGCTGTGAGACCTTGAGTAAATTACTTAGCCACTCTGAACTTCTGATTCTTTATCTGAGCTAGTGGTTCTCAAAGTATGATCCCAGAACCAGCTGCATCAGTATCACCCAGGAAGATTGTCAGAAATGCAGATTTGAGCTCCACTGCACACCTACCGACTCACTCCCTCTGGGGCAGAGTCCAACTATCTATCTGTGGTTTAACAAGCCCTACAGGTGTTTCTATTGCACACTCAAGTTTGAGAACCATTGCTCTAGTTATAATCATACCCACCTGACAGAGTTGTTAAGCAGATAAAGCATAGCATAATACATGCAACTCAGCTTGTGGCTCGTAGGTTATTTTGCAAGTGGTAATTTATTATTTTTGCTATTTAACTTTGTGTAGGTTAGTCTTTCCTTCTCAAGCCGTAGGCAGGCACTATGTTTCCTGCTGTTCTTTTGCTGGTGTTTTCCACTTTGCCCACCTAGCAAAAGGCAGGACCTATACCAGAGGTAGTTATTGATAATTGTCTCCCAGTACCCTCCCCAGCTTGTTTTGTACTAATTAGCTTTTCTATTCCAAGTATTTGCCTAAGAAACAAGTTAACTTAATCCATCTTTTGTGACCTTCATGACACAGACTCCATCAACATGGCCACAGTCACGTGACTAGCCCACCCACCTGCCTGCTGACCATAACCTGACTTCAGTACCTGTGCTCTGTGTCCCCTTTGTGATGACGTGGAACAGGCCACCACCCAGTCATCTCAACGACCTGCCCCATCAAAGGGAAGGCTTAAAAGCATTCAACCTCAAGCAGTCATTCGCCATTGCTTTGTTAAACTCTGGTCTGGTTATGTGGCTCTTTGAGGTATGGTCGCCATTGTTTTCCTAGCTTTGGCCCCCTCCCCTACCTTGGGGAAGTGAATCTTCTCTCTCTCCAATTTACTTTCTAAATAAACTATATTTTCCAATCTAACTTCTGTGCAATTCTTTGTATCTTTTGTGGGGCACTGAGTCGCAGACACCCCTGTCTAGTCTGAACTAACATTTTGGAGGCCCTGCTGGGATTCTGACCTAACACTAGGTTTTCAATACAGTCCTTTTACTTCACTGACTAATCAGTAAAGAACCACTTTGCGGAAGCACTGTAGTGTAGTATAGTATCTCTGAAGCTAGACTGCCTGAATCTATTCAACTTAATAGTTATAGGAGTTTTGGCAAATTAATTTATCTGTATGTGTCATAGTTGCTTCTCTCTGTCAAACAGAGAGACTTAAAGTACTTACCCCCTAAGGTCATACTGATAAATAAATACCCATAAACGACTTTTGAATGGTGTCTAGAACAGAGCACTGTGCTCAAGAATGTTAGCTAGCATTATTACTTTTGTGCCATTTAATGATGGAGGAGACTCCATTTCTTTATTTGGCAAGCAAATGACAAATACCTTTTGAGCAACTTCTCTGCATCAGGCACTGTCTGATCAAGGTATGGTCTATGATCAAGGTATGGTCTTCTCTCTCTAAGGTCTCAGTCTAATAGAGGAAACTTGTTAGACCATATTCCAAAATGTCCTAGAAGTTAGTTTGGTTTGTAACCAGCTGTATGGGGGAGCTGAATTACATCTATGGCATCAAGCCATTGGTATGGACACCAGATAAGTTTCCTCAAAGGAAACTAAGCAAACCAAAGACCTTAGTAATTTCTATAGGAGTCCCAGAGGCACCAACTCACCCCAACTCCCTGAGTTGTCACTTACCTCCCTGACTGACTGGTCTTCCTGTTTCCTGTTATTGGTTTCCATTTGTCCCCAGGAAATTCCTGCAAAGCAAAATTCTGATAAGTTTAGGGAGCTCTGAGCAGCCAGGTATCTAGATGGCCTCAAAAATGTGAAGAGGTTGGGAGTTTGTCTCTGGCCAGCCCCCAAGCTTGTTCCTTCTACTCTGCTACGCAGACTTGAGAAATGTGAACCTGGAGGGCTGCCTTTCTGTCAGAAGGCCTGCTAGGCTGCTGCGGGCGTGCAGAGATTAAGAGGGCACTCAGGGACCTGGGACACAGCAGTCTAGAAACACTGTGTTTCCCTCTTTCTCCACTCCCCTCCCAAACCACGTTAAAAACCAGTTTAGCACGTTTGCTGTTTGCTCTGGCTCTTGCCTGCATCAAAGAACGGAGGTCTTTTTGTTTGTTCTACTGGGTGAACCTGCTCATTCTTCCTACCTCTTCCAATAGAAAAAGCATCTTCTTGGACACCCTAGCCCTTGAGGGGGCTTTGAGGGTAGAAGCTCCTGCTGTAGCAACCCTCTCCCTGGGCGAGGCAGAGGGAGAGCAGACATGCCAGCACACCCCTGACGACAGTGGCTCTTCCTTCTCTGCCCGTAACTGCTGGCAGGGGCTAAGGTGGGCTCATCTCTGGGGCACATACATGCTGGGTGCCATGGTCCCCACATTACATTTCCTAGGCTCTCTCGTGGTCATCTTTTTCTTAAGGGCTATGCCCAAGCAACTTTTTTCCTTCTAAGCCGAGCCATGTGTTTCATTTGTAAAAAAAAAAAAATCCCTGCCTTCCAATTCTAGCCCCAAATTGGATGCAAATTAGTCTTTCAGATTCTCCCTGATTTTGTATCCTGCACTCTGTACCTAGGGACTAAGAGCTTAGCCCGATGGGAATGTACACAGTTCTTTCTAAAGCTCACTGACCTTCCAAATTCCCTCTTTCTCCAATGCTATTATTATTAGTCCCATTGAAAGTTTTATTACTTTTGCTTCAGTGGGCCTCCCTTTGGGGGTAAGACACCTGGTGAAGTAAAATAAACACAGGTCTTTGATATCAGTCATACAGGCTAAGACACTTATTAGCCATGTTATTTGAGGGAAGTCATATCACCTCCCTGAACCTCAGTTTCCTATCTGACAAATAAGGATCATGCTATCTAGTTTGCTGGGTTACTGATAGTGAGGATAAAGTGAGATGTGCAGAGAGAACACCTAGCACAGTATTGGGCACATAGGAGGCTCTGGATGTTAGTAGCCATCGAAAAGTTGAGGCTCATTTCCTGGCTCTGGCTTCTAGAGGATCAGAGCTGTCCCTGCCTATATCTGGCATGTCAGAGCAGCTCTAACTACTTGTACTTCATGCTCTGCCTCAATGCCCTTGTGAGATGTTCCTGCCTGCAAAGATATCATTACTCGTTCAACCACAGTGAGAGTCAGGATTTCCTGTCCATGCCCTGTCTAGCCCTGTGGACATGCTCAGTAAATAGCAGTGGCCAAACCAAACAAAATCCTGTACTAACTCCCAACCACCTTTCCAGTTCCCAGTATCAACTTACTTTATTTCCTGCACCACTTAGATTCCTGTACATTGCCTGCGCCCTTTGAACCAAAGAGGCAGTTATCCCCATGACTTGTTGCAGACAGAGCTTGTGGTGGGAATTTGCTGCCCTGGTAGAAGTGATACTGCCAGAAGGCATCCTGCTACACTAGAGAGGACCTGAGCCTTGTGATCAGTTTATAGAGAGACAGTGAGCACAATCAGGAGTTTGGCCTACGAAGCTATGCAGCATGAATTCAAATCCCACACAGGCCCTTTACTTGTGGCCTCAGGCAAGATGCCCAACTTCTCTTTAACTCAGTTTCCCCAATTATATGATAGTGTAATCATGATAATAAGAGATTGCTTGAGGAATCAGTGAGTTGATGCATGTGAGCACCTAGAATAGTGCCTAGTGCCCAGTAGACACCCAAATTCTAGTTACTGTCATGTTGCTGTAATACTGGCTCTGCTACTTGCTAGATTTGCGACCTCTCTGAATGTTATCTTCCTCAGCTGTAAAATGGGGGATCCTTTTATAATTTACCTCAAATAATCTGACAATGCATACAAAACTAACTGGCATGAAGTATGAAGAATGTCAGTGCATGCTGACTTCAATTCTCCTAACACAACAGGAGCCCATTAGCTCACCCACCTTAGCCAGGGGCATCAGGAGCAGGATCTCAGCTCTACCCAAGACAGTCATCCCCACAACTACCTTGGTCACTGGAACTGGAACATCTTAACCTATGCTGCAAGTTTTCCCCATATTTTGTGGAGGGGTGGGAGGGAGCGTTCAGGTGGCAAGGGTTGAAATGGGCATGCAGTAGCTCCTAGACAGTCATTCACATGTCTGGAAGTTTAGTGTCTCAGCAGACCTGCTTAGTTAGTCTAACAGGCATTAGGAACCCAACGTGTCCCTCCCTCGGAATATAAAAGGACAGGCATGGTGTAGGCACAGGTTCATCTGCATTCCTGCTGCCAGTTGCTGCACCCTGCAAATTGTACCTCCGGCTGGGCTTGGTGGCTCAGCCTGTAATCCCAGCGCTTTGGGAGGCCACAGCGAGTGGATTGCCTGAGCCTGCAGGTTCGAGACCCGCCTGGGCAACTTAACGAGGCCTCTCTCTACAATACATCAAACATTAGCTGGCGTGGTAGCGCACGCCAGTAGTTTTAGCTACTTGGAAGGCTGAGGCGGAAGGATCGCCGGAGCCCAGCAGGTCGAGGCTGCGGGGGCCGGGAGCGGCCACTGCACTCCAGTCTGGGCGACAGAGTGAGACTCAAACTCCAAAAAAAAAAAAAAAAAAAGAGTAAATAATAAAGAAATAAAAATAAAATATAAACTTGTACCTCCTTTCCTTACAGAGTTGCTGGTCCTGGGATGACACCTCTGCAGGCACTGTCTTCTCATTTTCCTCTGAACCTCAGCTTCCTTTCTCTATTGTCTACATGTGGGCTCTTCTTTCTCAAAAATATCTCAAGCTAAGCCAAAATCTACCTTTACTTTGAGAGATAATAACTCACTTATGATTACTATTTGGCAATTACTATTCTAAGTGCTTTACACTTTACATCATTTAATTCTCACAACCAAACTTATGAAGTAGGTGCTATTGCCTCCATTTTTTTCTGGGGAAGGAATTAAAACCTAGACAGTCTGGTTCCAGCTTTGATGGCCTTAAACCATTATTTTATATTTATATTTATTCTTTTCTTTTTTCAACATTATGAATGTTTTCAAACATACAGAAAAGTTGAAAGAATTTCACAGTGATCACTCATATACCTACCATCTAGATTCTACAATTAACATTTTGCTATATTTGCCTTATCATGTACCTATTTTTTTTTTTTTTTAGTTGGAGTCTCACTCTGTCGCTCAGACTGGAGTGCAGTGGCTGCTCCCGGCCACCGCAGCCTCGACCTGCTGGGCTCCGGAGATCCCTCTGCCTCAGCCTTCCAAGTAGCTGGAATTACAGGCGTGTGCTACCATGCCCGGCTAATTTTTTTTTTTTTTTTTATTGTAGAGATGAGGTCTCACCAAGTTGCCCAGGTGGGTCTCGAACCCGTGGGCTCAGGCAATTCACTCACATCATGTATCTATTAACCACTCTATTTATCCACCAATCCATCTTAAATTCTTGATGCATTTCAAAGTAAGTTACAAGCAAGTTTATCCTCAAAAATTAAAAAACTTAAATGAAATAGGCAAATTCCTTGAAAGACACAAACTAGCAAAGCTTACAATGAAGAACTAGATAACCTAAATTACTCTATATCTATCTAGCAAAGAAGTTACAGTTTTAGTTAAAATCCTTCCTGCACACACACAAAAAATCCAGGCCCAGATGGCTTAAGGGATGAATTCTACCAAACATTTAAAGCAGAAATAGTACCATTTTCATACAAAATCTTTCATACAAAAACTACAGACTAAAATCCCTGATAAACACAGATGCAAAATCCTTAACAAAATACTAGCAAATCAAATATAGTGACACATAAAAAGGATAATACATCATGACCAAGTGGGATTTATCTTGGCAATACTAAGTTGGTATTTATTTCAAAAATCAATCAATGTAATTCACCATATCAATAGACTGAAAGATTTTTTTTAAATGATTATCTAAATAGATACAGAAAAAAGCATTTGAAAAAAACTCAACATTCACTACTAATGAAAACTTTCATCAAAATATGAATAAAAGAGAATTTCCTCAACTAAAGGGCATCTACAAAAAAAAAAAAAGCCATACAGCTAACATTAAACTTAATAGTGAAAGAGAAAGGACAAGGCAACAATGTCCACGCTCACCACTTCTTCTGACTATTGTATTGGAGGTTAGATAGTGCAATAAGTCTCCCCTCTCTCCCCATTAAGGATATATACAGTGAAAAGGAAGATATACAATTCTTTCTATCTGAAGATGGCATGACTACCTATGTAGCAAAGCTTTTATAATCTACACAAAAGCGACTAGAACTAATAAGTAAGTTTGACAAGGTTGCAGGACACAAGGTCAACATACCAAGTTCAATTTCTATATAATAGTAACAAATAATTTTAACTTGACATTAAGAAAACAATACTATTTACAATAGCACCAAATATCATGAAATCTTAGAAATGAATATAACAAAATATATTTGACTTGTATGCTGAAAATATAAATTGTGTAGAGCAGTATAATTCAAAAACACTTCAGCATCTCATATAAAGTTTGATATTTGTTTACAATCTTTTTTTAGATTAGAAAATATAGCATATTTAGAAAGTAAATTAGAGAGAGAGAGAAAGAGGTAATTCACCTCCCCAAGGTAGGGAAAGGGACCAACGCTTAAGAAAACATGGCCTGGCCATAGCTCAAAGAGCACATGGCCACACCATAGCTTAGCAAGGCAATGGTAGTGATGTTTTGGCAATGGTTGTGGCAACTTACAATCTTTGAAGCAAAATTTACTTCCAGTGAAATGCACAAATATTAAGTGCACTGACTGTCTAGGAGCCTTGCTATCCATTTGCTGAGTTCTGACAAATACATGTGTGTAACTCAACCCCTTATCGAGATACATAGAACATTGTCATCACCCCACAAAATTCCCTCATGCCCCCATGCCCGCTTTCTGTCATTCTCTGTGCTAGCTCCCATTGGCAAACCGTGTTCTGATTTTTTCCGATGGAATATCTGTTTTAAAATTTCATACGAAGAGAAATTATAGAGTATGTATTCTTTTGTATAAGGCTTCTTGGTCTCCTAAATTTTCTTTATTCCAAGAATATATATTGAGCAGATTCATACCCTAAGTCATTTAAAACATGTCTGTCTCGACTTTCCAGTGGAATTCTACAAAACACACAAGGAGGGGCTGATACCAATCCTATTGAAAGTATTGCAGGCAATCGAGAAAGCTGGAACTCTTCCCAAATCATTTTACGAAGTTAACATCACATTGATACACAAACCGGGTAAAGATCCAACAAAGAAAGAGAACTATGGGACAATATCCCTGATGAACATAGATTCTCATACAAGATTCTAGCAAATTGCATCCAACTACACATCTCAAAAATAATCCACTATGACCAAGTAGGCTTCATCCCTGGCTCAATATCCACAAGACCATACATGTGATTAAATACATCAACAGAAGTAAAAACAAGAGCCACATGATCATATCATTAGATGCAGAAAAAGTTTTTGATAAAATTCAGTATCCCTTCTTGATAAAAACCCTTGAGCATGTAGGCATAAAGAGAACATACCTTAAGATAGTAAGAGCCATCTACAATAAACCCATAACCAACACAATGCTAAACAGACAGAAATTGGAAACATTCCCCCTGAAAACTGGAAGACAAGACTGTCCACTCTCACCCCTCCTGTTCAACATACTGTTGGAGGTTCTAGCTAGAGCAATAGGACAAGAGAAGGAAATCAGGGTATCCAAATAGGAAAAGAGGAAGTTAAGTTATACCTCTTTGTGGATGATATGATCCTATGCTTTGAAAACCCAAGAGAATCTGTCAAAAACCTCCCTTCACCGATAAAGGACTTTGGCAAAGTCTCAGGGTACAAAACAAATGTGAAAAAGACAGTTGCATTCTTATACACCACCAACAAACAGAGAACTAAATAAAAAGCGCAATCCCATTAACAATAGACACAAAGAAAATGAAATGTCTTGGCATCTTCCTAACCAGAGAGGTGAAAGACCTTTACAGTGAAAACCACAAAACACTGTTCGAATAAATCAAAGACACAAACAACTGGAAGAATATTCCATGTTCATGGATTAGAAGAATCAACATTGTTAAGATGTCCATCCTACCCAAGGCAATCTACAGATTCAATGCAATACCCATTAAATTACCAACATTATCTTTTTCAGACTTGGAAATCACAATGCAGAAGTTCATATGGAAACATAAAATACCACAGATAGCCAAATCCTTAGCAAAAGAAAGAAAGTGAGAGTTACCACACTTTCAGACTTTAAAATTTACTATAAGGCTACAATAATCAAAACGGCCTGGTATTGGCACAAGAACAGGCATATAGACCAATGGAACAGGACAGGGATTCCAGAAACAAAACCTCAATTTCATAACCAACTCATCTTCAACAAAGCCTCCACCAAAAACCACTGGGGAGAAGAGAACCTATTCAGTAAATGGTGCTGCGAAAACTGGTTAACCACAAGCAGAAGATTGAAACAGGACTGCTACCTGTCACCATACAGAAAAATCAACTCTAAATGGATCAAAGACCTAAACATAAAACCTCAAACTATAAGCGCCTTAAAAAACCCAGGAGACACCCTTACAGAAATTGAAATACTTCCGTATCAATACCAATTCCTGATCAAAACTCCAAATGCCCATGCCATAAGAGATAAGATAGAGAAGTGGGACCTCATTAAACTGAAAAACTTCTGCAAAGCAAAATAAACCATCAAGAGAGTCAGGAGACAGCCCACAGAATGGGAAAAAATATTTCTGAATTGTGTATCTGACAAAGGCCCAAAGAGAAAAAACAAACAGCGCCATTAAAAAGTGGGCAGAAGATATGAATAGACACTTCTCAAAAGAAGACATATGAGCAGCCAAGAGATACACGAAAAAATGCTCAGCCTCACTAATCATCAGAGAAATGAAAATTAAAACTACACTGAGATACCACCTAACTCCAGTCAGGATGGCCATCATCAAAAACTCAAAAAACAACAGACGCTGGAGAGGATGCGGGGAAATGGGAACACTTCTACACTGTTGGTGGGAGTGTAAACTAGTACAACCTCTGTGGAAAACAGTGTGGCTATTCCTAAAAGATCTAAAAATTGACCTTCCACACAATCCAGCAATCCCCCTTCTGGGAATATGCTCGAAGGAACTCAAATCACTCTATGAAAAAGCTACTTGCACACACGTTTATTGCAGCGTTATTCACAATAGCAAAAACATGGAACCAAACATGTTGCCCATTGAAAATGGACTGTATTTAAAAAATGTAGTACACGTACATGATAGAATATTATGCAGCTATAAAGAAGGATATAATCAAGAACTTTGCAGCAACTTGGATGAACTTAGAGTCTATAATATTAAGTGATCTATCACAAAGACAAAGAACTGAGTGCTACATGTTCTCACTCATAAGCAGACTCTGAACAATTATCTTAATACTATAAGAATGGAATTGGCAGTAGTGGGATGCTGCCAGGGGAGGGAGGGAGGCACATAACATTAATAAGGGTACCTGATCTCAAACCAGGCAAAGTGGGGACCAAAGGGAGACCCACACTTTACCTGTATGATGACAATTTGTATACCTAACCCTGAATTGTACCCCACATCTTTAAAATAAAAATAATAAACAAACAAACAAATAAATAAATAACAAAAACATAGTACCAACCGTGCTGCCCATCGAAAGTGGACTGGATAAAAAAAAGTGGTTCATATACACAACGGAATATTACACAGTCATAAAGAAGGACAAAATTATGTACTTCGCAGCAACTTGGATGGATTTAGAGTCTATCATACTCAGTGATTTATCACATTTGTCATAATAGTACAAGAAAGGATTGGCAGTAGCAGGATACTGCCAGGGTGGCGGAGGGGGGCACAACATCAATAAGGGTACCTGATCTCAAACCAGGCAAAGTGGGGACCAAAGGGAGGCCTACACTTTATCTGTACAATGACCACTTATCTACCTAATTCTGAATTGTACCCCACATCTTTAAAATATTTTTTAAAAAGTGTCTGCCTATGCAATATTTCAACAGAGGAATTTACTTCTGACTTCAGTGCACCAGCCATCTGGCAGTGAGCGGATAAGGACATGGGGGGTCCTCCCAGAAGTTCCCTGAAGGATAATGGTGGCTTGCATTATGATGGTAGGTCATAACCATGGTGTGGCACTAGCCAGTTAGGCCTCCAACAGAGACAGGCTGGGGAAACGGGAAAGGATTTGTCCTTTAAAAAACAGACAAGTCAGATATATGAAAGCAAAGCCTGGGGACATTTGCAAGTTTTGCTGTTCCAAATAATTTGAGAAGCAGGAAATAGAAAGCAATAGGTGCTATTTTTTTTCATGCACTGGACCTGGCACTCTATGTACATAATCTCATTTGATTCTCACAACTGACCCACGAGGTAGTCATGATTCTCCTCCATTTTAGAGATGAGGCAATAAGACCTTTCATAATACTAGTTATTTTATGAGACAAAAATTATTTTTTTCCCATATAACTTCAAGTTTTGGTGACTGGATGACTTACTTTAGGTCACTCAGATGCTCAATTTTACAGTCAGAATATAATTCTCAGTTGTGTCCATTTCATGAAGCAAAAGTTACTTGTATCTAACTCTAAAGATTATGCAACTGCAACTTTGGTGTCTGAGTGTCTTGCTCAAGATCTAGGCTACCTTCTGGTAGAGCCAGGGCTGCACAGTTTTCAGGAATTATAATTGTTATATTTTCAAATTATTTACCCAGCTTTCTCCTCACAAAGGAAATAATGAAGTTCACCCACCCAAGAACCAGTCCTCACCTGCACTGTTGCCTTCCTGGGTTTCCAAGTTTTGCCAGGTGCCAAGCTGCTGTCTTCGAGGGCACTGTGCTGAGGATTATGATAGCAAGCTGAACAACGGATGCACTGGTGGTGGTGGCACCGGCAGTTGTAGCAGTTTGGCATCATGTTTCTTTTTAGCAAGGCAGGGCATATTTCCCCAGAACAATAAATGCAAGGGTCATGGACTACAGCTCCCTGAACACTGCAGGAGTAAGAGCAGGTCCTGTGGTAATCAAAATCACCACAGTGCAGTGGCTTACAACACATGGAATTTTCTAGACCTTTGCTTGCAAAACATTCTGAGTAAGTGGGAGTTTCTGACTGAAGGGGTGACATGGAATGGTAGCGTTGGTCTGTGGCATGATAGGGTTGGTCTGTGGAATGATATGATTGGTCCATGGGATGGCGCCTCAATTCCCTATGGCTGGAGCTCATTGGCTGGAAGTTTTGCTCCATAGGTTTTGGTCTCTGGGTAAAAGTCTTGTTACTATGAGTGGCTAAACCTGGCAAATGAGATGTAGATAGGGATTTGCTACTCTCTTCAAAGAACTTTCTTCTGTCTGCAAAGGGCAGGAGGATGGCTTCCTCCCCAGCTTGGGCAGTAGAAGCTTTCAATTCTTTGTTGTCACTTGGGTTAGAAGGACCTTCCATAGTTACTGCCACATGCGGCTGTGGATTATGCTCTGGATACCATCTCCAATGACCTCCACGAACTCCATGGTGAGCCTTTGATTTCTCAGGGTCTGAGGAGGGTGGGTCAGATGCTTTCCACCAGGTGTTCAGGCTCAAAGAGGATGGGCCAGGACTCTGACCAGGGCTTATTTGTCCCTCCAAGCCTTTCCTGGATTCATGACTCTCAGGGGTTTGGCTGAGACACTCTGAAGACCTAGCCCTGAGTATCATGCTTTTGTTATAGAGTTTGTCTCTGGGGCTAGGTGGTTTTTTATATGAAGATAATAGAGATGAGTTAGAGGCAGGGAGTGGAGGATTTTCTGGGGGTGCCTGAGTCTCTTCCACTGGCCCTTTAGTGTCACACACTTGTGACAAGGTACTCTTGCTTTTCTGGAGCTGGGCCTTCCTCCTCTGAATTTCATTACGCAGATTGGTAGCAAAACGCTCACTCTTCCGCCGGTTTTGGATTGAGCGGCCCCGAGTACCTCCACTCCGCCTGCCACGCAGCTGGCTACACTCCTTGGGCTCATTGTCCCCTTCTTCAGGTGCCTCTGTGCCGCCAGTTACTTTAGTGGTTGAAGGACAGTCCCTGGCTTGTTGAATAAGGGAGCCTGAGACAGAGGCCTGCTGGCTGGCCAATTCACTGCCTACTCTGCCTGCTCTTTTTGGGTACAGGAAAACTCTTTCTGGAGGGTGTCCATCAACCTCTCCATGTGGGGAACTACTTTGGCTCCGGTGTCCTGAGCCCAAAGGCCTATCATCCACTGGTCTGGTCTGTCTTTCTCTGCTTGGTTGGTCCTGGGTTCCTCCTGTAGGGAGACATGGACTTTTCTTCCCTTTGTGGCTGCTGTGCAAAGGGGACAGAGTCCACTGGTACCCATCCTGCCCAGCTGGGAGCTCTATCCCCTTGCTGCCCCTGGTATCAAGGTGTACATGTTGCAGGTGAGATGCCAGCAGCTGTTCAGGTGCACTATGGCGATGCCCCGTGGGTCCTTTGAGTTGTGGAGGACTGCCAAAAGAAGCAACTTTAGCTAGTTCTGTTGACGCATCATTGAGTGGGCTGGATTCTATGCCGGAAGCTTTGTCACAGGCTTTGGGGGATCCAACAACTTTGGTTGAGGCCTGCATCAGTGCATGCTCAGAGCCCTGCTGGCTGGATTCAGGAGTCTGGCTGAGCTTACAGTTCTGATGGCCCTCACTTGTCACTTGGTCTTGTCCACTGAGGCAACATAACCTGTTAGGGTTCCTTGGGAGTGCCACTGTCTCTAAATTCGGTTTCTCCTGTTGCAAGGGGTCCACAGGCTCAGAGGCCCTGCTCTGTTCTCCATTGAGGAGCTGGGCTCTGGAGGCCTGAAGGCTGTCCCGCCTCACAGGAGGTTGTGGTGGGCCCCTGACCACCTTGGCAGGCCCTGAGTAGTATCCCTCTTGTGGGCGGGATGACATCTGTGAGTTGGAAGTCAGATGGCCCCCACTGGTGCGCCGGCTACCTCCTGCAGTGTCAGATACACTAGACTGGCCATTGAGGGCCTTAGTCGGCCCTGGGCCTTGCATGATGCAGTCTGCAGAGGCTGGCTCCTCTGGCCTGAGGGAAAGAGCACAGTCAGAGGCATTGGAGCTGGCCGAAAAGGAACTGTAGGCTGAGTCACGCTGGTTAGGATACATGTTCTGGTCACTAGGCAAAAGATGGCCCTCATATGAGGCTTGGCCTGGTTGCTCCAGGCTCTCCATGCTGCCAATTGAGCTGCTTTTCTCAGTGCTGCAGTACCGGGAGAGTGGACACCACTGCACACACACGTCACTGCAAGACACAGGGTACACAATGCTTAGTTAGCTAAGTCACGAGATCCCTTTCCCACATTGACCAGCCCTGCTATGGGATAAGGCAGGACAACCCAGAGGCACCCATGCCACAAATGAGAAGGAGATAAGACAAAAAGGGAAGAAGGGGAAACAGGGAAGGAGATGGACACTGGGGCCCTACAGGGAAATGGTAAAATGGGAGACAAGATGACATGTGAAAGAAGGATGAGGGAGCACCCCAAATACCAAAAGTGAGAGAACTCCATGGGGGTTATCCTCTATTTCCCTGCCTTCTGCAAATCTGAATTGCTAGTCTGAGCTGGCCCTATCCCCAGGGAGTCAGCCTGTGGCTCTCTGCCAGCAGACAATCACAGAATATTAGCATCAGAGAGGGGCCCTAAAGGGCTGATTCAATTTCAGCCAGACCACTTTGTAAATCAGTGACTGTCAAACTTGAGCATGTGTCAGAATCATATGGAGAGCACGTTAAAACACATGTCACTGGGCTTCATCCTTGAGTTTTAAGTCTGGGTGAATCCTGAGAATTTGTACTTCTAACCACTTTCCAGGTGCTGCTGGCCCTGCTGGTCCACATACCACCTTTTCGAGAACTATTGATATAAAGCAAGCCCTGCAAAGGGAAGAGATTTTGAGGCAGTGACTCACTCAAGCTCACCCAGCTCTACCTGTTGGCATAGGTAAGACTGGAGTTTAGATGTTCGCTTATTCTTTTTTGATAAAAGCAATCCTGACTATTTACTAAGGATCAATAATGGGCCTACAAGGTTTCATTTCAAGCTGAAGGGGACAGATTATTATCTTCACGTTACGACTCAGGAAACTGAGGCTTAGAGAGGTAAATTGGCAAGCCTCACCAAGCTGCTTTAAAAAAACATAGCTGGAAGTTGAACCCAGACCTCTGTGAGTCCAATGTCTTAGCTCTTCTACTATACCATTTTTAAATGGGAATAATAGTAATATATATCTCAAAGGGCTTTAGATAATACATCTAAAGCTCTTATCACAGCCCAGGCACTTAGCAAGGGTTCAATACATAGCAGTTGCTTCGATCTTGCTTATTGTTACCAGCATCCTCTCTACTCCTAGTATTGATACCATAGTAGATCCTGTCCACCCACACCTCCCTCATCCCCCATGGCAAAGCCAAACCAGGGAAATCAAGGGAAGGGCTAGGATCAGACACAATCTTGAATTTTAAGTACCATTTCCCACACACAAGGCCAAACTGAGCCAAATCATGCCAGTAACTCCCTTTGACTAGAACCTCAAAGGTTGCAAGCTGCTCTCAGAAAGGCCATAGTCCAGAAAGCCAGAGGAGCTGTGGCAGCAGCCCATGAGACCTTCAGGTCAGCTTCCCTTAATTCTTGCTCCCTGCCTTGCCTCTTAGTCGCTTGGCTCTCTTGTTCTTGGGCTAGGAATCTATCAATTCCTTGTTGGCAAAGGAACCTGCTGCCCACCCTGCCACCCTTCCTGCTGAAACACACACACACACACACACTCACATACACACACACACACACACACACACACACACACACACACACTCTCAAACAGGAGGCAAACTCAGAATGTATTTCTGTGTCCCTGGCTTCTAATGCCAAATAAAGTCACTAAGTTGGGACAATCTCAACCCTTAGCTTCTCTGAACCTCCTCAACAGAAATCCCTTCTTGGAGGTAAGTTCTTGTTGTAGAAGGGAAAAGGCAGCTGAGGGCAGCTCCTTTGCTGGTTTTTGAGCTTGTAGAAAACACCGTCTTCCTCTTGAACAGCTGTTTCAACAACAGGCAACACCAAGGTTCCCTAATTGAGTGATTCTCATTGCAGGTAGAGCCTGTTATTCAGGGAGGTCCTCTTTTGAAGGTTTTGGCTCTGTGACAGAGGTGATGAACACTGGATGAAGTATCAGTGTGTCACTGGATAGACAAGCAGGCCAGGACTGAGCCCTGGGGTCTTCCTACATTAAGAGACAGGGTAATGAGGATAATTAGAAAAAGAAACTGAGAAAGAACAGTTAGTGAAATAGAATGCAAAGCAGGACAGTGTAGTGTCTTGCAGACCAAGTGGGGTATTTCCAGGAAACATTGGCCAGAAGGAAAAGGATTGGCCCGAAGTCACAGAGAGTTAGCAAGAGACTAGGACTTGAACCCAGGTACTCTGGACTCCCGCTTCCTTTTCCATTATACCACTCTAGGCTTGAACATACAACAGGGACTAGAGCAGAGGAGGAGGAATGTCCAAATTGTCTACCCTCCAGACTATCTTGAGGGGAGGGCTCCAGACTCACCTTGTGTTGCAGCCAGAATGCCAGGACAAGCTGAAGGCTTCAGAAGGGAAATGCATGGTGGTGGCTGCTTCAGGGCATCCCTCCAGCAGCTTGGCCACATGCCATGAGTGCGGCCTATTGACAGGGGCGTTCCTCCTACAGCCAGAAAGGGACAGGAAATCAGCTTAAGGAACCAGAGCTAAAACCACTCCCCAGACAACTTCCACCTCCACGCCCTCTTTCCCTTCAGTGAAGCAGAACATCTTGCAAGGAGCTGGTGTGGAAATCTTAGTGGTTCTCTTCAGCTCCCAGTACTCTAATCTTCATCCTAGAGATCTAGAATGCCAGCTTTACAGGGCTGTTTCATTCACAAGTGTCCTAAGTATGTATCACAATGCTGGAGACAAAGTAGATGCTCAGTAAACATTTGTAGAATAAATGAATGTTGCTGCCCAAGGATTAGTGAGCCTACCCTGACTTCTCTTTGAGGAAAAAAATCAATCTGGCCAATCTTCTCATTTTTCTCTGAGAAAGGAATAGGTATGTGATTTAGAAGTTTAAACAAGTCAATACTGGGCTGTCAATGCTCCAATTTTTACTCATACATTCAATAGGCATTTGTTGTATGTTTACTATGTGCCCCCAACATATAGCTCTAAGGCATACAGAGATGAATCCAACAAATTCTTTGCCTTTGAGAGCTTACAGATCAGTGAAAAAGACAGAGCTGATCCAAATAAAGCATGGTAAAGGCATTGAGAGAGTGAAGGATAAGATGAACACAGAGGTGAGACATCTGACTTTGTAGGTAAAGTGGTGGCAGGAAGCCTCAAGTGCTGAGAAGGATGATAGAACAAAGTGGCGAATGGCACCAATGTTCGACTGACAGAAGAAACCGGCTGCTCAGCAGTCAGGGGTGAATAAAGAGAAATAGGTCTGAGGCCAAGACCTTGAATGTAGCCATAACTCTTGAGCTCACGGATTTATACAGGACCCATTCGTGCTCCCTGGCATACTTCACATGACTGGATGCCACCCTTGCAAGTCAGGAAGAACGGTATGGGGAAGAGCACATGTGGGACATGGGTAATGCCGGGAGATAAAGAGATGATTTATGGGAGGCAACATGAGAGAAAGAACAAGAGGGAGGAGGAATGAGAGAGAGAGAGAGAGAGAGAGAGAGAGAGAGAGAGAGAGATGATGGAAGGGTCAGACAGATTATAAAGATAAGACGGAGAGATGGGAGACAGAAAAACAAAGGAAAGAAAGAGAGCTCTGAGAATGATTGTAGAGAAATACATAGTAGAGATAAATGGATGCTAGAGATAATAAATAAGATGACAGAGAAATAAACAGAGGATAGATTATTTTCACTAATTTATTCACTGTGCCTAGCTCCATATTAGGCACTGACAGTACTGAGTTGAATAGGATAAGGGCACCTCCTTCGACAAGCTTGCTATATCATGAGCTAAAGCAGCTTTGTACCTCCCAGGAGCAGCAGTGGACAGACCCAAGCTGGCATTTCATCTTGGATCACAGAAGAAACACAGAAGAAGGCTCTAGAAAGGTAGCACTGAGGAAAATGGCCTTGCTGGGGAAAACATGGATTGAGTGGTAAAGGCCAGACACAGACAAGGAGGTGCAGGAGGAAGAGTAGGGGAAGCTGCTTGTCAGAGGTCAAGGGCCAGAGCTACAGGTCAGCGATAGTGGCTAACCTCTATTACAGATTCAGAGTGCCCAGAGGGGAGGCTGAAGGCAAAGAAGACCTTGGGGGCTATGTTTGCTCTGGAGTCTCACGTGCAAAGTCATGCTGCTGGGAAATCTCTCTAGCTGCTGTTACCAAGTAGTTGTCCAGTCAACAATTATTTCTCAAGCATCTACCACTAGCAGTACTATGTACTACTAGGTACTATGAACCATGTGTATCTACCATGTACTATGCTTCTAGGCACTGAGAGCAGAGTGGGAAACAGGGAACCTTTCGTATTTGTGTCCCTTCTTTCACATTCAGAATTACTGAAGCTTAATATGTGGGGAGTCCCTGATCTAAAATGTGGACGGTCAGCCTTGATACCACCTTCTCCCCAGTCGTCCAATCCCACACCGAGTTCTACTGAGTTTTCTTTTATGTTTCTTTTGTCCCTGGTTTGCTTTTTCTCCATTCTTACTGTGCTGTGACCATTACACAGAACTGTAGCACTCCTCTCAAGACCCACCATCATTACCTCCTGTTCTAGTCGAGGCTCTTGGCATTTTATGTCCGAAATACTACAGCAGTCTGCCAGCCAGTCTCCCCTTGTTCTACCTCCAGTCATTGCTTTTAGATCATAGCATGTTAAATGCCAACTGAATTAATACACACTCCGGCTCAAGAATCTTCACTGGCTCCCTATTTTTTACCCTTTCCCACATCAAATGTAAATTGGATTAGACTTTAAAAGTCTTCTATCAGCTATCTTTACTCACCCAGCTCAATCTCCCAAGTCTCTGCCCCAACCATACCCTACAACTGGCTCTGCCCCTTTCTGATTCTGTGCCTTTGCTGCTGATTTTTCAGTTAGACTCTAGCACAAGCTTTGGAGTTGGACCACCTTGGTTTGAATCCAAAACTCTACAACAGGTGACTTCACTTCTCAGAGCACTTGTTTTCATGGTTATAAAATGGGGATCATAGTACCTACCTAATGGGATTGTTAAAAGGTCAAATGAGACAATGCATATCAAGTGCTTGGAACTCCCCGTCCCCTTTTATTAAGCTACATCCTCCTTGTTCTTCAAAGTTGCTCAAGTCCATCTCTTCCAGGGAGCTTGTTCTGAGTAATCTAGCCCTCCCAATGTAGCCTACAAAAATATGATATTTTATTTTGCTCATCATCAGTTCACGTATGTTAGTCTCATCCTACCAACTATTCCCATCTGGAAGGCAATCAGTCAAAAATGAGTGAGGCAGGTCTGTCTGTCTTCAAATTCTAACTCTTCAACTTTAGATGTGTATATATGCAAATAACCCATCTGAGCTTCAGTTTTCTTATTTGAGAGAGGGAACAATAATCCTTACCTGACCAGATTATTGCAGGGATTAGAGACAGTATTCTCAAAGCACCTGGGTCACAGCCTGATGCATAGCAAGTGGTCAGTAAATAGTAGGTTCTATAATAGTGGTTGGTAGCTCAAACTTGCTCTTTTTGATGGCTCAATGGTACCCACACAAAGGGTACCCGGATCTGTCCATCCACTGTCAAGGTTCTACTATACTGCTCCTTGCCATACTTGGAACTTAGCTTACAAAGACCCCCTTACTCTCTGTGGGGCTTCCCCAGGAGTAGGAAACAGTTCCAAAGGAGACTGAAAAGGGCAGTGAAGTTTGGGGGACACTGGGAGAAAATCAAAGGCTGGAAGGAGAAAAATCCAAATAGAGGGAACTGGAGCCAGAGCCTTCTAACTCTAGTTTGGGAAAGGAGAGGAAATTATCATAGAGTCAAATATTTGGCCCATTATTATTCCTGAATGGCCCTAGACTTGGAGTCAGTCCACAGTTACATTCAAATTCCAGCTGTATGACCTTGGGCAAGTTATTTCTGAGTTGCAGATTCTTTATTTGTAAAATGGGGAAGAGGACCATCTCCTCATGAATTTTGGTCTGGATTAAATGCAGTCCTATGTTTGAAATCAGTCAGCATGGTGCCTGACATAGATATTCTATAAACTTAAAAACAACAACAACAAAAACCATTTTTTGAACACTTAAGATGTGCCAGGCACTAAGAGCTTTGCATGCATTAACTGGTTTAATTGTCACTATAACTTTTTGTAGCAAGAGTTATCATTATCCCCACTTTACAGGGAGAGAAACAGAGATACAGAAAGCCTACATGATTTGTCAAGAGCACACGGCTAGTAGCCAGCAGAGTTGAAATCAAGACTCAGATCCTCCAGCTCTTTCTAGGATATTACAAGACCCCTCCTTTCCAAAGGAGAGTCTGTCTTACAACGCTTGTATACCTGAGGCTTCCCACAGCAATTCCCTCAAGAAGCAGTCAGAACAAGGAAGTCTCAGTAGTCCTAGAGAGGAAACCATCCCCTCTGTAGGCAGTGGGGAAAGGGGATGAGGAGAAATAAGCAGAGGGGTAAGAAAATGCCAACTACCAACCACACAGCTCTAGGCCTAGATGTAGAGGCAACAACCCCAGCACTTGCCCTTCCTCCTAAGGCTGGCTCAGGCACTATCATTGAACACAAATCCCATCATTCATTACTCCAAAAATGCCTTTTTTAGGAAGTAAAGAAAATAAGGGATATTGCAGAAAGCAATTAGGAGAGGGAGGAGGGGCAGCAGCCATGGCCGCCATGGTTACTGACTATACCTACCATGAAAGTTGCCCAGGATGAAGAGATGCTTAGGAGAAAGCAGGGTGTCCAGCTAGCTCAGACTCTCATTGACAACCCCTCTGCCAGTATCTTCCCTTAGCTGGGACCCATCTGTCCTCAGTTAAGACTTCCTGGGGCGAGGGGCTATCGGCCCAAGATCCTCAATGTGATCCAAGGGACTTAGGCACAGTCAGGTTCCAGTTCCAAGAGCAAGTAGGTGTAGCATTGAAGGCAAGGTATGGTCATCAGCCTGGTTGGGCCTAGATGTGGCCACAGCCTTAGGGAATGAAAGCCAGTGTCAAGAGCTGGATAGGAATGAAGACGCTGTTCCAGGAATCAGCCAGCACCCTGATGGCAAAAGGAAGGATGGAAGGCAGTTCCAGCAGCATAAACAGCTCCCCTGCTCCCTACTCCAACCTCCTCTGTGCCTGGCCCACTTCCCCCACCCCCAGCTCAGAAGCCAATAAGGAAGCTGGGCCCCCAGCCATGGCTAGAACTCAGGAAAGAAGCAAGGAAATGATGTTTGGGAAAGATAAAGCGGGTGTCTAAAAAGAATTTTTAAAAATACACGTAAGTGAGAGAGAAAAATACCCCAGACACATATACTTAAAAGAATTCCTGTGCTTCCTGGACTGAGTTGACCCCACCCAGCCATCTCTGCAGGTCCTCTGGGCCCTAGAAAAGGAAAGCTTAGATTAGCCAGGCCTAGCAGCCTCCAGGTTCAGAGAAGCAACTCTACAGTTGATTTTAGATTGCTGCGGGCAAGTGACTTTGAGATTTTCCAAGGTGAAGGTCCTGCTGAGACACAAAGACTCACAGACATTCTGGACAATATTTACAAGGGTCTGTACTTCCTATGGGCACTTGAGCAGACCCAAAGAAAACCCAGTTTCACGCCAGAAACTTCAACTCCAGAAAAGAAGCCCATTAGCAGTGGTGGGAAAGTGGTGTTTGGGATCAGTGTTCCTGGATCTGCCATGAATTCACTCTGACTTCTGGCAACTTACACTCTCTCTGGGGCTTCTATTTCCTCTCTTCAAAATAATACACTGAACTCAATAGTCACTAATAGCCCTTTCAGCTATAGCATGCTATAATGTAGCAGTCCTAGGCATCAGAGTGGGGCTCCAAATGATGCCCTCACTGACTAGTGCAATAACCAGAACCCAGAGCAGCCCTAAATGGATTTGTTGCAACCCCCCCCCCCTCCCCAGCCCAGGCTCAGGCACCACAATTTCATTTCTCTTGGAGATTTGAGAGTTAGAGTTTTTTCTTCATTAATACTCCTGATCACCACTCCAGTTTCCCTTGGCTTCTGACCCCAATTCCAATAATTTCTGGCCCTTGAGAGGGTTTATGTAAGCTCCCTCAGGATAAGAAGTAAGGTTGTTCCTTTCTGGGGAAGTCATGCCTGAAGGCCCTTTTTCCTTTTTTACCCGCAGTACCTCATAGGAAACCCTGGATTAACTTTTATCAACTATATGGGTGTACTGTATGGAGGCAAGTTGAGGGGCTTTGGAGGCATATGGGTCTGGCTGGGAGTCTCAGCTCCACTGCTCACTAGTTGTTTGGCCTTGAACATATCACAGAACCTCAATTTCCTCATCAGTAAAACATACCTGGTATGTGACAGGTACTCAATAAATGGTATCTGTTATTCATATTATTCACTACCAAAAATAGTAATGGGCAAGATTTTGTTAGCACTTGAAAGTAGCAAGAAAACTGATTTATTCAATCCAAATGAAGATGAAAGAGAAAGGACTATTTTAAAAGTTAGAAAACCAAACCTAGTACTCTAAAACAGTATTTCTCCAATTTTAGTGGGTGTATAATCACCTGGGGATCCTGTTAAAATGAAGATTCTGATTCAGTAGATCTGGAGTGGGGCCCAGGTTCTGACTTTCTAATAAGCTCCATTGTGATACTGATGCTGCTGGTGTGATAACCACATTTTGAGTAGCAATATACCAGAGAATAATCCCTGATCCAAAAACAAAAACAGTATTAGGATAAACAGTCTCTTCTCATGTCATTCCCCAAGCCTGAGTGCCCAGCCCTCTCTACTTTTCTGGTCACCAAGTGTCTGTCTTCCTCCTTCCACTCAGTAACCAAGCCCATGCAAATGCTTGTTTGATGAGCTTGTTGATCCCCACTTCCTAACACAATAAAGAGTAACTGGTTATCAGTCTGACTTTGCCAATGGCCAGATGAGGCTGAGGAAATGGTGACTGGAAGCACAAGCATGTTTCTGGGGCTAGTTGAGGTAGAAAGGCAGGGTGGGAGTATAAGAGTTGGCTAGTCACCAGATGAGGGACTAAGCAGGTAGGTACAGATAGATATACAAGGGGGAATTCCCCAAAATGGAATTTATTTATTAAAAAATTGTGTATTTATTCTTACATGTTTAAACTTCAGTCATCTTCAAAGTACTCTCTGTTTGATGCAATACACCTATAGAGACCCTTTTTTCACTGCTCAAAACAGTTTTTGAACCCGTCCATTTTGAAGTCTTTTAGTGCTTCTGTTCTTTTTGGTTTCACCTCTTTTTTTTTTTTTTTTTTAAAGTCAGAGTCTCGCTCTGTTGCCCACACTGGAGTGCAGTGGCCGCTCCCGGCCACAGCAGCCTCGACCTGCAGGGCTCCGGTGATCCTTCCGCCTCAGCCTTCCAAATAGCCAGAATTACAGGCACGCGCTACCATACCCGGCTGATTTTTTTGATTTATTGTAGAGATGAGGTCTTGCCAAGTTGCCCAGGCGGGTCTCGAACCCGCGGGCTCAGGCAATCCACTCACCTCAGCCTCCCAAAGCGCGGGATTACAGGCTGAGCCACTGAGCCCAGCTTGGTTTCACCTCTTGCACATTGGCAAGACATTTCCCTTTGAAGATTTTTTTTTCTGGGGAAACAAACAAAAAAGTTGCTCTGGGCAAGATCGGGTGAATGGGGAGGGTAGGGCATGGGGGTCATGCCATTTTGGCCCCAAACTGCTGAAAACTCAGTATGGTGTGGCCAGGTTTGCTTGTAAATCACCCATTATGAAATGGGCAATTGCGTTGAAAGACTCAAACCAAAACAGAACAAAAAACAACCAACCAACCAACTAAACAAAAAACAACTGAAGCCAAAAGCAGCTTTTCACAACAACAGCTGGTACACTGATGCTGATGGGTTCCTAGAACACTTACTTAACGGGGGAAGCTTTTACTACAAGAGGCCCACCCTCCAAAAGATAATTTTTGGGGGGGTCCCTCCTCGTACTAGAGGGAAGATAAGAGAGAAACTTGAGTAGTTTGGCCAGTTTGGGATTTGGGGAAGAGATTAGGAGATGGGTAGAGGGAAAAGGGGGCTGTACCACTTAGTAGAGCTGAGTTCCAGATAACATGACCAAGTATGACCTCCTGTGCTCAGGGGATGGTAAAGATGGCTGCTTGTTGTTCAAGCACTCAGAGGACAAGAACTTGGCATGGGGTAAGAGAGTGGGCACATACATGCATAAGTGGCAGATAAGTCAAAAGCAGGCTCCCAGAAGAGGTCTTGTAAGGATTATTGTGACAGGTGAGGGGGAGAGTGGTGGACCAATTCTGGAAGGAGTCAATCTCCAGCTGCCCTAGTTGACTTTCACCTCAGTATCTTGATGGCACCACCTGTCTCTGAGCCTGGCTCCCAGCAGGACCCTCAGGAGATAGTTGGTGGGAGAGGACAAGCAGAAAGAAACCATGGCCCTGCCCCAACCATGAGCAAGAAGGAAGGACACCTGTTTCTTGGGGTTGTGCTCAGCTTAAGGCCTGGGTCATAAGATAGTGTGGGCACTTTCCTCTTTTGAAAGTGTTTGGATGAGGAGAAGCACAAAAGAGTGTCCTTGATTAGTTCTGTATACTTTCTGTGACTTGTCTAGCCTCCCCGAAACAGCATATATCACCTATCCCACATGAAGGAGCACAAGCTCATTCTGGCCGGCTCAGCAGGAAGGGAAGCCTGCAGACAAGCCAGGGGACAGAACAATGCATGGCTTGTTTATCTGACAGAAAAGGGGAAAAGCTGCTTGGTCACTATGGAGGGACACAGAGCTCTTGAACGCCCACCCCCACCCACTGTTGTCTGGGGGTCATGCAGCCCAGTGATCAGGAAACCTTCCTTATTATAGACCCAACTAAGGGTGTGTGTGTGTGTGTGTGTGTGTGTGTGTGTGTGTGTGTGTGTGTGTGTAATTTTAAAGAGAACTTTCAAGACAATGGCTTTCTCATCAGTCTGGGAAAGTTATAATCTGGGTCATCTAAGAGATGGGTACTTTCTGGAAAGTGGCTCTTGGTACCCAGTTCTGCTTCTCCTTTCCCCTCTCCTCCCCTCTGAATAGCCAAGTGAAGTTCCTCCATGTAAATATTATGGATCTCCCTCTCTACCCTTCATCTCATGATCCATTTCTGGCTAAAAAGAAACCCAGCATAGGGAAAAAGAAAGGAAGGGAATGCTGGGGTGGACATAAAGACTCCTAAATGCTGTGGGTGTGTGCCAGAGGGTGCTTTTTGACATTCTGTATAGGAAGCAATACTTTTATCTGACTAGGGCCATTACATTTGACCTTCTGCTTCCCTTTCTCCATTTTCACATTGGGCTCTTTAAAACATGGGGACATCTGTTTTTTCAAAGAAGGTTGGAAGCAACCAAACAGACTCAGTAGAGCTTTGCAAATATCAGGGGCTAGAAAAATGCTTCATAGTTTAGAAAGGCAGTACTCAGAATTCTTTTCCAGAGTGGCCTAGGGAGAAGTTTCTAGTTTTTCTATGTATAGTGTGATAAAACATACCAATCATAAACTATTTCTAGTCAATGATCCTAAAAACAAAGATATAGTTAGTGCATATTTCACAGCTTCTAGAAGCAAGGAGAGAAAGTTAAGAATCTAAGTAATGAAAGAGGGTTTTTTTCTCTTCTCTCCTCTATGTACAAAAGCCAAGAGTGTAACAATAGGGGGCCGAGGGAGATTTTAGAGGGGTACTCAGGAAAAATGGCAGCAAGTTTACAGAGCACCAGCTGACTCAACATACAACCTTCAAGTTTTTGCCATGATGCTCGATTTCCTAAACCAACACCCAGAGTGATAAAGAAGGTGGAGAATGTTTGTCCTCCAGCTCTGGTTTCTATCAGTAATACTTATGCATCCCTTGGGGAGGAGGCTGTGGGAATAATACACTCTTTTGAGCCTATTACCTCCTTCAACTCAACTCACTGTTGGACATACCACTTTTCAGGGGTCAGAATCCACACAGGTTTTCCCCAGAGTCAACTCTCAAAGCCCTTAGAACTACTTCTGGCCATTTCCCAAGTCATCTCCACTACTAAAGAGATGGAGCCCTAGGACAATAGCCAGCAACAACTAGGACCCCAACAGAAACAATAGCACCCACTCACTCTGCTTTGATTAGGCATGACAATGAGGAAAGGCCAACAGTCAGCAGAGCTGGAGCACCGTAAGCAAGGTGGACAGTGGCAAGAGATGAGGTTTGGGGTGGTGCACAGGCCTGATCATGGAGTTTTCAAAGGCCATGGTAACAGTTTGAGTTTTATTCTCAGCGAAATGAGAACTAACAGGACCTTAGTTTTATAAAGGTCTCACTCAGCTGATGAAGTTAAGGGAGGTGTCAAGAGTAGAAGCTAGGGAACCAGTTAAAAAGGCTCTTGGTAGGTAAGAGATAATGGTAGTTTATTCTAGGGAGGGAACAGTTTGGAACAGGGAAAGGAGCTTTGATTGGAGATATTTTGAAGAGGTAGAGCTGACAATATGAAAAGTGAGGGAAAAAAGGATAAGTCATGATACTTGGGTCATCTGATATCTGTACCTTCTTAGCACAATATTCATTTCCAAAACTGAGTCATTAGTCACTCTAAAACACACACACACACACACACACACACACACACACTCACACACAATTGGTAGTCTTCACCACTGTCTTATCCAAGCATGTAAGGAGCTCCGATCTACATTTAAGGTGCCTGGAGAGGTACTAGGGAACATGCCAAAATGAAGAAGATATAATTCCTGTTTTCAAGGAATTTACAGTGTGATCGAAGGTGGATGAAAAGTACGTAGTACCACTAAACAGAACAGAATGTTGGAAGTATCAGAAAGGAAATGCTAACAAAATGGGATTATTTTTTCTAACTATGTGAATAAGGACATAGGTAGTTTGACACAAATTGTGTTGAATCCATAGATTACTTTGAGTAATAGGGTCATTTTAACAATGTTGGTTCTTCCAACCCTTGCGTAGGGGTGTTTTTCCCATTTGTTTGTGTCCTCTACAATTTCTTTCATCAGTATTTTGTAGTTTTTCTTGTAGAGATCTTTCGCCTCCTTGGTTAAATGTATTCCTAGTATTTTATTTGTTTTGTTTTGGTTTGGTTTGGCTTTATAGCTATTATAAATGGGAATTAGTTCTCTATTTGATTTTCAGCTTGGCTGTTATGGTGTATAGCAGTGCTACTGGTTTACATATGTTGATTTTATAACTTGAGACTTTATTTAATTAATTTATCAAATCCAGGAGTCTTTTGGAGGTTTTCTAGATATAAGATCATATCATTGGCAAACAGATCGTTTGACTTTCTCTTTTCCAATTTAAATGTCCTTTATTTCTTTCTCTTGCTCTGGCTAGGACTTCTAGTACTATGCTGAATAGAAGTGGTGAAAGTGCTTTGCCCATTTTTAAATCAGATTGTTTTCTTACTATTTGAATTCCTTATATATTTTGGATATTAACTCCTTATCAGATATATAGTTTGTAAATATTTTCTCCCATTCCAGAGGTTGCTTTTTCACTCTGTTAATTGTTTCCTTGGCTGTATAATAGCTTTTTAGTTTTATGCAATCCAATTTATCTATTTTTACTTTTGTTGCCTGTGCTTTTGGGGTCATATCCAGAAAAAAAAATGTCTGCCAAGGTCATGTCAAGAAGCTTTTCCTGCCGGGCTCGGTGACTCAGCCTGTTATCCCGCGCCTTTGGGAGGCTGAGGTGAGTGGATTGCCTGAGCCCGCGGGTTCGAGACCCGCCTGGGCAGCGAGACCTCATCTCTACAATAAATCAAAAAATCAGCTGGGCGTGGTAGCACATGCCTGTAATTCTGGCTACTCGGAAGGCTGAGGCGGAAGGATCGCCGGAGCCCAGCAGGTGGAGGCTGCAGTGGCTGGGAGCGGCCACTGCACTCCAGTCTGGGCGACAGAGTGAGACTCTAACTCAAAAAAAAAAGAAGCTTTTCCTTATGTTTTCTTCTAGCAGTTTTAGAGTTTCAAGTCTCATGTTTAAGTCTTTTATCCATTTTGAATTTACTTTTGTATGCAGTGTGAGATGAGTCCAATTTCATTCTGCATGTGGTGTTTTCCCAACACCATTTATTGAAGAGATTGTGCTTTTCCCATTGTATGTTCTTGACACTTTTGTTGAAGATCAGCTGACTATAAACTTGTAGATTTATTTCTGGGTCTTCGTCTTCTGTTCCATTGAACTATATGTCTGTTTTTATGCCAATACCATGCTATTTTGATTAGTATAGCCTTGTAGTATATTTTGAGATCAGGTAGTCTGATGCCTCCAGATTTGTTCTTTTTGCTCAAGATTTTTTTTTTTTTTAAGCTATTTGGGGTCTTTTGTGGTTTCATACAAATTTCAGAATTGTTTTTTTCTATTCCTGTGAAAAAAACGTTATTGGAATTTTGATAGAGATTACATTAAATCTGTAGATTGTTTTGGGCAGTATGGACATTTTAATAGTAATTCCTCCAATCCATAAACATGGGATTTCTTATTTTTAATTTATTTGTCTTATTTATTGTGTCTTCTTCAATTTCTTTCATCAATCGTCATAGTTTTCAGTATATAGATCTTATAGTTTTCAGCATATAGATCTTTACTTCCTTGATTACATTTATTCCTAAGTATTTTAGAGTTTTTTATGCTATTACAAATAAGATTGTTTTAAAAATTTCTTTTTCAGATAGCTTATTGTTAGTGTATGGAAACACTATTGGATTTTACAGGTTGAATTTGTATCCTGCAACTTTACTGAATTTACTTATAATTTCTTAGAGTTTTTTTGTGAAGTTTTAGGGTTTTCTATATATAAGATTATGTCACCTACAAATAGAGACAGTTTAACTTCTTCCTTTCCAATAAAGGATGTCCTTTATTTCTTTTTCTTGCCTAATTTCTCTGGCTAAAACTTTTAGCACTGTGCTGAGTAGAAGTGGTGAGAATGTGTACCCTTATCTTGTTCCTTATATTAAAGGAAAAGCTTTCAGCTCTCTACCATGGAGTATGACATTAGCTGTGGACTTGCATACATGGCTTTATTTTGTCAAGATACATTCCTTCTACACTTAATTTGTTGAGTTTTTTATCATAAAAGCATGTTGGACATTGTGAATTTTTTTCTGTACCTATGGAGATGTTCATATGATTTTTAACCTTTCTGTTAATGTGATGTATTATATTTATTGGTTTGTGTATGTGGAACCATCCTGGTAGTAAGGAAGTGAGGAAATCCAGTGAAGAGTAAGTTTGGGGAGGTAAAAACAGATGAGTCTATGTTCCTCAGAAAGAAAATAACATACCATTATGTTATGTTAACATTGGTTTTCCCTGGAATGTAGGGGACTCATTTTTCTTTCTCTTTTGTTTTTGAGTTGGAGTCTCACTCTGTCACCCAGGCTAGAGTGCAGTGGCCGCTCCCGGCCACCGCAGCCTCGCCTGCTGGGCTCCAGCGATCCTTCCGCCTCAGCCTTCCGAGTAGCTGGAATTACAGGCGCGCGCTACCACGCCCGGCTGATTTTTTGATTTATTGTAGAGATGAGGTCTTGCTGCTCAGGCGGGTCTTGAACCCGCGGGCTCAGGCAATCCACTCACCTCAGCCTCCCAAAGGCGTGGGATTACAGGCTGAACCACCGAGCCCGGCTTCATTTTTCATTGTATATGCCTTTGTACTATTTGAGTGGTTTGCCTTCTTCAAGTATTGTTTAAAAAATATAAGAAATACTTACAAATTAACGTGTCCAAAACTGCATTAATCCTCCTTTTGCTATGGTTTAAATATATGTGTCACTCCAAAATTCACATGTTGAAACTTAACCCCCAAGGTGATGGTACTAAGAGGTGGGGTCCTGGGGAGGTGACTAGGCAATGAGGGTTCTGCCCTCATGGATGGAATTAGTGCCCTTATTAAATATTTTGAGGAAGAGTTTCCCCTTTTGCCTTTCCATTTATTCTGCCATATGAGGACATAGTGTTTGCTTCCCTTGCTTACCCTCTATGTGAGAATGCAGCAACTCACCAGATACTGAATATCTGAATAGCCCTCACCAGATACTGAATCTGCTGATACCTTATCTTGATTTCCCAGCCTCCAGAACTGTGAGAAATACATTTCTGTTTTTTATAAATACCATCTAAGGTATTTTGTTATAGCAGCACAAATGAATTAAGACACTTTCCCACTCTTCCTCTGCTAGTGCTGGTGACAGACTGAATCATGTGCTAGAGTGAGAAATCTACTAGACACTCTGGACTCCTTTCTCGTCTTTACTCCTCAGATATGTCTGATCAGGTACCAACACTTATTTGTTCTAGCTCCTAGACTAGACAATTTTCAAATCTGTCCCTCCACTCTATCCTTGAATCATAGATCACTTGGACTATAACATTCATTTTCTAACTGGCCCACCTGCCTTTTTTCTCCCTACAAAATGTCAGCTAGTAAATCTTTTCAAAATGAAAATCTGGTCCTGCCACTCTCATGCTTAAAATTCTTCACTGGCATCCCAGTACTTATGGGAAAAGTACAAATTCACTAGCGTGGCAATCTAGACCTTTCATGTTCTTAACTACTAGTCTCACCTCTCTCCTCTAGAGGTGCAGTAGAAAGATAGGAAGGGAGGATGGTGAATCTAAAATTAAGAATACAAGGGAAAGCATCCCAGAAATCCTAAGTGACGAAGAAGAGTGCTAGGGACTGGGAGAGGAGGACTTGGATAAAAGAAGACTCTGAATTAGCTATAGAGGAGATCTGGAGAAGAAGGCTGTGGTATACTGTATCCATATTGGGGAGTGGAGGAGTCTACCAGGAACATGAATGCACAGCATTCAGGCAGGAGTACTTTGATGCTGGGGTTTTTTCCTGTGGAACACCAAGGGATCATGGGAATTTACGGTATCCTGATCTGCCTAGTACAAAGTACATAATGTCTACTAATTGTCTGCAGTCATGTTAATCTAAAGGAGGACATACTTGAGGTGTGGTCTTGAAGGAAGAGTAGGAATTGACCAGATGGAGGTATTTATGCAGAAGGAATAGCGTATGAAAAGAAGGGAAATGTGAGGGGAAAATGGTATCGTGAGGGTAGGATGTATGAGGAGGAGAAGAGGTGACAGGTAAGGCTAGAGAGGTGGCTTGGCCAGAACATGGAGAAGAGCAGGATCAGATTTGCATTTTGGAAAGATGTATCCATTGGAATTTTGTAGGGAAAAAAGAGGCAGGTGGAACAGTCAGAAAACGAATGCTATAGTCCAAGTGATCTCTGATTAAAGGATAGAGAGGAGGGGCAGATTTGAAAATTTTCTGGTCTAGGAGATAGAACAAATAAGTGTTGGTACCTGGTCAGACATATGTGAGGGGTAAAGAAGAGAAGGAAGTCCAGAGTGTCTAGCAGATTTCTAATCCTAGTACATGACTTAGCCTGTCACTACCATCAGACGTGTGGAAAGGAGAAGTAGTTTCATTTTGGACAAGTTGCTTTTTAAGTATTTTTAAATATTTTAAAAACAAAACTCCATATGAAAGTTGTATCTTGTGGGCAACCCCTTCAGTTTCCTTCCCATTGTGGGAGCTTTTCTGTCTTCACAATAAATCCTGCTTAAAGAAAAAAAAAAAGAAAGTTGTATCTTGTGGCTTAAATTAATCCATACTTCTTTAATCATGAGTGTTATTGAGTATCTTTTCACTTATTTTTGTAAGCCACCTTGTCCTGTATATTCCTTTTTTTAAAAAATCATATTTTTTATTTTAAAATTGTGGGGTACAGTTAAGGGTTAGGTATACAAATATGCATCATTCAGGCACCCTTGTTGAAAGGGGTGTCTCCCCATCCCCAGACAGATATTGACTACCATTAATCCCATCTCCCTTCCCCTCTCTACCCCCCCATAGTTTCCCACCACTGTCAATCCTTTTCTTATAGTATTATGATACATGTTCAAGGTCTACTATATGAGTAAGAACATGTGATACTCAGATCTTTGTTTCTGTGAGAGATCGCTCAGTATTATAGACTCTAGTTTCATCTAGGTTGCTGTGAAATTCATGATTTTGTTTTTTTTTTTATGACTGCATAGTATTCCATCGTGTATATGTACCACATTTTAAAAATCCAGTCCTCCTTTGATGGACAGCATGGTTGGTTCCAAGTTCTTGCTATTGTGAACAATGCTACGATAAACATTCGTGTGCAGGTATATTTTTGATAGAGTGATTTGAGTTCTTCAGGGTATATTCCCAGTAGGGGGATTGTGGGGTCATATGGAAGGTTGATATTCCTTTTAGGAATCACCATACTGCTTTCCACAGAGGTTGCACTAGTTTACACTCCCACCAACAGTGTAGAAGTGTTCCCTTTTCACCACACCCTCTCCAGCAACTGTTATTTTTTGAGTTATTATAATGGCCATTCTGACTGGAGTTAGGTGGTATCTCAGTGTAGTTTTAATTTGCATCTCCTTGATGATTAGTGACGTTGAACATTTCTTCATGTGTCTGTTTGCTGCTCGGATGTCTTCCTTTGAGAAGTGTCTGTTCATATCTTTTGCCCACTTTGTAATGGGTTGTTTGTTTTTTTCTTTTCAGCACGTTTGAATTCCTTGTAGATCCAAGATGTTAGGCCTTTGTCAGATCTGGAGTTGGCAAATACTTTTTCCCAGTCTGTAGGCTGTCTCCCTGCTCTCTTGATGGTTTCTTTGGCTTTGCAGAAGCTTGTCAGTTTAATGAGGTCCCACTTGTCTATCTTATCTCTTATGGCCCATGCGTTTCGGGTTTTGTTCAGCAATTGGATGCAAGTTCTAATTTCCATAAGGGTGTGTCATGCATTTTCTAAGGTTCTTATGGTTTGAGGTTTTACATTTAGGTCTCTGATCCATTTATAGTTAATTTTTGTGTATGGGGATAGATAGGGGTCTTGTTTGAGTCTTCTGCATGTGGTCAGCCAGTTTTCCCAGCACCATTTACTGAATAGGTTCTCCTCTCCCCAGTGGTAGGTGGTGGGGGCTTTGTCGAAGATGAGTTGGTTGAGAAATTGAGGTTTCGCTTCTGGAATCTCAATTCTATTCCTTTGGTCTATATGCCTGTTCCTGTACCAATACCAAGCTGTTTTGATTATTGTAGCTTTATAGTAAAGTCTGAAGTCTGGTAGTGTGATACCTCCTGCTTTGTTTTTTTGTTTTGTTTTTTTTTTTTGCTGAGGATTGTTCTGGTTATTCTTGGTCGTTTGTGTTTCCATATGAATTCCTGTATAGTTTTTTCTAGTTCTGAGAAGAATGTTGCTGGTAATTGGATGGGTATAGCATTAAATCTGTAGATTGCCTTAGGTAAAATGGACATCTTCACAATGTTGATTCTTCCAATTCATGAGCATGAGATATTTTCCCACTTGTTTGTGTCATCTTTGATTTCTTTGAGCAGTGTTTTATAGTTTGTCCTGTATATTCCTATTGTCACTTCTCTCTCTTCTACATAAGCAATTGTGTCATATGAGCTCTCTACATCCAATCCAACCCACACCAATTTTCCACAAACACCAATTTCATACTTATTTACCTACTCACTATCCTATAATGGCTCCCCATTGCCTACTAAGTAAGGTTTGCTTTTCTGGGCCTTCTGTAGATTGTTCAATTTATCACTCACTGATCCCCTACATAAATCTTAAGTTAGATGGGCCTCCTTAGTATTCCCCAAACTCACATTTTTCTTCATTTCCTCTTTATGCCTTCCTATAAGCTATTTAGGAATCAAGTCAAGCTCTCCCTCTTTTTTTTGCAAACAAATTGTTATGTTTTCTTCTAATCTTCAAAATCACTTGCTGCTGGCCTCATACATTTTGATAATCATCTACTTCCTTGCCCAACCATTTTACCTATATATGTGTTATCTCTCAATTAGAGTACAGGGTTAGAACATACTCCTGCTGTAATCATCACCACATTGCTCAACATACATGCTAAGCACTCAAAAATATTTATTAAATCAATGAAATTGTATCATGAGACATCACTATTTAAATAGACCTTCAGTAAATTAATTTTTAGAAAGTGCCTACCTTCTTTTTATCTTTCAAATGCATATTAAGAGCAACCATACACATTAACTAATATGCACTCAGTATCAGGTACCATTCTAGGTACTTTCTCCTGAAGTACCTATTTCATCTCGACTAGATTCCTGTCAGGTGAAAATTATTGCTCTGAATCACCTTAAAGACAAGACTGTGAGATGTTTAGAGACTTACTCAGTATTTCTACTACTTCCACAGAGCACTCAGCACCTGCATTTAAAACCCCTAAGTCCATTGCTCTATGCTCCATAACACAAAATTTTTTGTTCACTTTTATTTTTTAAACAGGACCCCACTGCTCTTAGTTGAATTAAAAACTATTTTTTTACAGTTTTTATGTAAACAATTCAAATTAAGAAAATAGGTAAATAACATATTTATATCGCAAGTTTAGTGTCTAATTACATTTTCTGTAAATAATGAGAGAAAGTATCTTTGTGTCCCTAAAATAAACCTGTGCCATAATGCAAAGGGAGATGAGATGTAGCAGGGTGCTGTATTAACATTCATAGTTATGCATCTTATGTTTCAAAAATGAATTGTTGATTGACAGCAAGGAAAAATGACAATAGTAAGAATTATGGCAAAATCACATAAGGTTAATCAACATATAATTGGCTCTCAAATATGCACATTTTAGATGTTTTCTTTTATTGCTGTTTATGATTTATGATTTGGAAACACTGTAAACTAATCTACTAGAATATATTTCCCTATTAAAGATGCCTGAAATGAAAACATGCACACAAAAAGTGAATTAATTTTTTATGACACATAGTAGATATATTACTTAAGGGAGCTAGTGCTCCACAAATGCAATAACCTACACATAATGAGGTGTCAGCTTCTCCAGTGACACTTGTTCTAAAACATACACACAGGCACACACATACACACATTCACACTTTGGGGGCAATTTAAACCTATTGGGAGAAAAAGACTAGATTAAAAACTCATTTTTTAGTATCTCTTAATGCATACATTATTAAACATAGCACACCCCAAAGAAACAGGAGGAGTGCAGAATACAAATGACGACATTTTCCCACTGACTGAGACTGACCTACCTTTAGGTCAGAAAAGAAGATGCCTTCACCCAACAGATGGCCCTTGAATGTCTTAACATAAGGAGCCAACAATCATCACTTCAGTTGCGAGCAAATCCACACCTAGAATGTTAACCCTCACCTCATCCAAGAGTCAATTAACTCAGTCTATTCTGCTGTGGAGACTGGTAAGCATCTCAGTTCAAGGCAAAGTGAAAGCCTGGGTTACTGAGAAAGACTCAATTATCCTCTCAAACCAATTTACAAGTTCTTTAACTCTGGGCTTTACTGGAGATCAAGGTTACTGCTGAGGATAACATTCACAGGGTGAGGCAAGGGAGAAAGCATGCACAGTCTAAGAACTTTCAAACTTATCAAAGGATTTTCGAAGAACTCAGTTAAAATGTTCAATTAAAGCCTCTGAAAATATTACTGAGACAGAAGTAGGTAGGTAGGTAGGAACCAACTAAAGTGTTATCGAGAGCAAACTAGATAACAAGTCAGACAGACTTTGCTGTGAGATAATGGACACATCAGTCAATTCATTTCTTTGTACCTCAGTCTCCTTATCGGTAATATGGGGATATATTCATTCTTATACCTCACAAGAGAGCAATGACAATTAAATGACATGATGCACTTGAGAGCTGCTAGTACTGGATATGGACCATAGTAAGTGCTGGGATAGAGGGACAGAACTAACATTTACAGAGTGTCTATTAAATCTGAAAGTAATCATGGTTCTGGCTAAGCCTCTTCAAAATTAGGTGGGAAGGCACCTTGGAAGACCATTCTGGATTCAAATGCTTAGGAAAACTTCTCTTACTAGTCTTAACATTTTCAGACCAACTGTTGGGTGGAGGACTGATACACACTATCTCAGTAAGCTGTATAATTATGATAGTCCTAGTGAGCAGAATTCCACCCAAGTCAACAACGTTGATACAAGGAAAAGAGATGGGATCTGGAGTCACACAGAGAGACTGGATTTGATTCTCAGCTCTTACACTTATTAGCTTTATGTCTTAGACAACTGACAAGTCCATTCTGAGCCTTGGTTTGCTATCATTATTGTATTCCATGATTGCATGACGTCTCAGGCCAAGCAAGCCACTCAAATCCTGGGATGCAATACACAGGAAAAAAAAGCTCTTTTTTCAGTCCAGCTATGACAAACCATTGATCATTGCAAGCTTTTATCCTGATGAGCAATGGAGAGAGGAGAAAAAATTCTTTTTATGGTGGCAATTTACTATAGCATGAAAGGGGCTTCTGGCAATTCTTCCTGTTTTAGGAGGCTCATCACAATAGTGATTCTGAATCACATATAAACCATATTCCCGATCATTTAATGAGTGATCTCTCCCACTCATCCATAAACTTTCTTTTATTCAACCTCAAGTCTTTTCCAGGAAATACAGAGTAGCAAAGAATCACACATACATACACACCAAAAATGAGAAAGACAGAGAGGCAAAGACAGAGAAAGAGATAGGAGAAAAAGAAAGAGAAAGAAAGTATCATAAGAGAAAGTTGTCTTGATCTCATATAAAATGCATGCACCAAAACCAGTTTTTAATTTTTGCCCAAAATATTCCAGTCTCTTGGAAGAGCCATGGGTACTTTAAGAAATTTCTTAAGAACCTGGAAACAACCATGCTGCCCATCAAAAGAGGACTGGATTAAAAAAATGTGGTACATATACACGATGGAATACTACGCAGCCATGAAAAAGAACAAAATCATGGATTTCGCAGCTACCTGGATGGAACTAGAGTCTATAATACTGAGTGACCTCTCACAGAAACAAAGATCAGAATATCACATGTTTTCACTCATATAATGGACCTTGAACATCCAATGTAATACTATAAGAAAATGACTGATGGTACTGGGAAATTATGGGGGGGGGATGGGATTAACAGTAGCTAATATCTATCTGGGACTGGGAAAACACCTCTTATCAATAGGGTGCCTGAATGAAACGTAATTGTACACCTAACCCTTAACTGTACCCTACAAAACGATAATAAACAATACTGATTATAAAAAAATAAAAATAAAAAAAAATAAAAAAAATAAAAATAAAAAAAAAAGAAATTTCTTTCTAGCCGGGCTCGGTGGCTCAGCCTGTAATCCCGCGCCTTGGGGGGCTGAGGTGAGTGGATTGCCTGAGCCCGCGGGTTTCAGACCCGCCTGGGCAACTTGGCGAGACCTCATCTCTACAATAAATCAAAAATTAGCTGGGCGTGGTAGTGCACGCCTGTAGTTCCAGCGACTTGGAAGGCAGAGGCGGAAGGATCGCCGGAGCCCAGCAGGTCGAGGCTGCGGTGGCCGGGAGCGGCCACTGCACTCCAGTCTGGGCGACAGAGTGAGACTCCGACTCCAAAAAAAAAAAAAAAAAAAAAAAAAGAAGAAGAAGAAATTTCTTTCTGAAGTACAAAGAGGGACAACTTCAGGTAAGTAATCTTCAATGTGTGTAAATTTAAATCAAACCTTTTTTTGTGACAGAGAGAAAAAGGGCAGGTGGCGTTCTGTTCTTTCCCCCAGAGAAAAAAAACCTACCTTGTATAACTTCTCAAAGACTATTCAAAGGCATATATTAACTTTATACTTAACAAAATTGAATGATATTCTGCACCCTCATCACAGGGGGAAAAAAGAATGTATCTTTGCGTTAGGAACCAGAGACATAATCATTTTTAGCTGAACAAGGATGCCAGAAGAGCCAACCAATGCTTTCCCTTTGATTAGCTGGAAAGCAATCAATGCACTCTTGCTAGATTGGAACTTTCACTCAAAATAGAAATTGGCCTGAAGTCCAAAAAGCTGGCAGTTCAGAGACTAATCCTCAAAAGGGATCTTGACACTTGCACTAAGATCCAGAGTTGGCATGCTCATCAGGACCCAAGTTTAAGACTGAGGCTTGAAGAAGTTAAGTAATAAGAACTAGTGAGGCATACTCAACATCTTCAGGACTCATATGGTTCTTTCATCAGCTAAAAGAAATAGCTTGGGTGCTCAAGGTTTGCTTCATTTAGCTGTTTTAACAAAGATACTGGATTTTAATAAAGATTTTTACTTAATTTTGAATTTATTAAAGATATGGGGAGGTAATGCTTGTAAATCTTAGGATGGTGAGCTAAAATATTATTGAAACTTACACTTCTAGAATAATGGATATGAACTTTTTCCTGTTCTTTCCATTAACACAACTAAAAACCTTGGGTTTATGTAAAACAAACAGAATACTCTCATATGGCTTCCTGTGATACCACTCTTTGAGAGTATTTTCTTTTTTCTTTTCTTTTCTTTTTTTTGAGTTGGAGTCTCACTCTGTCACCTAGGCTGGAGTGCAGTGGCACACTCACAGCCACCCCAGCGTTGACGTGCTGGGCTCCGGCAATCCTTCCATCTCAGCCTTCCAAGTAGTCAGAACTATACGTGTGTGCTACCATGCTCAGCTAATTTTTCATTTATTGTAGAGATGAGGTCTCGCCTAGTTGCCCAGGCTGGTCTTGAATCCGCGGACTCAGGCAATTCATTCGCCTCGGCCTCCCAAAGTGCTGGGATTACAGGCTGAGCCACTAAGCCTGGCCTAAGAGAGAGTATTTTCAAAACACATATCTGACAAAGGAATTGTATCTAGAATATATAAATGTCAAAACTCAAGAGTAAAAAACAATCCAATTAGAAGAGTCTTAATATAATGAAGATAACTTATATGACATTAAGAAGGCAAACCAGCTAGGGATCTTGGGTACCAAGGAACAACACAGTGGTAAGTTCCCTGGATTTTATTTTTGCTTTATATACTCCAGATTTGGAACTGAGAAGTAACAACCTGGAAATTCTAGTGGGTGAAGATAAGATAAGCCCCAACAAAAGCTTGTTCTCACTATCCACAGGACCAGGAGAGGCATATCCAGCAAGACAGAAAACATAGACGACTACTCTACTTCAGGCAAACACCACAGGAAAAATGCAGCCCCATGCTCACTCATGCCAGCAAAGGCTGAGTGGGAAGCCTAGATTTCTACTCTGGTCAGGTTATAACAAGGTGCCCCAATTCCCCTCCCCCCAGTGCTGGCAGAAAAGGCCAAATACAGAGACAAGACTTTATCCATGCTGGGTGATAACAAGCATTTCCCTATTTACTATGTCAATGGAGAACACATGGGGAGAGTGGGCATCCACCTCTCACCTGGCAATAACAAGGAGCCCTTCTTCTTCCTGCTTAGGTAGTGTCAGAGGAGGCCCAGTGGAGTGTCAGAACTTCCACCACTGCCCAGCAGTGAGAAGGCCACTTCCCTTCTCTGTGTTGTCGAGGCCACATGGGAAGCAGCAAGGAAGCACTCCTAGCAAGGGAGGTACTGGTGGGAGCCTGGCAAGAAGAAGAAGCTTCTCTCTTCAGATGCCAATAGGGGCCAAGTAGAGGACCTGAACTTCTGTCCCCACAAGGCAATAATTAGGCAATAACCCTATCTCTTGCCAGAGTGGTGTCAGAGCAAGTCAGCTAAAATAGAAAGTTTAAATATGATTCAGAATCTCATAACATAACACCCTAAACACCAAAACAACTCAGATTTTAATTAAAAAATCATTCATCATATTAGAACCAAGATTTCAAGCCTAATGGAAAAAGATAATCAATAGATACCAATACAAAGATGACAGAAATGTTATGATGATATGACAAGGCACCAATCATAAAAAGATTTCAATGAGTAATTATAGACATGCATGAAACAGATGAAAAAAATAGAAAGACTCAGCAAAGAAATAGCAAGTCTTGGCAATGATATAGAAGATATAAAGAAGAATCAAAAAGAAATTTTGGAATTCAAAAATACAATATTCAAAATAAAAAACTAAATGAATACAAGCATGCCTCAGAGATATTGCATGTTTGGTTTTAGACAACCACAATAAAGTGAATATCACCAGAAAGTGAATCACACAAAGTTTTTGGTTTCTCGGTGCAAATAAAAGTTATGTTTACACTATAAAAATCTATTAAGTGTGTAATAGCATTATAACTTTAAAAAACAATGAGCATATCTTAATTTAAACATGCTTTATTGCTAAAAAATGCTAACAATCATCTGACCCTTCGGTGAGTTGTAGTCTTTTTGTTGGTGGAACGTCTTTCCTCAATGTTCAGAGTTGCTGACAATCATGATGTTGCTTGCTGAAGGCTGGGGTGACTGGGACAATTTAAAAAAATAAGACAGTGAAATTTGCCACATTGATCGACTCTTATTTTTATGAAAGACTTCTCTGTAGCATTTGATGACATTTCATATACAGAATAACTTCTTTCAAAATTAGAGTCAATCCTCTCAAACCCCACTGCTACTTTATTCATTACGTTTATGTAATATTCTAAATTATTTGTTGTCATTTCAACAATGTTCACAGTATCTTCACCAGGAGTAGATTCCATCTCAAGAAACCACTTTCTTTGCTCATCTGTAAGAAACAATTCCTCATTTGTTAAAGTTTCATTAAGAGATTTCAGCAATTCAGTCACATCTTTAGGTTCCACTTCTAGCTGTAGTTCTCTTGTTCTCTGCTACATCTGCAGTTACTTTCTCCACTGAAGTCTTGAAATCCTCAAAGTCATTAATGAGGGCTGGAATCAATTTCTTTCCAAACTCCTGTGGATGTTGATATTTTGACCTCCTCTCATGAATCACGAATGTCCTTAATGGCGTCTAGAATGGTGAATCCTTTTCAGAAGGTGTTGTTTCTTTTGCCCAGATTCATCTGAAGAATCAGATATCTATGGCAGTTACAGCCTTACAAAATGCATTTCTTAAATAATAAAACTTGAAAGTCAAAATTACTTTTTGATCCATGGGCTAGATAATGGATGCTGTGTTAGCAGGCATGAAAACAACATGAATCTCCTTATACATATCCATCAGAGCTCTTGTACACTCAATCAGAGTGACTGAGTGCATTGTCAATGAGCAGTGATATTTTCAAAGGAATTTTTTTCTCTGAGTAATAGGTCTCAACAGTGGGCTCAAGATATTTGGTAAGCCATGCCATAAATAGATGTGCTGTCATCCAGGCTTTGTTATTCCATTTACAGAGCACAGGCAGAGTAGATTTAACATTATTCTTAAGGGCCCTAGAATTTTTGGAATGGTAAATGAGCACTGGCTTCAAATTAAAGTCACCAGCTGCCATAGCCCTTAACAAGAGAGTCAGCCTGTCCTTTCAAGCTTTGAAGCCAGGCGTTGACTTCTCTAGAGCTATAAAAGTTCTAAATGGCATCTTCCAACCTAATGCTGTTTAATCTACATTGAAAATCTTTTATTTAGTGTGGCCACCTTCACTGATGATCTTAGCTGGATCTTCTAGATAATTTGTTGTAGCTTCCCCAGCAATCTTTGCTGCTTTATCTCGCACTTTTCTGTTATAGAATGGCTTCTTTCCCTAAACCTCATGAATCAACTTCTGCTAGCTTCAAATTTTTCTTCTGCAGCTTCTTCACCTCTCTCAGCTTCATGGAATTGAAGAGAGTTGGTATTTTGCTCTGGATCAAAATTTGACTTAAGGGAATGTTGTGGTCAGTTTGCTCTTCTATGTAAACACTACAACTTTCTCCATATTAACAAAAAGGCTGTTTTTGCTTTCTTATCATTCATGTATTCACTGAAGTAGAACTTTTTCTATGCATTCACAACTTGGCTAACTTTGGTGCAAGAAGCCTAGCTTTCAGCCTCTCAGCTTTCGACATGCCTTTCTCACTAAGCTTAATCAATTCTAGCTTTTGATTTAAAGGGAGAGATATGTGAGTTTTCCTTTTACTTGAACATTTAGAGGTCACTGTAGGGTTATTAATTGGCCTAATTTCAATATCATTGTGTCTCAGGGAATAGGGAAGCCTGAGGAGAGGCAGACAGGCAGAAGAACAGCCAGTTGGTAGGGCAGTCAGAACATGTACAACATTTACCAGTTAAGTTTGCCATCATATATGGGTGTGGTTCATGGTGCCCAATAACAGTTCAAATAGTAGCATCAAAGATCACTGATAATAGACCATCATAACAGATATAATAATAATGAAAAAGTGTGAAATATTATAAGCATTACTAAAAATGTAGACATGAAGTGAGCACATGCTGTTGGAAAAATGGTGCTGATAGACTTTCTTGCTCAACACAGGATTGCCACAAACATTCAATTTGTAAAAAAAAAAAAAGAAAGTGAAGTGCAATATAATGAGGTATACTTGCAGGCTCAACAGCAGAATGGAAGGGATAAAAGAAAGAACCAGTAAGTTTGAAGATAGAACAATAGAAATTACCCAATATGAACAACAGAAAGAAATAGACTACAAAAATGAACAAAGCCTTAAGGGTCTTTAGGACTATAACAAAAGATCTAATATTTATAGTATTAACATACTAGAAGGAGAGAAGAAAGAGAGCAGGGCTAAAAAAGTACTTGAACAAATAATACCCCAAACCTTCTCAAATTTGGCAGAAGACATAAATCTGAAAACTCAAGAAGGTAAGCAAATCTCAACAGGATCAACCTAAAGAAATCCACACCAAGATACATCTTAGTCAAAAGTCTGAAAGCTAAAGACAAAGAAAAAAATCTTGAAAGCAGAGAAAAAGAAATGACACGTTACTTATATGGAAAAAAATAATTTGAAGTGACATCTTATTTCTCATTATAAATCAATGAAGCTAGAAGTGGCACAGTATTTTTTCAACTGCTGAAAGAAATGAACTGTCAGCCCAGAATTTTTTATCAAGAGAAAATATCCTTTAGTAAGGAAGGGAAAATCAAGACATTTTCAGATAAGGGAAAATTAAGAGAATTCATTACTATTCAGGTCTATTCTAAAAATGGCTAAAAGAAATTCTCTAAACAGAAAGGAAAAGACAAAAAAAGGAATCCTGAAACATTAGGAAAGAAGAAACAACATAGCATACACACACACACACACACATACATATATATTATATATATATGTAAATACAATAGACTTCCTTCGTCTCTTGAATTTTCTAAATTATGTTTGATGGTGGAAGCAAAAATGATGTGGTTCTAAATGTATATGAAAAATATTTAAGACAATTTTATTACAAATGGGGAAGCATAAAGAAATGTAGAGAAAGGTAAAATTTTGATACTTCACTAAAACTGGTAAAGTGACAACATCAACAGACTGTGATAAATGATGTATATACAATACCTATAGAAACCACTTAAAAATTTTATGTGTATACCTAATCTTGAATTGTACCCCACATCTTTAAAATAAAAATTTTTAAAAATTATGAAGAGATATACTCAGAATCCCTAAAGATAAACCAAAATGGAATTCTAATTAATGTTTAAGTAACTCACAGTAAGACAGGGAAAACAGAGAAAGTAAAAAACAAAGAGAACAAATAGAAAACAAAGTGAAATGTTAGATTTAAGCTCTAACATATCAATAATTACATTAAGTGTAAATGGTCTAAGTACACTAATGAAAAGACAGAGATTGACAAAGTGTATACAAATACATGATCCAACTATATGCCGTTTGACAGAAATTCACTTTAAATTAAACAATACAGGCAGGTGGAAAGTAAAAGGACAGAAAAAATACTATGTAAATACTAATTAAAAGAAAGAAGGAATGGCTGTATTAATAGCAGATAAAGCAGGCAATGAAAGAAATAAACAGTATTCAGATTGGAAAGGATAAAATAAAACTGTCCCCATTTGCAGATAACATATGTTGAAAATCCTAAGGAATCTAAGACAAAAAGAAGCAAACATATAAATAAATAAACAAAAGAAACTCTTAAACTAATACGTTGAACAAATAATACCCAAAACCTTCCGAAATTTGGCAGAAGACATAAATCTGAAAAGTTTAAAGCATACATGATCAATATACCAAAAGTAATTACATTTCTATATACTAACAATAGACATGTAGATACAAATTTAAAAACAACACTATTACTACTACCAATCCCTTTCCTATAGTATTATAATTGTTCAATGTCCACTTATGAGTGAGAACATATGGTACTCTGTTCTTTGTTTCTGTGATAGATCACTGAGTATGATAGACTCTAAATCCATCCAAGTTGCTGCAAAGTCCATACATAGTGGGAAACTGCCAGGGGAAGGGGGGTGGGATTGGCAGTTGAGGGAAACTGCCAGGGGGAAGGGGGCACACATCATCAACAAGGGTACTTGCATAATGAACATTTGTATACCTAACCCTGAATTGTACCCCGCATCTTTAAAATAAAAAAAATTAAAAGTAAAAAAAAGAACAACACTATTTATAATTGCTACAAAGATTGAATTACTTAGATTTAAATCTAACAGAACATGTATGGAATATGCACGCTGAACATCATAGAATCCTGATGAAAGAAATAAAAGAAGATCTAATAAATGGAGAGACACTGTGTTCACGGATTAACAGGCTCAATATAGTAGAGACGCCAATTCTCCCCAAATTTGTATGCATATTTAATGCAATTCCTATCAAAACTTCATCAAGATATTTTGGTGATATAGACACCATTGTTCTAGAAAGGCAGAGCAACTAGGATAGCTAAAAAAATTGTGAAAAAAGGAGAATAAAGTAGGAGGAATCAAATATACCCAATTTCAAGACTTATATAACTATAGTAATCAAGACTGTGTGTGGGGATTTAGACACATAGATCAGTGGAACAGAACAGAAACCCTAAAAATAGAGCCACACAGATATGCCCAACTTATTTTTGACAAAGTTTCAAAGCAATTCAATGAAGAAAATATAGCCTTTTAAACATATAGTACTGTAACAAATAGACAACACCCAGGCTGAAAACAAACCTCAACCTAAGTCTCTTACTTACATGCACCCACACACATAACCTCACAGTGGATTATGGAGTTAATGTAAATTTAAAGCTATAAATGTTTTAGGGAAAAAAGGAAAAATATTTGGGATATAGGACATTGAGATTAGTTTTAGCTCAGAGAAGGGGGAATCAAGATGCTTCTTAAAGTTCTACTTTAGGGGACTGGGACCATTAAAGATAACCAGAAACAGGGAAAGAAGAGAGGACGTTTTTGTTTTTGTAGGAGAGAGAATATCAAGACATAAGGAGTTTGAGGTACCTGTGTTTCTTGGCAAAATACCCTATAGATAACTGGAAATATGAGGCTGTTATTCAGAAAATAATTCTGGGCTAGAGATGTAAATGTGAGAGGCATCAGTATTCAGGTAGTTGAAGCCATAGTCATGAATGATGATACAAACTGAAAGAACAGACTGAGAAGCTGGGTGAGTGTGTATGTGTGAGAAATAAAGAAATTGATAGTGCAAAATCCAATGTTCTTTTTTTTTTGACTGCTTGCCATTCAGTCTTCACAAAAGTAGTTTAGATTCCCCTTAATGCATTAACATTTAGAGAACTCTGGCTTGAATAAGACAAAGATGAAAAGGCTGTAGTTCATCCATTTCTCAGCTATTGCTGCCAACTTCCCTCACTTCTGTCTCCACATGGCATCTCTGGGGAAGTAGGGATCTGCTGAGGTCAGTAAAGAAAATCCCATAGCTTTCTTTGGTGAATTACCACTGACTACAGAAAGCGACTTACAAGTCCTCTAGAAGACCTCCCTCCTACTTTAAATGATGTTGTTTCTTCTTGTGCTGTCCTTACTGGAAAAAGAAAACAATTAGATACCCTGTAGTGTGTTTCATAGAATTGTGTTTTCTGGTTTGGACAGCATGGGAAAGTAGATTTTTAAAGAAAAATAAAGTAGTTGACAGGAGGTCTTAGAGTTGACAGGGAATAAGGGGTGAATAGAGGATATTATGAAATTCAATTCCTGGTATTCTAGAAAAGCAGTTTTTTTCCTAGAGAACATTTTTGGTACTTAAAAGTAGTTATTAAATCACTTCTTCTTGTCTTTCAAAACAAATATATAAAAAATCCAACACACGGCTTATTTATTTTTCAAGGCAAAACTCCCCCATGGACATTAAATTGGCTGTGAAATGAGATAAGTGGCATTTTTTGTTTTTGTTTTTACTTTTGAAATCATCCATGGCAAGTGGATATTTCTAAGGTCTGAATATTTTATCTTTTCTGGGTTGAATAATCTGAATTTTTTTTTTACAAAGTCTTCACTAGAATGACTTTTCTATACATTAATCATTTTATAGCACTTCCTTGATTGCTTACCAAATTATTTGAACCCATCTTTAACTGTTACAATAGGATCATTTTAACTCTCTGAGATCATAAACTGTGTTTAAATATTGTTCAAAACATTCTGTTCTGTGTTTTTTTCTCTGAAAAAACATTTCAGAGAAAAAAAGTGTCAGGTCCTGTTGTTAAAGGAAGTAAGCTACTCTGGGATATTAATTAAGTCCAGTTATTGTATCCAAATTAAACTGATGTTTCCTAACTCCAGCTGGAAAAGCAGCAAAGTGGAATGCAGAGAAGAAATGCAAAAGAGAAAGGTGGAAAATATCTCCTTTTTGAGGAAATAAAGGAGATTTTTATACACTTAGTGGTATCACTTCTTTACTGAAGCTATTCTTCTTTCTATAAATTCTGTCTAGTTGGAAGGACAAAAAAATGATAGAAGGAAATTTGAAAGCAAGGAGGTTTAACAGGTAAATTTGGAGTTCTCCAAATTTGGTTAGGTCCCACAGCCAGGGCTGGGGAACAGCTTATCTATGGCCAACATCAAGTGAATTATAGTCAATCACTGAGAGAGGCAGTCTTGAGTATTTTGGATATTGAGAGAGTCCCATGTATGAAAACATACTATCAGAGGGCATTTTCATCTTATTTGAATTTAAATTAAGATTCTAGGTGAACTGAATAAAAAGCAAAGTGAAAGAGTATCATACTTGGTAGTGACTTAGCTGTTTACTGTTTAAAGAAATTGCTCTAAAAACATGGAACCAGCCGGGTTCGGTGGCTCAGCCTGTAATCCCGGACCTTTGGGAGGCTGAGATGAGTGGATTGCCTGAGCCCGCGGGTTTGAGACCCGTCTGGGCAACTTGGCGAGACCGCATCTCTACAGTAAATCAAAAAATTAGCCGGGCATGGTAACGCGCGCCTATAGTTCCAGCTCCTCGGAAGGCTGAGGCGGAAGGATCACCGGAGCCCAGCAGATCGAGGCTGTGGTGGCTGGGAGCGGCCACTGCACTCCAGTCTGGGCGACAGAGTGAGACTCCAACTCAAAAAACAAACAAACAAACAAACAAAAAACATGGAACCAACTGTGCTGCCCATCAAAACTGGACTCGATAAAAATATGGTACATATACACGATGGAATATAATGCAGCCACAAAGAAGCACAAAATTATGGACTCTGCAGCAAGTTGGATGGATTTGGAGTCTATCATACTTAGTGATCTATCACAGAAACAAAGAACTGAGCACCACATGTTCTCACTCATAAGTGGACCCTGAACACCTATCATAATACTACAAAAAAGGGATTAGCAGTAGTGGGACACTGCCCGTGGGTAGGGTGGTGCACATAACATCAATAAGGGTGCCTGATCCTAATCCAGGCGAAGTGAGGTCCTGTGGGAGGTCCAAAATTTCACCTGTACCTAAACCACTTATATACACAGTCCTGACTTATACCTCACAACTTTAAAATAAAATATTTTTAAAAGAAATTGCTCTAAAATTGTCTGTGATGTTGGTTAATATTAAACTAAGCTGCTTTAACATCAATATCTATATTTTTTTAAAGAAAAAAGGAAGAATTTTCCTCTATTCCCAATGTGGTAAAACTTAAAGTTTGACTTGACTGGTAAGATTGAGTCTAGAAAAATAGAATGGAAAGAGAGCTAACACGTCTGAAGATGCTAAGTTCCTAGTATCTTATCCACATGCTCTCATTTCATCCTCAGAAGAAGCCATTGAAAAGGAACTGAGAGAGTCTATAATACTGAGTGACCTCTCACAGAAACAAAGATCCGAGTATCACATGATCTCACTCATATAATGGACCTTGAACATCCAATGTAATACTATAAGAAAATGACTGACAGTAGTAAGAAACTATGGGGCGGGGAGGGAGATGGGATTAACGGTAGCAAATATCTGTCTGGGGACAGGGAAACACCTCTTATCAACAGGGTGCCTGAATGAAACGTATTTGTATACCTAACCCTTAACTGTACCCCACAACATCATAATAAAAAATATTGATTAAAAAAAAAAAGGAACTGAGAAAACTCAGAGATGTTCAGGCATATGTCCAACCTATTAGTCCACTGCTCATCTTATACCGGTGCTCCTAAGTGCTCTTCCCAAAGTGTCATTCACTCATTCATTCATTCACTCATTCATTAGCTATTTATTTATTCATCAAATACTATATTCCAGGCTCTGGAGCCACGTCCTGGAGATCAGTGGTGAACTTTAACTTTGTGGAGTTTTACCTGTTCCTGACCAGTTCTCCAAGTTTTGGGGAAGTTTGAGTCCTTTCTAAGCCATCCTATTGACTTCCCATTCTATATTCTGTTATCTGCCTAATCAATGGGCATTCTTTTTGTTGTATGCCTGTGGTCAACTCAAGTATGAGTAACTCAAAAGAGGAATAATAAAATGACCAACCTGTCTTTTCTGTGACATAATCAACTAAATTAGTGTAGGAAATAGCTATTAGGTCACATCCAGTCCATCCCTCTGGGAACAGAGCAAAACCGCTCCTTGTATTATGCTACATTATTTCTCAATGACATTGTCCGGTCTAATTATAACTAATTATAAATGACTCAGTGGCAGGGTATCCACTATTTCCTCTCAAAAATTAGCCCACAATCCAGTAATTTTCAGAGTCAAGATGGTTTCTCTGATAGTCAGCCTAAACAGCCCTTGTCTTGATTTCATCTAATTATGCTCTGCTCTACCCTGATCCCATTCTATGCAATTCCTTTTTTGTTGCATTGATACCCTTCAAATATAGCTGTATGCCTATCACACCCAATTCCCACCCCTCTCCCCTATGGCTGACCCTTAAGCTAACCTCAACAGAGAAAACTGCAACCCTACCACAACTTCTAGCCATTTCAATATTTTCTACCCTATGCAGAAGACTTTTATGCAGTTCTGGGGTCAGACCTTCCCAGGCTTCTGCCTATATGCTGGGCCATGGGTGTCCAGAGAACACAGATTGCATTTGAACTACCTTCTGTCACCTCCACTCTTCTACTCCTCTAGGATTCAGTAGCACTTCTTCAGTGATTTTTTTCCCTAACTACATGTTTTGAGGGTAACAGAACAGATATAATTTTTAAAATAAAAAGAAAAATCTTACCAGATTTTGTTGACTCTGAGTGCAGAATTTATTCATTCACTCATACTCAACTTTTGTAGAAAATCAGTAGTGTCATGCCCTATATAAGTCATTAGATATAGTATGTGAATTTGACACATTCCTGTTTCTCAAGGATTTCAGTCTAATAAAGGAGATAAATAAGTCCCTCTCCTCAACTTACTGCCTGCCACTCTCCTTTTCTAAAGAAAATTGTTTATACATACAATTCATCACCCCCTATTCACTCTTCACTGAAATTGGGCCTCTGCTCCTAATGCTTTAATAAAGGCTTTTCTGCCAAAGTCAACCAATAACCTCTGAATTAGCAAGCTCAATAGTCTCTTTTCAATATTCATCCAACTTGAATGTAAGAATATTTAACACTATTGATTGTTGGACTGCTTATTCTTGAAATCATCTCCCTGTCCTTGGTTTCCATGACACCACTTTCCCACATGTCTCCTCCTACATCTCTGATTGCCCTTTCTTTCTCTCCCCCCCCCCACCTTTTTCCTTTACTCTCAGCTGATGGCTTCTCCTTACATTTGATTTTAAAAGAGAAGCATTACGAAGACAACATACTCTTCTTTCCATCACTGTACCACAAACCTACCTTGCCTTACCTCCTCTTAATATGGTGAATTATCCTTATTCTTATCAAAGTTCAACCCCCCCACTTCAGCTCTGATCTTCTCAAGGACCTTGCTGCTGCAATTATTTCTTCTTTTCTATACCATCAATTTCTCTTTCAATGTAGAATTATTTTTATTATCAGTCAGATATTTCATATTCATAATTTAAAAGAAAATTTCCCTTTCTTGTTTATGCTTAATATACTTTTATTGAATATGTCCTTTCAAAATATGTATTGTTTTATGTGCATGCATTTTTATTGATACATAATAATTGTACATATTTATGAAGCACATGTGTTATTTTGATACGTGCATACAATTTAATGATCAAACCAGAGTAACTGGGATATCCGTCACCTCAAACATTTATGATTTCTTCGTGTTGAGAACATTCCAAATCTTCTCTTTTAGCTATTTTGACATATATACAATAACTTATTGATAACCATCGTCATCCTACTGTGCTATCAAGTACTAGAACTTATTCTTTTTAAATCAATTAATTTTATTAATCAACAAATACAAATTACATATATTTATCCCAATTGCTCTGTCAGGTAATGCTCCGTTTTTATGTACCCCTTTACAGCTAAACTCCTAGAAAGACTTACTGCCTTCACTTCTTCACCATTCATTCTTTTATGAAACAATCCATTCATGCTTTTGTTTCCAATATTTGATTTTCAAGGTTGCCAATGACTTTCATGTTGCCAAATCAATAGTCAATTCTCAGAACCAATGTCTCATGAACATGTGACACAGCTGAGTACTCCCTCTTTCTTGCATCAGTTTATTCATTTGCATTGTGGAACAACGGTTCTCTTTTGTTCTTTGTTTTTTTTCTACCTCACCGGCCACTTCTCAGTTTATTCTTTTGGTTGCTCTTCATCTGCTCTATTTCTAAATATTGGAGTATCCCATGTCTCAGTCCAAGGACTGCTCCTTTTTTGCTGTCTACACTTAACCCACTAGTGACCTCACCTGATCTCAAAGCTTTAATTATTTGAAGGTACTTCAAAATTTATATATTTGGCCATTGCTTTGTTAAGCCCTGGCCCAGCCACGTGGCTCTTTGAGCTGTGGCCACCATGTTTCCTAGCGTTGACCCCCTTCCCTACCTCGGGGAGGTGAATCTCCTCTCTTTCTCTATAATTTACTTTCTACATGAACTATATTTTTAAATCTAAACAAATTTTATATATTTAAGCTTTATGTTTTCCCTGAATTCTACGCTTTCCTATCTAATTTCTTACTTAACATTAGCATGTAGCTGTCCAATAGACATTTCCTTACATGTACAAACTTAACATGTACAAAATCAAGCTATTTGTTTCTTACTTCTTCCTGTCACCTGTCAAACTTGTTCCTCCTCCAGTCTTCCTGCCTCTATAAATGGTACCATCCAGTTATTCAGGCCAAAACCAAGGAACCTTTTATTCCTTGCCTACCGATTACCTACCACAACCCTGCCCAACTCAAAATTCATCCATCAGCAAGTCCTCCAAAACAAATCCTAAATCCAACTACTTTTTACCATCTTCATTACTAAAATCCAAACTCAACCCATCACCATCTCTTGCCTGAATTATTGCAATGTCTCCCAACAAGTTTTCCTGCTTTCTCTCTGCCCCCTACAGTCTGTTTCCCATACAGCAGCCAGGGTGATTATCTCCAAATCCAATTCCCTCCGCAATTAAAATAAATTTGAACTCCTCGCCAGAGCCCTCAAGGCCCTATGTGATTATTCCCTGGCTACCTACTCGTCTTCATCTCCTTTCATACCTCCTTTGCTTACTATACTCCATTTTCAGATTTCTTTCTGACCCTTGAATACATCAATTTTTCCAATTAAGGCCATTTATACTTGACATCCTTCTTCCTGGAATGTTCTTCTCCCAGATCTTTATATAGCTACCTCTTTCTAAAATCATTTAATTCTTGATTCAAATATCTTCAGAGATGCCTTCTCTGAACTAGCTAAAGTCTTCTCTGCCCCTGCTGCCCCCAACATAGCCATATTTCCTCATCTTATATGCCCTTACATTGCTTTATTTTTCCTTATAGCACTTACGACTAACTGATGTTATGTAATATATTTCCATATTTGTGATTATTGTCTACTTGTCCCATCCTCACTAGAATATCTGTTCCATAAGGGAGAGGGCTATTTTGTTCACTGCTATAGTCCCAGTTTCTATAAAAATGCCTGGCACAGAGTATGGAGCTAGAAAATATTGGTCAGATGAATGGTTCCCCTTCTTTTGTTTAGCTCATAAGTATATGTCCCCCAGGATCTGGTCCCTGGTCTCCTTCCCTTCCTCTCTACACTGCTGTTCCTGGAAGTTCCCATCTATTCCAATGGCTTCGATTACCATCTACTCAACTTTCAATGTCATTATTGAATCCTTTTTTCTTTTCTGTACCCAAGAACTATAGTTACAACTGTCTACTGGATATTTCTATTTTGATGTCTTATAGAATACTGCCAGTCTTGCCATGTGTTCTACCTTCTAAGTTTATTTTCCACATTGTAACCAGAGTCATCTTTTAAAATGTCAATCTGGCCATGAGATCTTACTCACCAAAACCCTCCAAGGTTCCCTACTGTGTTCAGGATAAAAGCTAAACTCCTTAAATTGGTTGAACAGGCCTCTTAAAATATAACCTCTATTTGTCTCCACCCAGTTCACAAAAGCTTGCACTTTTGTTATATCCATTTGACTATAACATTCAACTGCTTATGCACATGTGTAAAACTAGCTCATTATATTCCTTCCTTCTGATATAATGTACATAAAGTCCCTAGCCAAATGCTTAGTATCCAGTAGGCACCCAATAAATGCCAATTCTTTTTAATTAAACTTTTAATTTTTTATTTTAAAGATATGGGGTAAATTTCAGAGTTAGGTATACAAATGTTCATTATGCAGGTACCCTTGTTGATGAGGTGTGCCCCCACTTCCCCAGGCAGATTCCCACTATGACCAATCCCGCTTCCCTGAATAAATGCCAATTCTTACAACTAGCATGTATAACTAGTATCTTATAACTCCATCTAGTCTATTTTGCAAGAAATCTTGGGTCCATATCTCTTTCCTTTACTGAGCCCATCACCTCCACCTCAACTTTCAAGTATTTGGATACCTGACAATTCAACAGCTCTGGTATTCTTGGCCTCTAATCCTCACTGCAATGACTCTCATTGCCCTTGCCTGGCACACATTCATTCAATTCAATTAGCTATTCAATGACTACTGAGCATGTAACCCTCCTAGGTACTGTGACGGCTATGCTAGAGATACAAAGATGGACAACACATGGACACTGCCCAAAATTCACAGGGAGAACCAGACAAGTAAACAGTCTGTTACAATTCTAGATAGAGAAACTCAGAAGGTGTTATTTATAGGAGGGAATAATCTATTACAGTATGGAGATGAAAGAGCTAAAGAAGGTTTTGAGAATTGGTAAAGCTTAGATCAAGTCTTGAGTGTTGAGTAAGGGTCAGCTAAGCAAAGAAAAGGAGGGATGTCATCGCTTTGGAAAGAAGGAGCAGAATGTGAAAAGGCACAGAGATATGAGAGAAATGTTATAGGTGGAGAGGCACAAGCAGTTGAATGTTATAGTCAAATGGATATAACAAAAGTGCAAGCTTGTGTGGACTGGGTGGAGACAAATAGAGGTTATATTTTAAGAGGCCTGTTCAACCAATTTAAGGAGTTTAGATTTTATCCTGAACACAGTAGGGAACCTTGGAGGGTTTTGGTGAGTAACATCTCATGGCCAGATTGACATTTTAAAAGATGACTCTGGTTACAATGTGGAAAATAAACTTAGAAGGTAGAACACATGGCAAGACTGGAGGTAGATAAACTGGCTGAGAGACTGTTGCAGTGAACAAACAAGAGAAAAGAAGCTTGAGAAATTTTCAGTATGTAAAAATGGCTAAGACTTGATCAATTAGATATAGAAATGAGGAGTTGAAAAAACTGGGTTCACTATGAACTATTCACTCTTTTTTTTTTTTTTTTTTTTTGAGTTGGAGTCTCACTCTGTTGCCCAGACTGGAGTGCAGTGGCCGCTCCCGGCCATCGCAACCTCGACCTGCTGGGCTCCGGTGATCCTTCCACCTCAGCCTTCCAAGTAGCCGGAATTACAGGCATGCGCTACCAAGCCCAGCTGATTTTTTGATTTATTGTAGAGATGAGGTCTTCTGCCCAGGCGGGTCTCGAACCCACGGGCTCAGGCAATCCACTCACCTCAGCCTCCCAAAGGCGCGGGATTACAGGCTGAGCCACCGAGCCCGGCGAACTATTCACTTTTATAGAGGCATGTAGGAGGAGAAGCAGCTTTTATCAGGGTTAAAGGTGGAGGTTAATGAATTTAACATATACATGTGGAGTTTTGGAGATATTCGTGAGGTACATAAATGGAGATATCCAGAAAGAAGTGGGATAAATGGGAGAGTGGTGTGGAATGGAGTGAGAGACTTACAAGTTTTATTTGCTAAGCTAAGTCAGAATGTATTAAATCATTCAGAATGTGTAGTATGAGAAGAGTAGAGAAACTTGTGCAGAACTTTGGAGACTTAAGGGGCAAGTAGATAAAGATAATCCATTAAAAAAGGAATAGACAGGTGAAAGCAAAGAAAAGCCAGGGGAAGAATAATGTTGCTGGAACAAAGGGAAGATAAAATTTTAAGAAGGAAGTAATGTTCAACAGTGTAAAGTGCTAATGAGAGGTTGTGCCGGGTTTAATGGTGTCTCCCCAAAATTCATGTCTACCCAGAACCTTTGAGCATGACTCAATTTGGAGATAGAGTCTTTGCAGATGTAATTAATTAATGTGAGGCCATACTGCACAAAGGTGGGCCTTAAATCCAATGACTGATTACCTTATAAAAAGGCCACATTGATACTGAGACAAGCAAAGACACAGGGGAAAGTGCCATGTGAAGATGGAGGAAGCTCTTGGAATGCTGTGTCTATAAGCCAACAAATACCAAGGGTTGCTGGTAACCACCAGAAGCCAGGAAAAGGTAAGGAAGAGTTCTTTCCTAGAGCCTTCAGAGGGAGCTGGACCCTGCCGACACCTTGATTTCAGACTTCTAGTTTCTCAAACTGTGAGAGAATTTCTGCTGTTTTATGGTATCCAGTTTGTGATACTTTGTTATAGTAGCCCCGGAACACTAATATAGAAGTGAAGTAAGATAATAACTTAAAGGAGTTCATCGCTCTAAATAATTAATAGGTCACTGGTAATTTTGACCACTTGAGGGATGTGGTGGGGGATGAAGTTAGAATGTTATGGGTTGTGCTTGTGGATGGAAGGTGAACGAGTAGAAATAGTGAGAGGAAATAACTTTTCAAAGTATTTTGGCTGTTAAAAAAAGGTGGAGGGCAATCCTTAAAGATGACTACAGGTTTAGAAAAGGTGTTTTCAACATGGCAGAGACCTGAGCTGGTTTGTAGACACAGGGGAAGGAACTAGGACAAAGAAAAGGATAACAGGCAGAAAATGTCTGAAAAAGGTAGAATAGAAATTAAAGTAGTACGATTTCTTAAGGAAGCAGAGGGGAATGAGGTCCGGGACACAGGTGAAATAATCAGGTATGTCCAAGTAAGAGATAAGCTGTTTTAAGATATATCCCTTTGAGTTTCATAAAGATAAGGATAGGAAAAAGTCATTTAGACCCATCTACACAGTGCCTTAAATGCTAGGATAAAGTATTTGGATGTAGTTCTGGAGGTATTTAGGGATTTTTTGAGAAAGGGAATGACACGGCCAAGGCTAAGCACAACAGGGACCTCATAACTCATGAGGTTTACCCAATGCACAATTATTGCTGATTGAAATAAATACAGAGATGTACTTTAGGAAGATTAATTTGGCAGAAGTGCAGAGAATGGGCTGGAGGGCATCCAGACAAGAGGTAATGAGTCCCTGGCAGTAGCAGGAAGAAGGCAAAGGAGATGGATGAGATGGATATTAGAAATACTGCAGAGGCAGCTAAGAAAAAACTTAGAGACTGCTGGGAATAAAAGAGGAAATTTAAGAGGATTCTACAATTTTGAACTTGACTTACAAAGATGGGAAAGATGCCATAGACAGAAATAGAGATAGCAAGACAATGTATGGGTGGGGGTTAGGTAAGGGGTAATGCATACTTTGGAATGGAAGTCTGGAGCTCAGGAAGTAGGGAAATCTGGGGAGATAGATCTGGCAGTCTCCTAAATCCAGGAGAGAGGTGAAACTCTTGGTATGGATCAATTCATAAAAGATGAATTGGCAGAGGCTAAAGTTAAGGTAAAGGATAGAATCACAAACTTACTTTAGGTATAGGAAGGAGACATTTCCCTCAAGTACAGAAAGGCTTCCTAGAGGAGGTAGTAAATATGAGACACCCCAGAAACAGTGGAAATAAAGCTTGACAGGTAAAACAGAATCTGCTGGATCTAGTTCTACCTCTGTCATTTCAAAGCTATGTGGCCTTAGGAAAGTCCTTCTTCATTCTAGGCATCAGTTTTCTCACCTTAAGTACATCATTAAGTACAGTAATTACAAAGGCATCTTTTAGCTCTGACAATACCTTTTCTTTTGACTGGAACTTGACTTTGAAGTATGGCTGGTCTTTGTTTTGGTAGAAAGGGGTAGAAAAGTTTCTAGGTCAAGGAACAATACAGAAAAGGCAAAGAGGCACATTTAAAAAAAAGAGAAGTAGTCCAACATCTACTGTTTCATCTTCAACTCTCCAGGAGGCCCATGTGACTCTGCCACAGCTTCTGTTTCCCTGTGGCCTGCAAGTACTTGGAGATCCATAGGGAAGACATTGGGACATCACAGAAGCCAGGAAATGTTTTTTGTTTACAAAGATTAAAGATACTTTTAAATATTTTTCCCATTCTGTAGGCTGTCTCTGTACTCTCTTAATGGTTTCTTTGGCTTTGCAGAAGCTTTTCAGTTTGATGAGGTCCCACTTGTCTATCTTACCTCTTATGCCATGGGCTTTTGTAGTTTTGATCAGGAATTGGTTGTCTATTCCAATTTCTGTAAGGGTGTCTCTTGTGTTATCTAAGATTCTTATAGTTTGAGGTATGACAAAGGCCTAACATCCAGGATCTACAAGGAACTCAAACATGCCGAAAGGAAAAAACCAACAGCCCTATTAAAAAGTGAACAAAAGATATGAAAAGACACTTCTCAAAAGAAGACATATGGACAGTCAACAGATACATGAAATAAATGCTCAGCATCACTAATCATCAAAGAAATGCAAATAAAAACCACACTGAGATACCACCTAACTCCAGTCAGGATGGCTAATTAATAACTCAAAAAACAACAGATGCTGGAGAGGATGTGGAGAACAAGGAATGCTTCTATGCTATTGGTAGGAGAGTAAACTAGTACAACCTCTGTGGAAAACAGTGTGGCAATTTCTAAAAGATCTAAAAATTGACCTTCCATATGGCCCAGCAATCCCTCATCTGGGAATATACCCAGAGGCGCTCAAATCATTTTATAAAAAAGATACCCGCTCACACATGTTTATTGCAGCACTATTCACAGTGGCAAAACCATGAAACCAACCGTGCTGCCCACTGAAGGTGAACTGGATTTTTAAAATGTGGTACATATGCATGATGAACTATTATGCAACTCTAAAGAAGGACAAAATTATGGATTTTGCTGCAACTTGGATGGATTTAGAGTCCATCAAACTCAGTGAACTATCACAGAAACAAAGAATTGAGTACCACATGTTCTCACTCACAAGGAGATCTGAACATTTATCATAATGCTACATGAAAGGGATCGGCAACAGTGGGCCACTACCTTGGGTGGGTGAGGGAGGGGCATATAACACTAATAAGGGCACCTGATCCCAAACTAGGTAAAGTGAGGACCACTGGGAAACCCAAACTTCACCTGTATGATGGCCAGTCATGTAACCCATCCTGGATTTATCCCACATCTTTAAAATAAAAGTATTTGAGAGGAGCAATCCAAGATAACCACCCAGTAGTTACCAGCCAGCACCTTTCATACATAGCAGACCAAAGAGGAGAGCCCTAGCAGCCAACGACCCCCAGAAGCTTGAGCAGACTGAGATGAAAGATGGATCCCACATCCTGCAGAGGACTCTTGGGACACAGAGGGAATGAGGAGGAGAGAGCAGGTGGCCAGCTTTGGAGCTGGAAGTCCCCATCCCCATCAGGCATCAGGCTTGCATCAGAATTGCAGTTCTGCCTTATGTGAAAGGGGATGAGTATTACTGACATAGTCTGTGACAATTCCCCTAACCCCAGCTGCATGGGACTCCAGTCCCATGCAGGAGGTGGCCTGGATATAGTACAGCAGCATGTTACCAGATCCCATATGGAGCTGGGAACCTATCTGAGCTCTGAACACTTATGGCCAATCAATATCTGAGAGCTTGTACCTCATGGGCAGTGCTCAGTGGCCAGCATCCAAACCAGGAAAGATCACCTACTGGCTTCACTCACCCCAAGGGCAGGTCCTGCCATCATGTGTGCCAGTTTGGAGCAAGCTATGGCAGATTCTGTTGCTTTTGAGTTCTGAAGGCAGATAGGCCTTTAGCAAGAAAGGATGAATTAAGAGGAGTCCCTGGTACCCCCATCTCCTCATGGGAGTGCTTCTGGGAAATGGACAGTACTGCCATTTCAGCAGTGCTGCCACAGTGGCCAGGGTGTCCTTCCTTCCTTCTGATCCACATAGAGAGCTCACAGCAGGGGATTGAAACACAGTCAGTTTGTACCAACCATGAGAAAAACTTTGTAGCAGAAAGTCACTGTGAGTTCTGAGACTGCCTAGCAGGTGGACCTGGAGGTGCCTGTGGTCCTGGAAGTCCTCTCCTTGTAAGAACTTTTTTATATGGCAAAAAGGCCTTAGGGCAGCTAGACCCAGAAAAGCAGCAGGACCAACAGTGGTTGAGCCATCACAGACTACCGTTCCTAGGGGGAAGGAGGAGTTCAACACAATAGGGGAGCACCCTGTAGGATAAGAATAGAAAATAAAAATAAAAAATAACTTTCAGCTGGACTCGGTGGCTCAGCCTGTAATCCCGCACCTTTGGGAGGCTGAGGTGGGTGGATTGCCTGAGCCCACGGGTTCAAGACCCGCGCCTGGGCAGCGAGACCTCATCTCTACAATAAATCAAAAAATCAGCCAGGGCGTGGTAGCACATGCCTGTAATTCTGGCTACTTGGAAGGCTGAGGCAGAAGGATTGCCGGAGCCCAGCAGGTCGAGGCTGCGATGGCCGGGGGCAGCCACTGCAGTCCAGTATGGGCGACAGAGTGAGACTCCAACTCAAAAAAAATAAAAAAAACTTTCACAAAAGGTCACCCAACAGTAGCAACCAAATGTAACTACAAAACAATATAAAAATAAGAATAAAAAAGAAGAATTGGTCCTCACAGATAAGGAAGAACCAGACAAAAACAAAAACAAAAACAAGAAAAAACCCAGCAATCCCCCACAGTCTTAATGAAGCATCATTAACAAAAGATCCTCCCAGATTCCAAGCAATGGAACCCATGCAGAATTACCTGTCTCTTGTGACAGGCATAGACTTCAGACTATGGTTGGCAAAAACAGTCCAGGAAAACCACGAGAAGATGGAAGCACAGATCACCTAGGCAACAAGAGCAGTGCAGGATATGAAAGTTGAGCTGGCCAATATAAGAAAGGTCAAATTTGAAATCCTGGGAATGAAGAATTCCTTCCTGAAATTTCAAAGCATGCAGTTAGGTCTAGGCAGCAGAATTGACCAGGCAGAGGAAAGAATCTCAGTTTGAGGATCAAAATGTTGAACTAACTCAGTCTAACAAAAACAAGAAGACTCAAGAAGAATGAGCAAAGCCTATAAGAGATTTGGGACTATGTAAAGAGACCAGATCTACAGTTGATTTGCATCCCTGAGACAGGAGGGGAAACTGAGAACTCCTTGGAACAAGACTTCCAAGAGGTCATCCAAGAAAATTTCCCATATCTTGCCGGAAAGGTGACCGTCCAAACACAAGAAATCCAAAGTACCTCTTCAAGGTATTACATGAGAAGACACACAGTAATCCATCTACACAAGGTAGGCATAAAAGAAAAACTCTTAAAGGCAGCTAGAGAGAAGGGATAAACCACTTACTGAGGAAAACACATCAGGATTGCAGCAGATTTTCAGCAGAATCTCTATAAGTCAGAAGGGATTTGAGCCCCATCGTCAATGTTCTTAAAGAAAAGCAATTCCAGCTAAGAATTCCCTACCCTGCCAAGCTGTTTCATCAATGAAGGATAGTAAAAATCACTCCCAGATATCCAAACCCTAAGAGAACATGATACCAGTGGACCTTTACAATACAATCCCTAAGAGGACATGCTACCAGGAGATGCACAGAAACAAAAGAACAGCTCCAGCCATCTCAAAAGCACAGGCAAGCACAGAGTTAACAGACCATACAAAACAACCACAAAACCTAAAAAAACAAAAACAAAGTAACCTCTTTTTTTGGTTTCTTACTGTTCTTTCTTTCTTTCTTTTTATATTTTATTTTAAAGATGTGGGGTACAATTCAGGATTATGTATACAAATGAACATTGTACAGGTAGTTTGGGCCTCCTAAAGCAACCTCTTAAGAGAAATATAACAGGGATAAACCCTCACATATCAATAATTAACTTGAACATGAATAGACTGGATGCACCACCCAAAAGGCATAGAGTAGCACACTGGATAAAGAAACATGATCCAACATTCTGCTGGCTCCAGGAAACCCATCTCACTACAAAGGGCATCCACAGGATCAAAGTAAAGAGCTGGAGAAAGATCTTCCAGGCAAGTGAAAAACAAAAAAAAAGAACAGAAATAGCTCTTCTTACATCAGACAAGATAGACTTCAAAACAATAAAAGTCAAAAGGACACTATATAATAATAAAAAGGCTCAATATACCAGCAAGAAATATGTACCTTAAATATATATGTACCCAACAAGGAGCACCCAAATTTATCAAAAAATTGCCACTTAAACTAAGAGAAGACATAGACACCCACACAATTATAGTCAGAGACTTTAATACCCTGCTAACAGCCCTAGACAGATCATTGAGGCCAAAAACTAACAAGAAAATCTGGAACCTTACCTCAACACTCAACCAACTGGTTGTAATAGACATCTACAGAACATGTCACCCAATGGCCACAGAGTACACATTCTATTCATCAGCACATGGAACATACTCCAAGACTGATCACAGTCTCGGGCAGAAATCAAGCATGAATAAAATTCAAAAAGTTGAAATGATACCAAGAATCTTCTCTGAGTGGAATAAAAATAAGTATAATAATCAAGAGGAACCCCCCCAACACACAAATACATGGAAATTAAACAATATACTGCTGAATCACTTTGGGGTTAACACAGAAATCAAGGAAGAAATTTTTTTAAATTCCCGGAAACAAATGAAAGGAAAGATACAACATATCAAAACCTTTAGAATACTATGAAATCAGTGCTGAGAGAGAAGTTTATAACATTACACACATATCAAGAATATAGTGGGACCTCAAGTAAATAGCCTAATGTTACATCTCAGGGGACTGGAAAGGCAAGGACAATTCTAAATGTAGTCGAAAATTTAAATCACTAAAATAAAGTCACATGGAATGAAATAGAATCCAAAACAAAAGACAAAAAAAGAAAATCATAGAAAGAATCAACAAGACAAAAACCTGGTCCGTTGAAAGAATAAATAAGATTGACAGACCCCTGGCCAGATTGACCCCCCAAAGAGAGAGAGAGAGAGAGTCCAAATAAACACAATTAGAAATAAAAAGTGTGATGTCATAACTGACCCTAAAGAAATTCAAAAGATTATCAGGGATTACTAAGAATATCTGTATTCAAGCAAACTACAAAATCTAGAGGAAACAGAGGAATTCCTGGTATCACATAACCTTCCAAAGTTGAAACAGGAAGAAATTGAAACCCTAAATAGACCAATAACAATCTAAGAAATCAACTCAGTTATAAGAAACCTCCCTGCCCAAAACAGCCCTGGGCCAGATGGTTTCTCAGCTGAATTCTACAAGACATACAAGGAAGAGCTGATACCAATCCTACTAAAAGTATTCCAGGCAATTGAGAAGGAAGGAATTATCCCTAGCTCATTCTATGAAGTTATTATCATCCTGATACCCAAAATTGGCAAAGATCCAACAAGGAAAGAGAACTACAGGCCCATTTCCCTGATACATATAGATGCAGACATTCTCAAAAAGATTCTAGCAAATCATATCCAACAACACATTTCAAGTATCATCCATCATGACCAGGCAAGCATCATTCCAGGGATGCAGAGCTGATTCAACATACATAAGTCTATAAATGTAATTCATCACATAAGCAGGTGTAAAACCAAGAACCACATGTTTATCTCATTAGATTTAGAAAAAACATTAGATAAAATCCAGCATCCCTTCTTGATGAAAACCCTCAAAACCCTCAAACACCTAGGTATTGAAGGAACATTTCTCAAAACAATCAGAGCCATCTAGAACAAATCTAAAACCAACACACTTAATGGGCAGAAGCTGGAAGCATTCTCCCTAAGAACTGAAAAAGACAAGGAAGACTACTCTCACCCCTCCTATTCAATAAAGTACTGGAAGTCCTAGCCAGAACAATAAGGCAGGAGAAAGAAATCAGGGGTATACAAATAAGAAAAGAGGAAGTTATCCCTCTTTGCAGATGATATGATTCTATGCCTAGAACACCCTAAAGAATCCGTCAAAAATCTTGCACTGATAGCAACTTTGCTAAAGTCTCAGGATACAAAATCAATGCACAAAAAACAGTTGCATTTCTATACATCAACAGCAATCAGGTTGAGAACCAAATTAAAGCACAATTCCATTCACAATAGCCACAAAGAATAAAATAAAATACCTTGGCAACCACCTAACCAAAGAAGTTAAAGATGTTTACAATGAGACTATAAAACACTGCTCAAATCAAGGATGACACAAACAAATGGAAAAACATCCCATGCTCATGGATAGGATAATCAATATTGTAAAGACGTCCATCTAACCCAAGGTAATCTACAGATTCAATGCAATCCCTATCAAATTGTCAACATCATTTTCATAGACGTAAAAAAAAAAAAATAACAGAAATTCAAATAGAAGCAAAAAAGAGCCTGAATAGCTAAAGCAATCCTCAGCAAAAGGAACAAAGCTAGAGGCATCACACTTCCAGACTTTAAACTTTATTACAAGGCTACAATAACCAAGAGAGCATGGTACTGGTACAGGAATAGACATACAGAACAATTGAACAGGAGAGAGAATCCAGAAATAAAACCACAGTTCTTCAATCAACATTAATCTTTAACAAAGCCATCAAAAACAATCACTGTCCTGTGAATGTATCATTTAAAAAGGTATACTGTATATTAAAAGAATATGGACTTTGAAAAAACACAAAACCAAACATTGGAGAAAGGAAACCATATTTAGCAAACAGTACTAGGAAAACTGGCTAGCCACATGCAAAATAATAAAATTGGACCCCTACCTATCACCATATACAAAAATTAACTCAAAATAGATCAAGGACTCAAAGGTAATATCTCAAACTATAAGAATCTTTTTTTTTTTTTTTTTGGGTTGGAGTCTCACTCTGTCGCCCAGACTGGAGTGCAGTGGCCGCTCCCGGCCACCGCAGCCTCGACCTGCTGGGCTCCAGTGATCCTTCCGCCTCAGCCTTCCAAGTAGCTGGAATTACAGGCATGCGCTACCACGCCCGGCTGATTTTTTGATTTATTGTAGAGATGAGGTCTTGCTGCCCAGGCGGGTCTCGAACCCACGGGCTCAGGCAATCCACTCACCTCAGCCTCCCAAAGGCGCGAGATTACAGGCTGAGCCACCGAGCCCGGCTAAGAATCTTTTTATTTCTTTTGAGTTGGAGCCTCACTCTGTTGCCCTGGCTAGAGTGTAGTGGCACACTCATGGCCATCCCAGCATCGACCTGCTGGGCTCAGGCAACCCTTCTGCCTCAACTTTCCAAGTAGCCAGAACTACAGGTGTGCACTACCATGCCTGGCTAATTTTTTTTTTTAAACTATAAGAATCTTAGAAGAAAACTTAGGGATCACCCTTCTAGACATCGGAGTAGGCACTGAATTCATGACCAAATCCTCAAAAGCAAATGCAACAAAAGCTATGATAGCCAGGAGGAATTTTATCAAACTGAAAAGTTTTTGCACAACAAAGAATCCATCCACAGCGTAAAGAGACAATGGAATGGGAAAAAATATTTGCAAGCTATGCATCTGACAAAGGCTTAACATCCAGTATCTACAAGGAACTCAAATGAATCAACAGGGGGAAAAAAATCCCATTTAAAAGTGGAAAATGCCCTGGGTAGGAGCAGCTCCATTCAGACCATCCAAAAGACCACTACCCACAGGATAATGGATGGCAAAGACCAATGACACCAAAGTTCTGAAGTGCTGAGGCGGCTGGAGCCGTGTACTCTTGGGGAAGCAGGAGGCCTATAAAAAGTTCAGAGGTCAAAAAAAGTGGAAAAGGACATGAACCAACACTTCTTAAAGTAAGACATGCAAACAGCCAACAAACATATGAAAAAATGCTCAGCCTCACTGTCATCAGAGAAATGCAAATCAAAGCTACATTGAGATACTACCTAACACTGATAAGGATGGCTATCATTAAGAAGTAAAAAACGAAACAAAACAGGTGCTAGCATGGCTGTGGAGAGAAGAAAATGCTTCTACATTGTTGGTGGGAATGTAAGCTAGTTCAACCTTTGTGGAAAGCAGTGTGGCAATTTCTCAAAAAACTTAAAATTGAGCTTCCATATAATCCAGCAATCTTCTTGGAATATACCCAGAGGAACATAAATCACCCTACCAAAAAGACACCTGCACACTTATGTTTATTGCCGCACTATTCACAATAGCAAAAACATGCAACCAACCCATATTCCCATCGAAAGTGGACTGGATAAAGAAAATGTGGTATATATACATGATAGAATATTACACTGCCGTAAAGAAGAGCAAAATTTGACCTTTGCAGCTGGAGACCGTCACATTAAGTGAGCAATCACAGAAACAAAGAACTGAATATCACATGTTCTCACTCATAAGCAGGCCCTGATCCCTGGTCACAAGAGGACAAGGGTGAGATTGACAGGCACTGGACACTGCTAGGGGAGGGAGGAAGGGAGGAGAGATGGGGACACATGGTAGCACACTGGGTATCAGGTTCGCCATCAGGAGGAGAGAGGACCAGCCAGAAGCACAAACTTCACCTGCATGCAACTTATTGATGTAGTAAATCCTCACTTTTAGCCTACAACTCTAAAATGAAATTATATATATAATTTTATATACATATTTAAACCAATTTGGAACTAGTCACTTTTTATAACATGAGCTATCCAACCTAATGATTATTCTGGTTGACAATTATTAAGGTACTATGTAATTGATAATAGCATCTGGTATGTGTTGTCAAAAGTGCTAGCTATGAAAATAAAATTTGTATAATGAAGTTTTAACCAGTATTGTACTCTGCTAAAAATCAGCACTGAAAAGGTAAGCACTGCCTTCCTTTTATTTACTCAGGTCAATGAAAAGAGTAGTTACCAAATGCCTACTCTGTTTCCGGAACTTTCATATATTTAACTAAAAGGTAATTTCCATAAAGGACCAAGATTTTCTTTTAAATCTGTTGTATTAACCAATGCATCACTAAAGAATAGTGCTCAGTACATTGTCAACACTCAATATTCCTTGAATGACTTGAAAAGATATGTATATATATACATATATAATGAGATATATGTGAGATTATATGTGTGTGTGTGTGTGTGTACGTGCATACAAGGGAAGACCTCAACAAATCAGAATTTATAAAAAATTGTGTATTTCTTCTTGCATGTTTAAACTCCAGTCACCTTCAAAGTACTCTCTGTTTGATGCACAAAACCTATCGAGATGCTTTTTCCACTGTTCAAAAAAGTTTTTGAACTTGTCAATTTTGATGCCTTTTAGTGCTCTGCCGTTTTTTGTTTCACTTCTTCCACATAGGCAAACTGTTTCCCTTTGAGGACTTTTTTCATCCAGGGAAACAAAAACCAAAGTCGCTCAGGGTGAGATCAGGTGAATAGGGAGGGTGGGGCTTGGGGTCATGCCATTTTTAGTCAAAAACTGCTAAACACTCAGTGTGGTTTAAGCAAGTGCACATGTAAATCACCCATCATGAAATGGACAAACACATTGAAAGACTCTCAAAAGTCAGATTACTGAAGCTGAACACCGTCTCTCACAACAACACTAGCTGGTACACTGATGTTGATAAGTTCCTAGAATATTTACCTAGGAGGAGAAGCCTGTACTACAAGGGTCCCGTCTGCCAAAAGATAATTCCAGTTTTGGGGGGTTCCCTTTTATATGTAATCTAATTTAATCCTTATAACAAACTTGTAAGACACGTTACTGTTCTCATTATACAGATAGGAAAAGAATGGCTAAAAGAGGTTATGTAAACTTGCTCAAAGTAACACGACTAGTCGGGGTCCTGCCAGGGTCAAACACAATAGATTATAAGCTCCATGTGGGCAAGGAATATGTCTGTATATTCTCTATGGTATCTACAGCAGGTATTTCAGTAGCTAGATGACAGTAGCAATCAATAAATATCTTGTGAATAGAAGCAAGCAAACACATATTTGTGTGAACCCAAATACCATTCATTTTGCCATATACCAATGACATCATCGCCCACATTCAAAAGAATAAATGAATCTCAAGAACTCATCCGTTTGCCTACCATGTTTGTTGGTTCAATTATTCTGTGATTCATTCTCACTTATACACAATGATGGTTCTCTTTCAGTCTTTTTACCCTTTAGATAGAATCTCAAGGTCTTCTTTTTATAGGATGCTTTGTACCAGGGGACAGCAAATGTATTCTGTAAAGGGCCAAGTAGTAAATATTTTAGACTTTGTAGACCATATGAAGTCTATTGCAACTACTCAACTCTGCCATTGTGGTGTAAAACCATAAACAACACATAGATGAACATGCCTGTGTTTCAATAAAATGTTATTTGCCAAAACAGGTGGCAGGCTGATGTGGCCCCAAACCACAATTTACCCATTCCTGCTTATATAGTATGATTTTTTTTTAATCTTTTATCTTTCTGGGACTCCTTTAACACTGCCAGCTGTGAAGATCCTCCTATCCCTGATATATTAATATATGACAGGACAACTTTAAACAAGTTTCAATAGTTGTAATCCCTTCCATTTAATTGTAGATATTACAACAAAATGTTTAATTGCAAGGATATTACAACAAAAACAGGACAGGTAGGGAGACTGGGGGGGTGGCCTTGACAAAGCCCCAAGATATGGCAGTTCCTCTTCATAATTTTCATGCTGGTCCAAGATCTGGATACCACATTCACACAATAAACTAGACTTTTTGCTGTTTGGTGACTGTATCTAGAGTTGATCAGTTACTTAAAAACAGTCTCACATAGAATTTTTTTTTCCATCTGTTTGTATCATCTTTGAGTTCTTTGAGCAGTGTTTTGTAGTTTTCATTCTTTCACGTCTCTAGTTAGGAAGATGCCAAGGTATTTCTTTGTGTGTGTGTGTGTGTGTGTGTGTGTGTGTGTGTGTGTGTGTGTGTGTGTATGTCTATTGTGAATGGGATTGTGCTTTTTATTTGGGCTTCTTTGTTAAGATGTCCATCCTACCCAAGGCAATCTACAGATTTAACGCAATATCCATTAAACTACCAGCAGCATTCTTCTAAGACCTGGAAACAACAATACAGGAATTCATATGGAAACATAAATGACTACAAATAGTCAAAACAATCCTCAGAAAAAACAAAAACAAGAACAAAAACAAAGTAGGAGATATCACACTCCCAGACTTTAAACTTTATCATAAAATTACAATGATCAAAATAGCCTGGTATTGGTCCAAGAACAGGCATATAGATCAATGGAACAGGAGAGAGATTCTAGAAGCAAAACCTCAATTTCTCAACCAACTCATCTTCGACAAAGAGCCCCTACCTATTACCATACACAAAAATCAACTCTAAATTGATCAAAGACCTAAACGTAAAACCTCAAACTATAAGAACCTCAGAAAATGCAGGAGATATACTTATAGAAATTAGAAGAGGCAACCAATTCCCAATTAAAACCCCAAGTGCCCATGCCATAAGAGATGAGATAGACAAGTGGGACCTCATCAAACTGACAAGCTTCTGCAAAGCCAAAGAAACCATCAAGGGAGCAGGGAGACAGCCCACAGACTGGGAAAAAATATTTGCCAACTGTATATCTGACAAAGGTCTAATATCTAGGATCTACAAGGAACTCAAACATGTTAAAAAGAAAAAACAAATCGACCATTACAAAGTGGGCAAAAGATATGAATAGGCACTTCTCAAAAGAAGACATACAAGCAGCCAACAAATACATGACAAAATGCTCAGCCTCACTAGTCATCAAAGAAATGCAAATCAAAACCACACTGAGATACCACCTAGGTCCAGTCAGGATGGCCATCATCAATAACTTAAAAAATAACAGATGCTGGAGAGGATGCAGGCAAAAGGGAACACTTCTACACTGTTGGTGAGAGTGTAAACTAGTACAAGCTCTGTAGAAAACAGATTGGTGATTCCTAAAAGATCTAAAAATCAACCTTCCATACGATCCCACAACCCCCCTACTGGGAATATACCCAGAGGAACTCAAATCACTCTATAAAAAAGATACCTGCACATGCATGTTTACTGCAGCACTATTCACAATAGCAAAAACATGTAACCAACTGTGCTGCCCATCAAAAGAAGACTGGATTAAAAAAAACATGGTACATGTACAGGATAGAATATTACACAGCCATAAAAAAGGACAAAATTATGAACTTCACAGCAACTTGGATGCACTTAGAGTCTATAATAATGAGTGATCTATCACAGAAAGAAAGAACTGAGTATCACATGTTCTCATTCATAAGTGGACCCTGAACAATTATAGTAATATTATAAGGAAAAGGTTGGCAGTAGTGGGAAACTGCCAGGTGGGAAGGGGGAGGAATTAGCAGTAGTGGGAATCTACCAGGGCGGGGGGCACACCTCATCAACAAGGGTACCTGCATAATGGACATTTGTATGCCTAACCCTGAATTGTATTGTACATCTTTAAAATAAAATTTTTTTAAAAACAATATCACAGATAACCGTAATCAGAAAACACTGAATAAAATGTCATATGCCAATTTAGGCGACCATAAAACATATAAATATCAAGAGAGCCAGTTACTCATACTTCCTACTTCCCTACATCAAGATGTGTTAAAAAAAAAATCCTGAGTCTGAGTCCCTTCTATGGACCATAGAGTGTACTAGGTACTGAGGAGATAACAATAAATAAGAAGCAGCCTCTCCCTTCATGGTTCTAGCCCAGGAGTCAAAATTTTTTTTTTGTATAGAGTCAAATGATAAATATTTTAGGCTTTTTGGGTACACAGTCTCTGTCACAACTACTCAATTTTGCCATATTATTATAAAAGCAGCATAGGCAATATGTAAATGAATGGGTTTGATTCTGTTCCAATAAAACTTTTAATTTATGTGCACTTAAATTTGAATTTCATATAATTTTACACATCATGAAATACTATTCCTTTTTTGTTTTTTTCCATAACCATTTAAAAATATATCTTTTAAAAAAACACTCTTAGTTTGTGGGCCATAAAAAGCAGGTGGTAGGCTAGATTAGCCCATGTTCGCCAAACGCTAGTCTAGTCTAGTGAGAAAAAATAAAAGAAAATAAATACAGAAATAGATGATTTCAATACAGTGTGTTAAAGGGTAGAGTTCTATGGAATCCAGAGAAAGGCCAGCCAAGTCAACACAAAGTATCAGAGAAGATATCCTAGAAACAACAACTTCAGGGCTGAGTCTTAAAGAGTGTAAATGTTAATGTGAAGGTGTTAACCAGGGAGAGAAAAGAAAAAGGATGCTCCATGCAGAAAGGAAAGAATGAACAGTCACAACGTTGATAAACAGAATGATATTCTTGAGGAATGGTAATGCTCCAGCACAAAACAAACAAACAAACAAGGAGTACCAGATAAAGTTGCAGGCATGAATAGGGATGAGTAGATATATATATATCTCATGCCTCTGAACTACAAAGGCCACTGACAAGTTTTCATCAGGGAATTGATATAATGTGTATTTTCTATAATTGATATAATCTGTATTTTAGATTTATCTCTGTGATAACACCTTGGCTGAGAGGCTACTTGGTGAGAGACTACTAAAATAGTATGGGGAGAAATGATGAGGGCAATGACAGTGGAAATGGAGAGAAAAGGATGAATTCTGGATATGTCTAAAAGGGAAAAGCACCATGGCTTAGTGAAGGAGAACAAGGAGTCAAGAATGACTCTTGTGTTTCTCACTGGGATGGCTGGGTGGATGATGGTATCACCAACAGTTATAAGCAGGGGAGAGGATTTTCTTTTCTTTTTTTTTTTTTTTTTTGAGTTGGAGTCTCACTCGGTTGCCCAGACTGGAGTGCAGTGGCCGCTCCCGGCCACCGCAGCCTCAACCTGCTGGGCTCCAGCGATCCTTCCACCTCAGCCTTCTGAGTAGCCGGAATTACAGGCGCACCCCAACCACCCCCGGCAAATTTTTTTTGATTTATTGTAGAGATGAGGTCTCGCCTGCCGAGGCGGGTCTCGAACCCATGGGCTCAGGCAATCCACTCACCTCAGCCTCCCAAAGGTGCGGGATTACAGGCTGAGCCACCAAGCCCGGCTGGGAGAGGATTTTCTAAGCCAGATAAGGAATTCAGATTTATATACATTGCATTTCAACTTTCTGTTGGATTTTCCTATGGAGAGTTCCATCAGGCTGCTGTCCATATGAATCTGATTTTGTGGGAGAGATTACAACTAGAGATATAGTCATTAGTATAGGTGTAGTAGTTAAAACCATGAGTGAACCGAGTAGCTTAGATAAAATGAGTAGAAGAGTCATTGTCTATGGTGGTCAAAATAGTGCTGACAGAATAGGAGAAAATGAAATTTGAGGCCTAGATGATATTGAAGAACAGGTATAAAGAGAATGGGGTATGAGAAAGCTAGAAGGGGGAGAAATCAGAGAGCTGAATTTAATCTTGAAATAAATTCCTAAAAATTAAGCCCTTAATGCCTCAAGGTAGTGGTTCTCAAACTGTAAGCTTGTTAAAACACATTGCTGGAAACTATCCAGAGTTTTGATTCAGTAAGTCTATGGTGGTGTCTGATAATTTACATTTCTACAACTTCCTAAATGATGGTCACCAGTGAGAATCATAGTCCTAAAGCATCTATTGTATCTAATGAGTTAACTTCCCTCTTATGTAGCTAGAATGCTCCTAGTTATGTGCCATTCTTAGACAAGTTGAAATAATAGTCACAAATTATTTTCACTGGTGGTTTCAGGGATCCATGAGAGCAGGGACCATATCTATGCTGTTCATGTCTGAATAACCAGACCCTAGCATAGGTCAGACACTCAGTAAATAATTGTTGACTGAAAAGTTGGCAAGGTCCATGGTACAGTCAGGGCTGCTGATATACAAGGGCTTATCACTGAAGTTAAGATCAAGGACCCATGAGACTAGAAAGTTTGTGATCCTCTACAAGGACAATAAAATCTTTTACAGCTAAAATTAGGGTATGGAAGATGACTGTGGGGAAACCCCTTTGGGTCCTCTCCTACTATAGGAGCTTTCCTGTCCTCTCAATAAATCCTCAGAGAGAGAAAGAGAGAGAGAGAGAGACAGAGACAGAGACAGAGAGAGGGAGAGAGAAAAGATGACTGTGAAGTAGGTATCAAAGTACAAAGTGGAAGCAGGATCACATCGTAGTTCTAGTTTTTAATTTAATTTTATTATTTATTTTAGTCGTGGGGTAAAAGTGAGGATATACTACATAAGTAAGTTGTGTGCAAATGAAGTTTGGGTTTCTAGCTGGCTCTCTTTCCAATAGTGAACCAAGTACCCAGTGTGATGCCACATGCCCCCTGCTTCCCTCCCTCTCTTTCCCCCCATTCCTCCCTCCCCCCCCCCCCCCCTCAGTAGCGTCCAGCATTTGCTAATATCACCCTGCTCTACCAAAAAGACAGCTGAATACATATGTTCATGGCAACATAGCAAAGACATGGAACCAACCCAGATGGCCAGAAAGTGGACTGGATAAAGAAAATGTGGTACACAAATACAATGGAATATTATGCAGCCATAAAGAACAAAATCATGGCCTTTGCAGCAACATGGATGCAGCTGAAGACCACCATACTAAATGAACTATCACAGAAACAAATAACTGAATACCACATGTTCTCACTCATATTCTTTTGAGGAAATGCCATCTGTTCTCCATAGTGGCTGCACTAATTTCTATTCCCACCAATTCCCACTTTGTATCCTCGTCAGCAGTTGTTTTTTGTTTTGGGGTTTTTTGTTGTTGTTGTTGCTGTTGTTCTTTTGATAGTAGCCATTCTAACTAGGGTAAGGTGATATCTCATTGTGGTTTTGCTTTGCATTTCCTTGATGATTAATGATGTTGAGCATTTTTTCATATATTTGTTGGTCGTGTATATTTCTTCTTTTGAGAACTGTTTATTCAGATCCTTTCCCCATTTAAAAAGTGCATTATGGGCATTCCCTCTGGTCCTCTCCCACTGTGGGAGCTTTTCTGTCCTCTCAATATATCCTGCTTAAAAAAAAATAAAATATAGCCGGGCGTGGTAGTGTGCTCCTGTAGTTACAGCTACTTTGAAGGCTGAGGCAGAAGGATCGCTGGAGCCCAGCAGGTCGAGCGTGGGAGCGTGCCACTGCACACCAGCCTGGGCGACGGGTGAGACTCCAACTCAAAAAAATAAAATAAAATAAAATAAAATAAAAATAAAAGTGCATTACTTGGCTTTTTGCTGTTGAGATGTTTTGAGTTCCTTGTATAATCTGATATTAATCCCTTGTCAGATTAATTGTTGGCAAACATTTTCTCCCGTTCTGTAGGTTGTTCTTTCACTCTGGAGATTGTTTCCTTTGCTGTGCAGAAGCTTTTTAGTTTGATATGATCCCATTTGTTTTTTGTTGCCTGTGTTTTTGAGGTCTTCATAAAACTTTTCCTCAGACCAATGTCCTGAAGCATTTCTTCTACATTTTCTTCTAGTGGTTTTAGAGTTTTGGGTCTTACATTTAGATCTTTAATCCATTTGGAGTTGATTTTGTGTAGGGTGAGAGATAAGGGTCTATTTTCATTCTTCTGCATATGGATATCTAGTTTTCTCAGCACCATTTATTGAAGACTGTCCTTTTTTTCCAAAGAATGCTCTCGGCACCTTTGTAAAAGGTCAGTTTGATGTAGATACATAGATTACTTTCTAGGTCCTCTATTCTGATCCATCAGTCTATGTATCTGTTTTTTATGCCACTACAATATTGTCGTGGTTACTATAGCTTTGTAGCATAGTTTGAAATCTGGTAATGTGATGCCTCCAAGCTTTGTTATTTTTACATTGTTCTTTTTTAGAATTGCTTTGGTCATTCAAGGTCTTTGGGGGTTTCATACAAATTTTTGGATTTTGTTTATTTGTTTACTACTGGGTATTTATTCAAAGGAAAGGAAATCAGTATATTGAAGAGATATCTGCACTCCTATGCTTATTGCTGCCCTCTCACATTAGCCAAGGTATGAAATCAACCCAAGTGTCCAACAATGGATGAATAGATAAAGAAAATGTGGTATATATACACAATAGAAAATTATTTATCCATAAAAAGAATGAAATGCTGCCGTTTGCAGCAACATGGATGAAACTGGAAGATAATTATGTTAAGTGAAATAAGCCAGAAACTAGCCGGGCTCCGTGGCTCAGTCTGTAATCCCGCGCCTTTGGGAGGCTGAGGTCAGTGGATTGCCTGAACCCGCGGGTTCGAGACCTGCCTGGGCAGGCGAGACCTCATCTCTACAATAAAATCAAAAAATCAGCCGGGTATGGTAGTGCATGCCTGTAATTCCGGCTACTCGGAAGGCTGAGGCGGAAGGATCGCCGGAGCCCAGCAGGTCGAGGCTGCGGTGGCTGGGAGCAGCCACTGCACTCCAGTCTGGGCGACAGAGTGAGACTCCAACTCAAAAAAAAAAGAAGCCAGAAACAGAAAGCTAAACACCACATGTTCTCACTTATATACAAAAGCTAAAAAAGTTGAAGAGCAGAGGTTACAAGAGGCTGAGAAGGGTAGTGGCCTGCCCTTCCCAAAATAATTCCATTTTGGGGGGGTCCTGCTTTGTATTATTTTCTTTTTATTTAAAAATGTGGGTACAAGCCGGGCGTGGTAGCGCGCGCCTGTAGTTCCAGCTACTTGGAAGGCTGAGATGGAAGGATCGCTGGAGCCCAGCAGGTTGAGGCTGCGGTGACCGGGAGCGGCCACTGCACTCCAGTCTGGGCGACAGAGTGAGACTCCAACTAAAAAAAAAAAAATGTGGGTACAATTCAGGATTAGGTACATAAGTAGTCATTGTACAGGTAAAGTTTGGGCCTTCCTTTGGTCCCCCCTTCGCCTGGTTTGGGATCGGGTACCCTTATTGAAGTTATGTTCCCCACTCCCCCCCGCAGTGTCCCACTACTGCCAATCCCTTTCTTATAGTATTATGATAAATGTTCAGAGTCTGCTTATAGGTGAGAACATGCAGTGCTCAGTTCTTTGTTTCTGTGGTAGATCACTGAGTATTATAGACTCTAAATCCATTCAAGTTGCTGCGAAGTTCATAATTTTGTCCTTCCTTATGACTGCATAATAGTCCATCATGTATATATGTACCACATTTTTTTTAATCCAGTCCACTTTGGATGGGCAGCATGGGTTGGTTCCACGTTTTTGCTATTGTGAGTAGTGCTGTAATAAACATGCATTTGTAGGTATCTTTTTTGTAGAATGATTTGAGTTCTCTGGGTATACTTCCAGAAGGGGGATTGCTGGGTCATATGGGAGATCAACTTTTAGAACTTTTAGAAATCACTACACTGTTTTCCATAGAGGTTGTACTATTTTACCCTTCCACCAACAATGTAGAAGCGTTCCCTTTTCCCCACATCCTCTCCAGCATCTGCTGGTTTTTGAGTTATTAATGATGGCCATCATGACTGGAGTTAGGTGGTATCTCAGTGTGGTTTTGATTTGCATTTCTTTGATGATTAGTGAGGCTAAGCATTTTTTTCATGTACCTGTTGGCTGCTTATGTCTCTTTTGAGAATTGTCTATTGATATCTTTTGCCCACTTTTTTTTTTTTAATTTTAAAGATGTGGGGTACAAGTCAGAATTGAGTACATAAGTGGTCTAGGTACAGGTGTAGTTTGGGCCTCCCATTGGCCTTCGCTTTGTCTGGATTGGGATCAGGTCCCCTGATTGATTTTATGTCCCCCCCCATCAGTGTCCCGCTTCTGCTATTCCCTTTCTTGTAGTATTATGATAGGTGTTCAGGGTCCACTTATGAGTGAGAACATGTGATACTCAGTTCTTTGTTTCTGTGATAGATCACTGAGTGTGATAGACTCCAAATCCATTCAAGTTGCTGCAAAGTTCATAGCTTTTCTTCTTCTTCTTTCTTTTTTTGAGTTGGAGTCTCACTCTGGCACCCAGACTGGAGTGCAGTGGCCGCTGCCGGCCACCGCAGCCTCGATCTGCTGGGCTCTGGCGATCCTTCCACCTCAGCCTTCCAAGTAGCTGGAACTACAGGCGTGCGCTACCACGCCCAGCTAGTTTTTTTTTTATTTTATTGTAGAGATGAGTTCTCGCCAAGTTGCCCAGACGGGTCTCAAACCCGCGGGCTCAGGCAATTCACTCACCTCAGCCTCCCAAAGCACGGGATTACAGGCTGAGCCACTGAGCCTGGAGCTTTTTTTCTTCTTTATGGCTGTATAATAATCCATCATGTATATGTACCACATTTTTTTTTAAATCCAGTCCAGTTTCAGTGGGAAGCAGGGTTGGTTCCATGTCTTTGGTATTGTGAATAGTACTGCAGTAAACATGTGTGTGCAAGTATCTTTTTGTAGAATGATTTGAGATCCTCTGGATATATTCCCAGAAAGGGGATTACTGGGTCATATAGAATATCAATTTCTAGTTCCTTTAGGAATTGCCACACTGTTTTCCATATAGGTTGAACTATTTGCATTCCCACCAACAGCATAGAAGTGTTCCTTTTCTCTGCATCCTTCCCAGCATCTGGTGTTGTTTGTTTTATTAATGATGGCCATTCTTACTGCAGTTAGGTGATATCTCAGTGTGGTTTTGATCTGCATTTCTCTGAGATTAGTGAGACTGAGCATTTTTTCATGTGTCTGTTGGCTGTTCGTATGTCTTCTTTTGAGAAGTATCTATTCATGTCTTTTGCCTACTTTTTGATGGGGCTGTTTGTTTTCTTCCTTTTGGCACATTTGAGTTCCTTGTGGATTCTGGATGTTAGGTCTCTGTCAGATATACAGTCGACAAATATTTCTTTCCATTCTGTGGGCTGTCTCCCCACTTTCTTGATGATTTTTTTTTGTTTTGTTTTGCTTTGCAGAAGTTTTTCAGTTTGATGAGGTTCCACTTGTCTATCTTATCTCTTATGGCATGGGCACTTGGGGTTTTGATTATGAATTGGTTGCCTATTCCAATTTCTGTAAGGATGTCTCCTGCATTTTCTAAGATTCTTACAGTTTGAGGTGTTCCATTTAGGTCTTTGATCCATTTAGAGTTGATTTTTGTGTATGGTGATAGGTAGGGGTTTCCTTCCTTCCTTCCTTCCTTCCTCCCTTCCTTCCTCCCTCCCTCCCTCCCTCCCTTTCTCCCCTCCCCTCCTTCCTTCCTTGTCTGAGTCTCACCCTGTTGCCCAGGCTGGAGTGCAGTGATATGCTTATGGCTACCGCAGCCTCGACCTGCTGGGTTCAGGTGATCCTTCCACCTCAGCCTTCCAAGTAGCTGGAACTACAAGCGCGTGCCACTACACCCAGTTAATTTTTTTGATTTATTGTAGTGATGAGGTCTCTCCAAGTCACTCAGGCTGGTTTCCAGCCTCTGGGCTCAGGCAATCCGCTCGCCTCTGCCTCCCAAAGTGCTGGGATTACAGGTGTGAGCCACCATACCCAGCTGGGGTTCTGTTTCAGTCTTCTGCATGTGATCATCCAGTTTTCCCAGCACCATTTACTGAATAGATTATCCTCTCTAGTGGTTGTTGGTGGAGGCTTTGTCAAAGATGAGCTGGTTGAGAAATTGAGGTTATGCTTTTGGAATCTATCCTGTTCCACTGGTCTTTATGCCTGTTCTTGTACCAATGCCAGGCTGTTTTGATGATTGTTGCCTTATAATAAGGTTAAAATCTGGAAGTATGATACCTCCCACTTTGTTTCTTTTACTCAGGATTGTTTTGGCTATTCATGGTGGTTTATGTTTCCACATGAATTTCTATATTGTCATTTCCAGGTCTGAGAAGAATGATGTTGGTAACTTAATGGGTATTGCATTGAATGTGTAGATTGCCTTTGGTAGGATGGACATCTTAACAATGTTGATAATTCTAATCCATGAGCATGGAATAGTTTCCCATTTGTTTTTGTCCTCTTTGATTTCTTTGAGCAGCGTATTGTAGTTTTCATTGTAAAAGTCTTTTACTTCTCTGGTTAGGGAGATGCTGAAGTACTTTCTTTTTTTCTTCTTTTTTTGTGGCTATTGTGAATGTGATTGTGCTTTTTATTTGGTTTTCTGCCTGTTTGCTGTTGGTGTATATGAATGTGACTGTCTTTTGCACATTTATTTTGTACCCTGAGATTTTGCCAAAGTCTGTTATCAGTGAAAGGAAGTTTTTGACATATTCTTTTGGGTTTTCAAGGCATAGGATCCTATTGTCCACAATGAGGGATAACTTAACTTCCTCTTTTCCTATTTGGATACCCCTGATTTCCTTCTCTTGTCTGATTGCTCTAGCTAGGACTTCCAACACTATGTCGAACAGGAGGGGTGAGAGTGGGCATCTTTGTCTTGTTTCGGTTTTCAGGGGAAATGGTTCCAAATTCTGTCCATTTAGCAATGTGTTGGCTGTGGGTTTATCATAGATGGTTCTTACTATTTTGAGGCATGTTCCCTCTATGCCTACGTGTTCAAGGATTTTTATCCAGAAGGAATGCTGAATTTTGTCAAAAGCTTCTTCTGCATCTAATGATATAATCATGTGGTTCTTGTTTTTACATCTGTTGATGTATTTAATCACATTTATGGTCTTGTGGATGTTGAACCAGTCCTGCATTCTGGGGATGAAGCCTACTTGGTCATGGTGGATGATTTTTGAGATGTGTTGTTAGATCTGATTTCCTAAAATCTTGTTGAGAGCATATTATTACCTTTAAATTAAATTTGTTCTTCTTTGACTTCTCCTATGAACTGGTTGTAACAACTTAGAGTTTTCTCATTGATGAGTTAAATAAAATCTTTAACGTATGTTCATTTTCATATCTGTATGAGAGTCAAGATTTTACCTTTTAAGAAATTATCTTTTAACATTTGTAATGAATTGTTGTTTTGCTATATTACTGAATTAAATTTCATAAAATTCCATTGATAGGTTTTGCATCTAAATTCACAAACTTTATAGAATATTCTTTCTTAGAACATTCTGCCAGGTTTTGGTATCAGGGTAATGCTAGCTTTCAAAACAATGTGAATAACTCTGCAACATTTTCAATTCTGTAATATAGTTATAGAATTAAACTTGGCTATGTCTAGAAAATTTGAAGAAATCCACTGATAAAAACATGTCACCAAAGTAGTTTTAGAATTTTTTTAATAACTGTTTTCAAAGTTTCTACTGTTACACGTCCATTTAGTTTTCAACTTCTCAAAAATTTTTGGCATTTAGCATTTTATTAGATATTTTTAATTTATTTATGATTTTCAAATTTATTAAGGTACAATTATGGTAGTATGCCTTTAATTTGAAATTTTTTCTTTTTTTATTTTAAAGATATGGAGTACAATTCAGGATTAGGTATACAAGTGGTCATTGTACAGGTAAAGTTTGGGCCTCCCTTTGGTCCCCACTTTGCCTGGTTTGAGATCAGGTACCCTTACTGATGTTGCGTCCCCTCCCGACCCCGGCAGTATAATTTGAAAAATTTTATTTGTTTTTATATTCCATTCATTATTTAAAATTTACTTATAATTCATTTTTGTTTTTGTTATTAAATTTGCTAAAGGCACATCTATTTAATTCATTCCCCTGCAAAGAAACCTAGTCCTTAATTTCATGTTATATTGGCTTATTAGTCATGTAATTTCATTTTTCATTTTAATAATAAAATATTTAAAGTTATGAATTTACTTCTGAATACTGCTCTCAAAGTTTTGATAAGTCATTATCTCATTTTTAAAATTAGTCTGCTAGTATTTCCTTGGGCTAACACTGGCATATAAATGTGTTCTAAAATATTCAAGTAGTTGAAGACTTTTGTTTACATTTGCTTTTTAATTTGTAAACATTGTACATTATTGAAGAGTTCTATTTTTAAGAGTTTCCAATGGTTTTGTTTGTGACCTAACATATTACTACAGTGCATGTGCTATCTATAAAATATATTTTTTGAAATTTATTAATTTGACCTAATGAATTAGGTTTTCCAAATAGTCTAAAAGTACTTTTTGTGTCTACTTTATTGTCATAGTTAAATTATGTTAAAGTATCCCATATAAATGCTTTTATCATTTTTCTTCTTGTATTGCTAACAGTTTTTTTCTTTACATATTTGGATGCCATGTTTTTGCAAAGAAATGGTTCATGAATACAATATCTTCAATATGATTTGTATTGTCTATCAGTATACAATAAATCTCTTGTATCAACATGGTAACTGTTCTTGATTTTTTTTTCAAATAAATAAGTGACAAGTTTAAACACTTATTTGGGAATGGGTTGATTAGAAATACGGTGAGACTAAAAGCTGAAAAGTCAATGGGAAACTCTTATAATAGTCCAAATAAGAAACCATGAGTGACTGAATTAAGACAAAGGCAACAGAAAGGTATTTAGCAGGTTAGAAACATTGACTTGGAATTATTTGGATTGGAGAGGGGTAGGGTGAGAGAAAAATTGAGGGTGAAACCTAGATTTCTGACTTAGTTGACCGCTATTTAGGAGGCAATATAGAAGGGAGATCTGGGTTGGCTTTTCAGAATGGGTCATTTTCTAAAGTTTCTTCTCTCTCTCTCTCTCTCTCTCTCATTTATTTTATTTTAAAGTTGTGGGGTACAATTCAGGATTAGGTATACAAGTGGTCATCATACAGGTAAAGTTTGGGCCTACCTTTGGTCTCCACTTTGCCTGGTTTGAGATCAGGTACCCTTATTGATGTTGTGTGCCCCCACCCCCCTTTCCCCTGGTAGTTTCTGGCTACTGTCAATCTCTTTCTTATAGTATTATGATAAATGTTCAGGGTCCACTTATAAGTGAAAACATGTGGTACTCAGTTCTTTGTTTCTGTGATAGATCACTGAGTATTATAGACTCTAAATCCTTCCAAGTTGCTGTGAAGTCCATAATTTTGTTATTCTTTATGGTTGCATAATATTCCATCAAGTATACAATTTTTTTACTCAGTCCAGTTTCAATGGGTAGCACAGTTGGGTCCATGTTTTTACTATTGTAAATAATGCTGCAATAGACATGTGTTTGCAGGTATATTTATTGTAAAGTGATTTAAGTTCCTCTGGGTATATTCCTAGAAGGGGGATTGCCGGATCGTATGGAAGGTCAATTTCTAGTTCTTTTAGGAATTGCCATACTGTTTTCCATAGAGGTTGAGTTAGTTTGCATTCCCACCAACAGTGTAGAAGCATTTCCTTTTCTCTGCATCCTCGCCAGAATCTGTTGTTTTTGTTTTATTTATGATGGCCATTCTTACTAGGATTAGGTGGTATCTCAATGTGGTTTTGATTTGCATTTCTCTGATGATTAGTGAGGCTGAGCATTTTTTCATGTGTCTGTTGGCTACTTGTATGTCTTCTTTTGAGAAGTGTCTATTCATGTCTTTTGTCTTCTTTTTAAACAACCACTGGTGAAAGCAGATTCTATTCAGTAAATGGTGCTGGGAAAACTAGCTGACCAAGTGCAGAAGAATGAAACAGGATCCCTACCTATCACCACACACAAAGATCAACTCCAAATGGATCAAAGATCTAAATGTGAAACCCCAAACTTCAACAATCTTAAAAAACACAGGAGACACCCTTACGGAAATCAAAATAGACAACCAGTTCTTGATCAAAACCCCAGATGCCCATGCCATAAGAGATAAGATAGACAAGTGGGACCTCATCAAACTGCAAAGTTTCTGCAAAGCAAAAGAAACCATCAAGAGAACAGAGAGCCCACACAATGGGGGAAAAAACCTGCCAATTGCCTATCTGACAAAAGCCTAACATCCAGGATCTACAAGGAAGTCAAACATGCTGAAAATTCCTTCTCTTTATATTTATCTCCAAAGGACTCAAGCCCAGACCTAAAGTTGGATTTTAAAGTTGGATCTTTATCAGTTGATTGCTTATTCAAACCAAAGTCCTTCTACCTTTGTATAAAACACTAGGCTGAATATTCACAAACTTCATGGAAATCACATTTATTTTATGTGCTAAGAGTTCTTTCATAAATTTGAGGGAAAAAATTGGACTAAGCAAGAGGGAATTAATCTCCTGTGCCACGACCAGGGTAGTCCATATGTGAAGGTTAATTTTTCCACAAGAGGGCAGCATCACCTAATAAATTATGTCATTGAAAGTAACCAATAGGGGAGGAGATGGAGACGCTCAAAGGACAGACCACATGGGTTCAGGGAGCCAAAGGACCAGCCACACCATAAAAATGAAAGGGCCCTGCTATCTTCAAAGTCATAATTATAGCCACTCCTAAGTGACATAGTGGAAGATGTTGCTACAGTAGGAAGAAACAGGACATAGAGGTTACCATGGAAGAATGAGTGGGCAAAACATCTTAACCCTCTCATTCTTGTGGATGACTCAGAAGCCACTTTGGATAGTGTCCAAACTCCCTCGAAGTGCTGGTATCTCCGTAAATCAGCCTTTCAGATGTCTGCCAACCCTAATGGTTTCCCAGCAAATCATGCTTTCTGCAGGTTTGGTTGCAAGACACACTATGCTTCTGATGCTTTCCTTATTTAACAATATTTGATTATTCCAATTATGCTTTTTTATCCCTTAGGGGAAATGACAGCAATGAAATTCACTGATAAACCATTATGTGAGAGATATTTTACATAAATCATCTCATTTAATCCTCACAATAATGCCATTACATAGAAATTATTTCTTATATGACAGAACTAGGAAGTTACATACATAGGACTGACACCAAAACAAAAACTCTTCCAAATTCACTGTTACCCCTCCAAGAAGCATTATTTAAAACTTAGATTATGACTGATCTGAGATTGAAGCAGTGATAATGTACCTACTCTATAAAGCATTATTTAACATGTCATCTCCTAGCCAGGTACATGGGTAGTCATGGCTTAATTTTAGGTACCAACAGATAATATAAGTCAACGGGATCCTGTATAACCTCATCCTTTCTAAATCCAAACCCTTTCCCCTTAAATATTCTCTCTTCACCATGAATAATTTATACTTATTTGGATATAGAACATGGAAGCAGTGGAAGAATTAAAGATGGCTTCTGTGTTTCTGGCTTGGTTTACAGAGTACATGGTGGTCCTGGTCACAGAGATAGGGAGTTTGGGAGGAGAAAAAGATGATGTGTTCGGTCTGGAGCATGCTGTGTTTGAAATAATCCTGGCATATCTAAGTCCAGTGAGAAGTTGGTTATATGGTTTAGGGCACAAGAGATGCACCCATCCACGCATAGGTACTCATGGAAACTGTAAGACTAGGTGAGATTTGCCGCAGTATGTTAATGAATTTAGAAAGGGTGGAACTAGGAGAAATACTAACATTTAAGGCATGGTCAAATGAAAAGCAGATAGCAAAGAAGCTTGGTTTTAAAAAAAGTAGATGGAGATGTAAGAAAGAAGGAAATAGATTATCTTGAAAGTAAGTTTTTAAAAACTGATACGCAATAGCTGTACATATTTTGGGGGCATGTGATATTTAGATACATGTTTATAATGTGTAATAATCAAATTAGGAAAATTGGGATATCCATCACCTCAAACATTTATTCTTTCTTTATGTTGGGAACATTTGAATTATTCTCTTCTAGCTATTTAAAAATATACAATAAATTATTGTTAAATATAGTCACCCTACTGAACTATCAAATACTGATCTTATTCCTTCTAACTGTATTTTTATACACATCAATCAACATCTCTTCATCCTCACTTCTACATGCTTCCCAGTGTCTGCTAACCACCAATCTATTCTCTATTTCCATGAAATCCACATTTTTAGCTCCCATATATGAGTGAGAACATGTGATATTTGTTTTTCTGTGCCTGGATTATTTTACTTAAGACAAAGATCTTCAGTTCCATGCATGTTGCTGCAAATGCCAGGATTTCATTCTTTTTATGGCTGGATACTATTCGATCATGAAAATATATCACACTTCCTTTATCTATTCGTTTGTTGATGCACACAGGTTGATTCTACATTTTGGCTATTGTGAATAGTGCTGCAATAAACACAGGAGTGCAGATATGGAAATTGGCCCAACTTCCCCATGGAACTAGTGGTTACAATTTTTTTAATTAACATAGAAGTTGATCCTCCCAGGCTTAAAGCCTGAAATTTAAATTTATCTTATCTGAGTTCCTTTCTCAGGAAACCAACTCTCAGGCCTACAATATCAAGAAACTGAATCTCACCAGATCACACTGTCCAGACAGTGAGATGCCAGACCCCTCCTGTTTACCAACTCCTCTCTCTTACACATCCTTAATTCCTGTTTTCTTCATTCCTGTCCCACTATGTAAGCCCCTGACTTCAGTGGGACTGGGAGCTGGATTTAACACAATCTTTCATTCTCCTCATCTGATATCACCCAAATAAAGGCTTTTTTCCCTGGCAATACTTGTCTCAGTGATTGACTTTCTGTGGGGCAAGCAGCAGGACCTCAACCAAACCCCTGGTACTGTGGCAACAATATCTCTTTTATATATTAATTTCCTTTATTTTAAATACATACCCAATAGTAAGACTGCTAGGTCATATGGTAGTTCTATTTTTAGTTTTGTGAGAAATCACCCTACTGTTTTACATAATGACTGTACGAATATACATTTCTAACAATAGCGTACCAGGGTTCCCCTTTTTCCTGCAGTGTCACTGGCATCCATAATTTTTTTCTTTTTGATAAAAGCCTTTTTAAATGATAATATCTACTTGTAAGATAATATCTACTTGTGGTTTTTATTTGCACTTCCCTGATATTTAGTGATGTTGACCATTTTTTATATGCCTGTTTCATTTGCATGTTTTCTTTTAAAAATGTTTATACACTAGCGCATGCCTATAATTCTGGCTATTCGGAAGGCTGAGGCGGAAGGATCGCCGGAACCCAGCAGGCGAGGCTGCGGTGGCCGGGAGCGGCCACTGCACTCCAGTCTGAGCGACAGTGAGACTCTGACTCAAAAAAAAAAAAAATGTTTATACACAGCTCTGCCTATTTTTTAAGCAGATTGTTTCATTTTTTGCTATTAAGTTTCATAAGGGAAAACAAAGGGCATAAGCTAGAGCAACAATATAAAATATCATATATAAGACATATGAAGATTGAAAATAATCAATTGAGTCAGACTCAGTGGCTCAACCTGTAATCCTGCACCTTGGGAGGCTGAGGTGAGTGGATTGCCTGAGCCCGCGGGTTCGAGACCCGCCTGGGCAGGTGAGACCTCATCTCTACAATAAATCAAAAATCAGCCGGGCGTGGTAGTGCGCGCCTGTAGTTCCGGCTACTTGGAAGGCTGAGGCGGGAGGATCGCCGGAGCCCAGCGGGTCGAGGTTGCGGTGGCCGGGAGTGGCCACTGCACTCCAGTTTGTGTGACAGAGGGAGACTCCAACTCAAAAAAAAAAAAAAAGAAAGAAAAAAAAAGAAAATAGTCAATTGAGATTATTATTAAAAAGTCAAAAAAAAACACAGATGTTGATGAGGATGAAAATAAAACAGAATGCTTATACACTGTTTGTAAGATGTAAATTAGTATAACCTCCATGGAAAACAGTATGGAGATTTCTCAAAGAGCTAAAAATAGAACTACCATTCAATCCAGCTATCTCATTACCCTACCGGGTTTCTACCCAATGGATAACAGATCATTATATAAAAAAGATACCTGCACTTGTATGTTTATCACAGTACTAGTCACAATAGCAAAGTCATGGAATCAACCTATGCTCATCAGCAGATGATTGGATAAAGAAAATTCCACATCACGGAATATTACTCAGTCATAAAAAGGAATGAAATCAGCAACATAGATGTAACTGAAGGCCATTATTCTAAGTAAAACAACTCAGAAACAGAAAGTCAAATATCACATATTCTCACTTATAAGTGAGAGCTAAACAATGAATACATATAAACATATAGAGTGAAATAATAAACACTGGAGACTCCAAAAGGTGGAAGGGTGGGAGGGGAGAGGGATTAAAATTTACATGATGGATACACAAAAAGTCCTGACTTCACCACTACACAATACATGCATGTAATAAAATTGCACATCTACCCCCTACCTAAATCTATACAGAATAATAAATTAAATGAAAGACTATATGTGAAAATTTAAAAAAAGGAAGAAAAATGTGAAAATATTCCACTGACTCTGAAAATTAGGAGATAATTTGTATCTTTTGCCAAAGTAGTTTCAGTGGAGTTCTGAGGGTCAAATTCAGATTGCAGAGAATGGAAAGAAAAATGGCAAGTGAAGAAGTGGAGACAGTAAATATACACTCTCCTTTTGAGACTGAGTATGACAAAAGGAGAAATTGGTACAGCCATTATGGAAAACAGTAGCCAGAGGTAGAAGTGGGAGTGTGGGAAAATGCTTTTTATTATTTTTTAATAGAAATAATTAAGGTGAATAGCCAGGAATGAGAGAGTGGTTAATATCTATAATGCTTATTAGGGCCTTCAAAGCTGCCCCCTTGACTTCCTCTACCAAAGCCACCAGTACCACTACTGACAGGACAATAAGTGTTGCGCCTTTATACTTGTTACCTGAAAGAAATGGTTTAATTGTTAATGTATGTAGACTTAAACACTTTTGTTTGGTAAAATTTGAGGTATTTGTATTTTTCTTTATTCATAAGCTTTGTAGATTAGAATAGTGATGATGCTCATCATTTTGAATGTTAAAACATGTTTGTGACTTTTGCTAAATATGAGTATTTCATAGTACTGTAAAATCTATGTAGTTAATCTCAATAAAGAAATCATTTTGGATAATTTAAAAATGTTATTAGTGCTCTCTTACAGTTATTAAGCAAGGCTGTAACAGTAATGCTTTGGTTGCTTTAACTAAACCTACTCATTTAAATATGAAAATGATTTTGCTTTTTAGTTTGTGTGAATAGCCCTGAAGATAGAAGCATAGTGAAAACTAATGTCAATAAGGGGTAGATAGGGTAGTATATTTGGGGGTGGGTGGGTGAGGATGTTTAATTTATATAAACCATTGATGCTCTGTGAAATATGAATTGCTGCCTACATTTAATAGATTCTGAATATTCACATATTCTGAGCTGGATTATTAAGGATATCTTTGTCCTGTGCTGATTTTTCCAAATAAATCTTTTGAATCTTAAAAAAAGGAAATAATTAAGATGGAAAAAACTTAGGCATGTATATAAGATAAAGGAAACAAACCAATAGAAAGGGAGTAGTATGAGCTCCAGTAGTACAAAACAAAGATGTAGCAGTAAAATTAAAGAAAGGCCATATGAAAGGCTCACCAAAAGGCAGGTGCTTCCTTCCTTCTGCTTATGTCACTCCACTTACCTAGAATGCTTTATACTTCTGATAGTTTAGTTTTCAAATTATATTTACCCTTTAGCTTAAATTCCACCTCCTCTGTGAAGTCTTATACTATCAATCCCTTCTAAAGTGTTCTCTTTCTCTAACTCTAATAGCAGTTTCGGTCTGAACAATCCATTTGACAACCACACACTACCCCTGTCAAACTTCCTTTATTGCTTTCTTTCTTTTCTTTCTTTTTTTTGAAAGCACACACATGTTTACAGCTGCATTATTCACAATAGCAAAAACATGGAATCAACACCACTGCACATCAAAAGCAGATTGGATAAAGAAAATGTGGTACATGTATACAATGGAGTATTATGCAGCCATAAAGAACAAAATCATGGAATTTGCCACAAACTGGATGGAATTAGAGACCATCATACTTAGTGATCATTCACAGAAACAAAGAACTGAATACAGAATGTTCTCACTCATAAGTGGGACCTGAACATTAAGCACATTAGTACAAGGAAGGGATCGGGAGTCGATAGACATAGCCAGGGAGGGAGGAGAGGGAAGAGGTACGTAGCATCACAAAGGTACCTGGTCCTAAACCAGGGGAAGTGAGAGACAGTTGGAGGTCCAAACTTCACCTGCACGAAGCCTGCTTGTGTAACTAACCCTGACTTGTACCCCTCATATCTATAATAAAAAACATATATATTTTGCTAATGAGTCATATGTGTGTCTTTCCCCCCATTAGACTGTACATTCCTCAAGGGCAGGGTTTCTATCTTAGTGTTTGCCACAACCTCCAGAGTGCCTACCATGGCTGGCAGTAGGGTCTCTTTAAGTCTTCAATAATATGTAGTTATGGAGTAGTAGTCTATTATAAAGGAGGAGACAGAAAAATGCTGGGTTAGGTAAAGGCCCTTGATGTGAAGTAAGTCATTTAGTCCTGTCAATAACAAATATGGAAACTGAATCTTGCAGAGGTAAATTAAATTCATCCAAGATGATATGGTTAGTACGTGGCAGTGCCAGGATTTAAACCAAAGGCTCTCTCTCCTATTCTGCTTTTGTTGTCTGCAAAATTTTGTTCATGTGGAACACCTCTTTCCTTGATGATATTGATAGAGGCATGATCTATTGAGTCCTTATTACCAAACAAGTAGTTTCAGTGGCCTCTACAACTTATGGTGAAATCTCCCTTTACCTTACCTCCTGACAATCAGCTTGAGGATCCGGAAGGAGCCTTTGATGAGAATGAGGGCCTCTTGGCGGGAGCCATATAGTGGAGTGCCATTGATATTCACCAGCTCATCGCCAGTCCTCATCTTCTGGGACAAGGCTGCCTTGCCTCCATCTTCAATCTGTGTAGGAGAGATCAAAACAGAAAGCAAGTGGTGAGGTAAATTTCTCCCCAAAATTCTACTTCCTGGTTTCTCCCAAACCAGAGTCACAGGCAGTACTAAGGAATGGCTTCAAGCAGCTTCCAGGAGTAGCTCGGGAAATCACAAGTCAGTATTTAGTGAAGGAAAGACTTGGGCAAGACCTTGAGGAAGAAGGTAGCACAGAAATAATGTAATTCCTGTCTAGAGGAATGAACAGTCCATTTGGGGATACTGGCACATATAAATAAGAAAATGAAGGTTGGGGCCGGGCTTGGTGGCTCAACCTGTAATCCCAGCACTTTGGGAGGCCAAGGTGAGTGGATTGCCTGAGCCCGCGGGCTCAAGACCAGCCTGGGGAACTTGGCGAGATCTCGTCTCTACAATAAATTAAAAAAAAAAATCCGGGAGTGGTAGTGCTTGCCTGTAGTTCTGGCTACTTGGAAGGCTGAGGCAGAAGGATCTCTAGAGCCCAGCAGGTTGAGGCTGCGGTGACCGAGAGGCGTGCCACTGTCCTCCAGCCTGGGTGACAGAGTGAGATTCCAACTCAAAAAAAAAAAAAAAAAAAAGAAAATGTTGGTTGGAAGGAACCTCCCCCCCAGTGTGTCATCTAAAGTAGCATCATGGCATAGCAAAATGTGCATACAAGATAGAGCCAGAAGAGGTAGGTTACAGCCAAATGACCTTTGGCAAGTTCTTTCCTATCTTTGGGCAGGCTTTAAAGCCTGACAAACTTGAGTTTGAATCCTGGCTCTGCTTCCTAGCTATGTGACCCTGAGCAAGTTACCTAATATCTCTGTGTTTCAATAATTTTCTGTGTGAAATGTAGATAACAAGAATAGCTACCTCACAAGGCTGTTAGTATATGAAATGTCTGGGAGCAGTAAGTCTTCAATAAACAAGGGCTCTGATTATCATAACAAAGGGCTTTACTCCAGAGACCTTGAAGGTGGCTTCCAGTTCAACATTCTGTGAGTAGAATGGCAAATTCAAAAAATACAAAGTAGGTACATATAAAGTAGCCACTCATTTATCTATGTCTTTTCAGCAAGTGCTTATTAGCACAGTGTTTTCAGTGTCTGGCACACAGTGAACATTCAGCAAAAGCTGGAAATATGGGCGTTTACTGTTTCAACACAGCCTATAGAATTTCCATTGATCAGGTCAATCTGAGAAAGAAGATTGTCAGGCTTAGGGGCAGTAAAAGCAAAGACAAAAATAGTAACCACTGGGGTAGGCAACAGCAAAGCAAAGCAGAATGCTCTCGGGGTCCTGCTTATGGCTAATTTTATATGCAACATTCCTTTTACCACAAAGGTGAGTTCTAACTATTGGAACATCAATTCTGTCTATGGTGACAAGAGCCATCTCATTCATCCATTAATCACTCCTTAAGTATTTAGTGAATCTCTGTTGTGTACAGGACAACATGCTAAGTGTCAGAGACATAGAAATGAAAAAGCTCATAGCTCCCAGCCTCAGGGGCAAGTTTTTCTAAAGTCTGTATGTCTACAAAGATGGTCAGGTAAAAAAGGGTCCAACCCACTGATACAATCAAGAGTCATTTATTTGTTTGTTTGTTTTCCAGGGGCAGGAAAGGTAATGAAACTGGCCCAACTTCCCCAAAGAACTAATGGTTACAATTTATTTTTGAATGAACATAGTACTTGACCCTCCTGGTATTAAAGCTTGAAACTTAAATTTTTCTTATCTGAGTTTCTTTCTCAGGAAACCAACCCTCAGGCCAACAGTATCAAGAAACTGAAACTCACCAAATCATGCATCCAGTCAATGAGATGCCAGACCCCAATTCCTGTTTGCCGACTTCTCTTCCTTACTCCTTCCCAATTCTTGTTTTCTACATTCCTGCTTCATTATATAAACCCCTGACTTCAGTAGGACAGAGAAATTGATTTGAGACAATCTCCCATTCTCCTTTGCTGATATCACCCAAATACAAAGCCTCTTCCCTGGCAATACTTGTCTCAGTGGTTGGTTTTTCGTGCAGTAAACAACAGAACCCTAACTGAACCCCTGGAATTGAGTAACTGCTTTTGGTTCCCTGACTGGGGAAGTATTGCTCATGGTTCAACTGCTGTGGGGTAGGAGAGTTTCAGGAACTCTCCTAGCAGCTGCCCAACTCTTTTTGGTCAAAGGTGGATTTCATTCTCTCACTCTCTAGCCCTCCTGTTACTGGCATTCATAATTTGACATCTGCAACCAACATCCAGGTTTTCATGAGTAGTTGTCAACAGGATCTCCTTCTCTCGATTTGCAGAACGTCAAGGGAGTTTCTATTTGAAAGTTGAATAAGCCCAACCAATTGAGAGGAAAACATGACACTGTTTCAGTTTGGATACTCTTTGAGGTCTTGTTAGTAATTGTGCATGTTTCTAGACAAGTAAGTATCTTTTGTGGGTACCAGACAGTGAGATCTACAGCAATCAATTTGGGGAACTCCAAAAGAGTTTCCATTTGAAGATTCAACAAGTCCAAACGACTGAGAGAAGGAAGCACCCTGTTTTAGTTTGGACATTCCTAGGGCTTGTTGGTCACTATTGCAGTAGATCATATTTTGATAACTGTTTGTTCACATGTGTGTGTCAATATAGTCATGGGAAATTAGAATTAGATCCCAGAATGCAGCCTGCTCAGATGCATTCTTTAGAATTTGTCTGAATATAGCTATGAGCCAATGGAACAAAGGAAAATGATAGTCTTTGTACTGCTGCTTAGCCTCAGAAATCTCTGGAGTCTGGGGAGGTTGGAGTCATTTAGCTGTTGAATGGGAAAGTAGGATGGAGTTCTGTGTATCCAGGCTTTTATGCTGCTGTTTTAAGCAGGGTTGAGCCTGGTTAGTATGTGATGTTTTTCTGCAGTGCTGTTTAGCCCCAGTGTTATTGAGAATCTGGGGAAGTCTGGCTTTTAAAACATCAAACTACCATGGAAACTGCTTTACCCAAAATTTTGGTTCACAGCCTTCATTGGATTAACATATTTGTAAGCCTGTGAGTTTTATTGGTATCTCGTGCCTAGAGTTATCTTTATTTATGTGGTAACATGTTTAGGTGTGTTTATGTGTATGTACATTTATGCTGTGTCTATAGGGTATCAAATTGGCTTATAAACAAAACAGTGTTCATAAATTAAGTAAATAAGTCCAAGTGGGCATCCCCCTTGGGTCCCCTCCCGCTCTGGGAGCTTTTCTGTCCTCTCAATAAATCCTGCTTTCTCAAAAAATAAAAAAATAAGCTCAAGCATTCTTCAAGTTCACATGACTTAAGTAAATCTTTAATAAATAAGCTGGCTTTATGAATATTGCTATAATTAAAAAAAAGAAATGTCTTCACTATTGTCAGCGTACATTTTTGTCTGAGTTTCATATTTGTCTCTGCTAGATATTTTAAGGTGTCAAAGTTTGGCAGAAAAGGTTATAAGACTGTAAACCCAACCTAGAACAAATGATCTTTGCGTGTGTGCTTTTTTTGATATGTGAGACTAGTTTAATGTTGTTAGTTTAATAAAAACAGCTGCATCTTCTTAGTTATTAGTAAAAATACCCATGTACTTAACTTTAATTTTCTTGCTTGGGTGAACTCCTAACGTGCACAGTTTATGAAAATGGTTAACAACAAAATCTTGACTAGCTTTGTCTAACATCTTAGTTCTCATAAGTAAGCTAGATAAACAGATAAAAAGGAATGAAATATAAATGAGGCAAATGCAATAGGTAAACCTTCTATGTAATTTAAAATCTTGAAATTATTTCGGAATTCTCATTAGATATCTGGGTCATATCCAATTAAGACAGGATTATGATACAAGGAACAAAAAATTGTTGCATTAAAATTATGACAATTCTTACCTATAAAATGCTCTTTACTATAAGGCTGCAATAATCAAAACAGATTGGTACTGGTACATGAACAGGCAATAGATCAATGGAAAAGGATAGAGATTCCAGAAACAAAACCTCAATTTCTCAACCAACTCATCTTCAACAAAGCATCCGCCAACAACCACTGGGGAGAGGAGAACCTATTCAGTAAATGATGTGGGAAAACTGGCTAACCACATGCAGAAGATTGAAACAAAACTCCTACCTATCGCCATACACAAAAACCAGCTCTAAGTGGATCAAAGACCTAAATGTAAAACCTCAAACTATATGAATCTTAGAAAATGCAGGAGACACCTTTACGGAAATTGGAATAGGCAACCAGTTCCTGATCAAAACCCCAGATGCCATGCCATAAAAGATAAGACAGACAAGTTAGACAAGTGGGACCTCATCAAAGTAAGAAGTTTCTGCAAAGCAAAATAAACCATCAAGAGAGTGGGGAGACAGCCCATAGAATGGGAAAAAAATATTTGCCAACTGCATATCTGACAAAGGCCTAACATCCAGGATTTACAAGGAACTCAAATGTGCTGAAAGGAAAAAAACAGTCCTATTAAAAAGTGGAAAAAATATATGAATAGATACGTCTCAAAAGAATACATATAAGGCCGGGCTCGGTGGCTCAGCCTGAAATCCCGTGCTTTGGGAGGCTGAAGTGAGTGGATTGCCTGAGCCCACGGGTTCGAGACCCGCCTGGGCAGCGAGACCTCATCTCTACAATAAATCAAAAAACTAGCCTGGCGTGGTAGCGCATGCCTGTAGTTCCAGCTCCTTGGAAGGCTGAGGTGGAAGGATTGCAGGAGCCCAGCAGGTCGAGGCTGCGGTGGCTGGGAGCAGCCACTGCACTCCAGTCTGGGTGACAGAGTGAAACTCCAACTCAAAAAAAATAAAAAAAGAAATTATCTAAAGGTTGATTCAAATTATGAACTTGGAAGGGTTATTTGTGAAACAAGGAAAAAAAGAACCAGTAAGAGATAGAGATGTGAAAAAAAGTTATGAATATGAAGATGTGTTTTTGGTAAGGAAGATTATAAGGAAAAGAGAATGATTTTGTAAGAGAGTGGATATCTCAGAAGCGCAACTTTGTTTTGTCTTGCTGTTTTCTTTGCCTTTTGGTAAATGGTCTAATAAATAGATTTTACATTTTATCAAGATGATGCCTGTGACATCTTCCTTGGGTTTTTGATTGGTTAGGAAAACTGAGATTCAAAAAATTTAGGTATTTACATTCATGTCACTTTCTGTATTACTTTTAAAGTCTTTTGATAATCACTTTGGTTAAATTAGAAACTATTATTTTACAATGACCTCTGATTCTGTTTTGGTTGAATGTTCTGAGCTGAGCCTTTTAATGTCTATGATAAACATTCTATTAACTAATACTTCTGCTGTTAAGTTACAGGACTTTGACTCCTGAATCTGAAAAAGGCATTGACTCCTGTCATTAATCGAAGCCTCATTTTTCAGACCCAGATAATCAAAATGAACTACTTATGTGAAACACAGGGTCAGAAATTAAAGCTATTTACTTGCTCTAGGCCTAGGAACTATCATGGAAGAGGTGGGTGTGTGAAATTGTAAGGGCCAATTTTGAGAAATAATAATTAATTCAGAGTTTTCCTGTGGATTAACGATTGATAACAGAAGTACATTGCTGCAGGGCCAGCATCTAGACCCCCATGTTGGAATGGCAGAGTTCTCTTGAAGCACTGACCTACTCTTTAACAGAAAAATTGTGTGTGGGGGGGTATGTTATGCAGAGTTTGTGGAAATCTTGCCTTGTATTAAGGCTAATTAAAATTAGATAGATTTGCCCCTGGCTGACTTTGAAACCTTAGACTAATGTCAAATTAGTTCCATTAAATTAAAATAGTCTTAGGCTACCAGGACATTTTCTAAGTATATCTACATTTATAAAAACAAGTGGGACTTAATTAAACTAAAAAGCTTTCACACATCAAAAGAAATAATCAACAGACCAAATAGGCAACCCTATAGAATGGGAGAAGATATTTGCAAACTATACATCTGACAAAAGACTAATATCCACAATCTACAAAGAACGCTATTAAACCAGCAAGAAAAACCAAATAACCCCATTAAAAAGTGGGCAAACAACAAAAGAAGATATACAAATGGTCAATAAACATATGAAAAAGTGTCAACATCACTCATCATCAGGAAAATGCCAATTAAAATCACAATGAGCTACCACCTTACACCAGAGTGGCCACTATTAAAAAATAAAAAAAACAATAGATGTGGAGATAAGGGAATGCTTATCCACTGTTGGTGGGAGTTTAAATTAGTACAACCTCTATGGAAAGCGGAATGGAGATTACTCAAAGAACTAAAAGTAGATGTACAACTTGATCCAGCAATCTACTCTAAAGAACAGAGGTCATTATACTAAAAAGACCTGCACCTGAATGTTAATCACAACACAATTCACAATTGCAAAGCTGTAAAATCAACCTAAATGCCCATCAACTGATCGGTGGATAATGAAAATGTGATACACACACACACACACACACATATAAAACACAGCTATCAAAAAGAATGAAATAATGTATTTTGCAACATCTTGGATGTAGTTGGAGAATATCATCCTAAGCAAACTAACTTAGGAACAGAAAACCAAACACCGCATGTTCTCACTTATAAATGGGAGCTAAACTAAGGATCTGCAAAGACATAAATAATAGTATAATGGACACTGGAAACTTGAAGGGAGAGGGAGAGAACGGTGGAGGAACGAAAAATCACCTATTGGGTACAATGTGCACAGGTGGAAGCGGTGAATACTCTTAAAGCCCAGACCAAAACTATTCGTATCTCCCAAAGCTATTGAAATTTAAAAAAAAAAATAAATAAATAAATAATAAAATAGTCTTAGACTACCAGGACATTTTATAAGTCGATCTAAATTCATAAATATCGAATAACAAAACAAGCAACTATAGTTTTATCATATATACATATATGTCATATTTATTTACATTCTAGATTGGCCATAAGTTAAAATGTGAAAAGAGATGCACAAATTCCTTTAGGGCATGCTAGTAGTCATTTTTGCTACTTTACAAAATACAAAAGGGTATACAAAATATATAAGGGTATTCACAGAACATAGTCAACCTTCACTGGAGTTCTGACATGGCTAAAGTACTTATCTATGATAGATAGTTATCAGTTATCTGCATCCTAATTTCTCTGTGACTGTGAAACTTCCCTAATTAGTTGCTTTGGTTAAAGATGTAACTAAAATGAGTGATATATTTGCTATAAAGAGATATGAATACACAAGATGATGGGTGTGTTTTTTTTCCATTTGTCTATTAAGAAAACTAGTAAAGGGCCAGGCTTTGTGGCTCAGCCTGTAATCCCAGTACTTTGTGAGTCTGAGGCGAGTGAATTGCCTGAGCCCGCGGGTTCGAGACCCGCCTGGGCAATTTGGCGCGACCTTGTCTCTACAATAAATCAAAAAAACTAGCCGGGCGTGGTAGCGCGCGCCTGTAGTTCCAGCTACTCGGAAGGCTGAGGCGGAAGGATCACCAGAGCTCAGCAGGTTGAGGCCACGGTGGACGGGAGTGGCCACTGAACTCCAGTCTGGGTGAAAGAGTGAAACTCCAACTCAAAAAAAAAAAAAAAGAAAACTAGTAAAGTTTTACTAAGATCGTAAGTTAAATATAGCATATATACCTTGTCTTATACATACTGGGGGGGTGCCAAAAAATGTATATACATTTTAAGAGATGTTATCTATGCATTAATTTTAGTTTACCATAATCAGAAGTGTCTGATGTGTCTTAATATAAGTTGTTAATAATAATTGTTACACTGTTACATACCAAAGAAAGAACTAAATTTCCTTGTTAATTTTATCTTTAACCATGGCTGTCCTAAGCATCCACAATAATTCTTTTTACTTTTATTCTTCTCAAAAAGAAGTTTATAATCAGCTACAGTTCAAAACCTTCTTTTGTAGGGGAGTTCATGCAAAAGACTCTTAAATGTAGATTTCTGAAAACTTTGGAGGTTGTGCCATAGGACTAAAGAGAAAATTTTCCAGAACTCTCGTTAGAGAGCTGATATGTTCATGAGGTTTGCTGGCCCACTATCAAGCAGAACAGATCTTAATTGCATGAACCAAACTAATATAGGGTTGAAAATAATTTTCTTTGTTTTTCATAATCAAGATTTTTTTCTCTTGAGCTATTTATAGCCTTTAACAGTTGAATAAAGTGTATCCTTATAAAACAATATTTGAGGCATATTTCTTTCTCTCTACCTGATTTCTTCAGAATTCAGAAACTATTTGTAAATATTCTTAATTTATAGCAACACTGTTATTTGCATAAGTCAAATAAGTATCTGTTTTCTTTTATAACAGTATACAATGGGAGACACTGGTTATTTTAACAAGACTTTTACTAGAATGACATATTTTCAGATATGAGCAGACTGCTTTGTGAAATTAAGATTGACTTTAAGCCGGGCTCTGTGGCTCAACCTGTAACCCCAGCACTTTGGGAGGCTGAGGTAAGTGGATTGCCTGAGCCCGCGGGTTCGAGACCCACCTGCGCAACTTGGCGAGACCTCATCTCTACAATAAATCAAAAAATTAGCCGGGCGTGGTAGCGTGCGCCTGTAGTTCCAGCTACTCGGAAGACTGAGGCGGAAGGATTGCCGGAGCCCAGCAGGTCGAGGCTGCGGTGGCCGGAAGCGGCCACTGCACTCCAGTCTGGGCGACAGAGTGAGACTCCAACTCAAAAAAAAAAAAAACAAAAAAAGATTGACTTTATAGAGCTGACAAAAGTCCCTTGGAAAGATTGACCTTTTACCTTGTCTATGCAGTTCCTTTACAGGGTTCCTGACCTGTGGTAAGTAAAGAATGTCACTTTCTAATAGGCCCAGGAACCTCAAGATATTTTGAGACCTCAAAAAGAGAGAAATTTATACAGGTATTATAAGCACAATCTAATGGCGAATCCTCGGCTTGGCTTTTGGCCTTGAGGCTTTTAAAAAGTCGAATCCAAAACTCCTTATGAAAGAGTTCCAGCAAAGTCAATTTTAAAAAGCCTATATAGAAAATAATTCTTATTGCACTTTATGCAAATAATCAGGCCAAGTATAATAAGACTAAAACTTACTTTGCAAATAAATTGGTCCCAGTATGATTTGTCTTTGGTAGAAATGGGGGACTGGAGAGAGAAAATTTTTGTTTAAGGAGAAAACTATAATACACCTGTTATTAGAGTAACCTTTGATTCCTGGAAAATGTGTTCGTTCACCCATGGTATGGAGCCATAGCTGTGCTGCATTCAGTTACTAAAGATAAAAGTTACCAATGGAATTTAGAAATGGATTCAACTCCTAAGGAGTTGGTTCACTGGATGTATAAAGAAGTGCAAACTAACAAGGAAAAAGTGAAATATTTAATCCTTTGGTTATTGTTGTTTATAATAACTAAAACTAAAGTAAGAGAATGCTGGATTGGTCCTTGAGGCTGAACCAAGCTCGGATGTGGGTCTGTCTGGGCTCTGATCACTAGGCTCAAAGTTACCCATGAAAAGGAAAGTTATGCTTGGACACTAGGACTCTGACCTGTGATTTCCAAGAAGGTAGTCAATACGGAGGAAGGCCAAAACCAAATAATTATTGAAACCAGAGTGTATAATGTGAAGGAATTGTTCCATTTTGTAGACCGGTGTTATCAGCTTCCTGAGAAACCTTTATTAAAACAGAATGTGAGAGTAACTAATTTGGGAGTAATGTCTTTGGTTTTAAATGCTGCTGAGTGGAAGACCACGTGTTGGTTGATGCAGGGTTCATTGCTCACTATGAAACAATCACAGATGAGTATATATAATCCAGACACACAGGAGGTTTTTCCCAAGAGAATAGCCAGCCTGGTGGACTGGATAAAAGCCACTGTAAGGTTTGTTTACCCTGAAAATGGGGCTGTCTTACTCCAGCTATAAATGCCAAGCATAGGCAGCTGATGTCACTTGTTTGCAAGCCATGGGTCTTTGTGACAGAAATATTATCCTTCCTTTTTTGGCTTTTGGAAATCATAAAGGGAACATGCACATTTCAGGATTGCTCTTTTGAATTTCCCAGGGTATCCACTCCATATTCTTTGGTATTTTAAACATTTGGATTATCTATGCTATTAATCATATCTAAACATATGTTACATTTAGGTGCTTATGCATAAGTACTCCTAATTAGAGGTGCAGCATTTTCATTATTCCACAATGACCCTCCTCAGTATAAAGCAATCAGAAAGATCAACCAGATTCCCTGTGCTTCAGGAATTGATAAAGAAAGAGGGGCGGGGACTGAAACCTTCTGACTTTCCCATAGAACTAATGGTTACAGTTTCTTTTTGAATAAACATAGTAATTGACCCTCTTGGTATTAAAGCTTGAAACTAAGGAGATGCTAGACCCCAATTTCTGTTTACCAACTACTCTTCCATATCCTGCCCCAATTCTTGTTTTCTTTTTTCTTTTCTTTTCTTTTTTTTTTTTTTTTTGAGTGGGAGTCTCACTCTGTCACCCAGACTGGAGTGCAGTGGCCGCTCCCGGCCACCGCAGCCTCGACCTGCTAGGCTCCGGCGATCCTTCCGCCTCAGCCTTCCAAGTAGCTGGAACTACAGGCGTGCGCTACCACGCCCGGCTAATTTTTGATTTATTGTAGAGATGAGGTCTCGCCAAGTTGCCCAGGCGGGTCTCGAACCCACAGGCTCAGGCAATCCACTCACCTCGGCCTCCCAAAGCGCGGGATTACAGGCTGAGCCACTGAGCCCGGCCAATTTTTGTTTTCTACATTCCTGCACCACTGTATAAACCCCTGACTTCAGTAGAATGGAGAGATGGATTTGAGACAATCTCCCATTCTTCTTGGCTGACATCACCCAAATAAAAGCCTTCTTCCCTGGCAATACTAATTGCCTCAGTGATTGACTTTCTGTGCAGTGAGCAACAGGACCCCAACCAAACCCCTGGCATTCAGTAGCAGTAAGGATGATTAAATCATGCAATCTTATGGGATGGTAAATTCTAAGTGGGGCAATAAGGTCTGGTCTTCACTGAAGGTGTTTTTATACTTATATTATTGTTCCAGTCTTTCTCTCAGTCTTTTAGAGCATCCCCCCAATCTATCCACAAACCATGGAAATTAGAATATTGCTTAGCTTTAGGTTGGCCAGTTCATGTGTAATTTGGCAGATGGGACTTCCTGAATGCAGAGAAAAATGTTAATTCAGTATTTTTAAAACCCTATCAAATAAAGTGAACTTCTAAGTTAAATCACAAACGGTTATTAAATTTATTGCTGCTAACCCAACAGTTTTTTTTTTTTTTCAATTAAACTTTGTCTGACAAATCATAGGTTAGCAAGTGACATTGACTACATATACCTTTGTTCTGGCACCTGGGCTACCACTCAAAACAAAACAAGCCAATATTGGTAAATAGGGAACAATGCTCAGCCAATTAATTAGGATTACATTCTTATTTCATTGTCATTATCATTATTACTTCACAGTCACTGCTGCCTGCTGCCAAGAAAGAAAAAAAAAGAAAGAAAAATGCAAAGTGCTGTACTTGAATTTCAGAAGTTCTATTTGAATGACTCATTCCTTTGGCATCCATAGAAGGCCTTCAGCATCAGGCAGAACTTTCAACGCGGATCAGCCATTTGAAAGGGTTTCCTGAGGCTAATGAAGAACCACAAACAGGAATCTAACTAATGAATGCTAATAGATTTTCCCTGTTAATGTACATTAGTCTTAATTCGCTCTACCCATTTTTAATTCATACGACTCAATTATCCATATTACTGTTACCCATAGCAAGTTTTCCTTTCAATATGTATTGATATTAAGTACTCCTTTAGTTAATTAAGCACTCTGTTACATCAGCAAGATCTCTGTTCTAAGCCAGAAATGAAAGAGGGGGGGAACCTTTTAAACTAAAATTCTTAATGATTGTTGGAGCAAAAGCTCAGGCATTTTGCATTCCCTACTGTCACTTCAGCTGCCACTGTCTGAGTCCTTGCAGAGACTCTATTTTGGATTATAGTGTCAGGTAGACTGTTCATGCCCCCTTTTCTGTTCCATGCCCCTTCTCAGTCCCCAGTATTCTCCTCCTTCGGACAGATATGTTGAGTGTAATTATGATACTTTAGTAGAAGTGTGGGGATGCTCAGACAAGAAACCAGCAAATTTTGGATACCCAGCACAATCCCAGACTTCAGATGGGTTCAGACCAAGAGATGAGACTCCATTTGGTTGACAATGCCTTGAGCTATACCCCAAACTAGCAGTTTTCCAGACCCAGGGTATTTACTGACCTGTGCAAATGATTCCATCTTACTCTACTAGACCTTTTGGTCCTTTTAAAAATATTGCTCATTTAGGAAAACTGTCAGGGGAGGGGGAGGTAGGATTGGCAGTTGTGGGAAACTGCTAGGGGAGGGGGGGCATACCTTATCAACAAGGGTACCTGCATAATCAACATTTGTATACCGAACACTGAATTGTACCCCACATCTTTATAATAATAAAAAAAATATTGCTCACTGGTCTTTCTTCTCCTCCCCTGTCCCCCACCTCTAGATTCCTGAGATCTAGCATGTCTTCTACCTATTGTTTGGCTTCCTGACAGTCAGTTCTCCCGGTTAACAGTTCATCCACATATTTGTTTATATGGAAGACAAAGCAGATGGTCATGTTTCTAACAATAAAAAAGAAAAGGAAAGAAGGAAGAACAATTGGGAGGAAGGGAATGGGGGGAGGAAAGAAAGAAGAGGACACATATTTTTCTATAAAAGGTTTTGTTTTCTCCTTCTCATCACCCCCCTTCCAAACTCTGGCTGGGGCCCAGGAAAGGTGTGAATCAACATATTTGTTGAAATTAGCATACCCTGCTTGAAGGGGTATATAACATCATACGATGTTGATGTTGTCCAATCAGAAAGACTGGTCAACTTCCTAGCTCTTCCTGAATCAAACGTCCAGGGTGGCTTTCTCATTTCATTTGAAGTGTTGTGGATTTTCAAATTAGACCCAGATGCATTGGAATGTCAGTATAATCATACATTACAAAGCTCAATGTATATGATGGTTAACTTAAGTGCCATTTTGGATTATACAAGTGATCACTGGGCTAGCAGTGAGTGGTCCAAGAAATTGAAAATTGATTGCATAGAAGTTATATAACCAAAAGCCAGGTGGTGTCTGGAAGGCTAGGAAGAGCTTATTGACTTTGGACAAGTCTCTTTTTCCTCTTGCAGTCTTTCTTCCCTTACTGGTAAAATATGTGAAGAGGCCTGACCAGATTCTCTCTTGGGGTCCTGTAAGTTCATGGCCCTTTCTGCTCTGATATTCAGTGACCTGTGAACAGTTAGCAAAGTCATGCATTATCCTTCTGCTGACACAGATAATCTTGGCTTTTCACCCCATTGCACTTTGCCTTCATCTATGTTTCACTTCTTCAAAACTGACTAATTAACATCTATCTCTCAATTCCCCTGGTCTTTATCCATTGTTTCAGAGTGGTCCACCAAGGTTGGAACACTTAATAAGGCCCAGTCAGGACACTGAGAGAGATTCCTGAAGCTCCATTTTGTGCTAATGAGTTGGCGATTTGGAAATTCTAGATAGGTCTTCAATGAAGCATGAAGCGCTCTGATAGCTGTCAACAAAGTGACAAGTTGGCCCCTTGAGAGTAAAGGCAAAGAAAATTGATTTAACAGCACTTACTGGCTTTCTGGTAGCTTTTATTTTATTTTATTTTATTCAGATACTAGCAGATTACTTGCTTGGGTCTTTCGAATAAACATAGGAGATAAAAAACATGAAGAAAATAATTATTAAATCATATTTATAATTTTAAAATGTGTTCAGTAGGAGAAACACCATCTGCAACAATAACTGACAGGTATTTAATGCCTATTACAGTAGTGTAAGAGCAGCATTAAAAATCAATGACATGATTGTGAATACCTCTGGGTAAGAGCCCTGTTTACTGTGAAACTTAGTTTGAAATACCATAGCTTGGGGGCTGTTTGTGATCTGCCCTCTCTCTTCTGTTGGTATCTCTTAGAATCTCTTCACTCTAAGAGAGATTACTCGGGGTTCCCTGGACATGAGAGACGCAGGCTTTTAAACCTCTGCAATCTTCTTGCCGTGTCTTTCAACACTCTGATTCCAGGTTACAGACACTGGCTGCCCTAACTTGTCTCTTTTCAGCAACTTACTCCCTTAAAAAATCCCTCTCAAATTTCCAAAGCAACCTAGATCAGAAAAGCAAGAAACTCTGTTGTTCTTAATTACATCTTCCCTATTGTACCCCAGTTTCTCAAAAGGCAACAAAAACCTCTCTCTTAAACAAATGAGAATTTAAAAACAACAAGCAGTTGAAAAGACATAAGTGGGCTTGATTCAAAGCAGTAGTCCCTATAGGTAAATTGAGCGAAGAGGTGGACACTAAGGGAGAAGTCATTCTTTCCCGCTATCTGCTAAGAAGCAGATGCCCAAATCCTACTAGGAGCTGCCCCAGAATGTAGAGCTCTGTGAATCAAGCCCAAGGGTTCCCTTGACCTTGAGCCAAGGGAACTATGCTGTGCCCCACAGCATGACCTATCCCAATAGACAGCTTCCTCCTTCCCAGCTGCTTAATCACCCTCTAGTTTACTAATCCTCACAACAAAGGCCCTCTAAGCTCCAAATCTTTAAATTTCCCTGGGGATTAGTTTAAGTTAGATTCTAAGCATCTTTGCCAAAAACTCAGTCAGTCCAGTGCCAAGCTCAGCTCTAGGAATTTGGTGATGAGGGCAGGGGAAGAAAGTCAAAAGAACTGTCCCCTATATCAGTGAGTTTTTTCTTTTTCCCTACCAAATCAGATCATCCTGCTGTCTCTATAAGCCAGGTAAGGAGAGACAAACATGACTTCACAAGAGTAAACTCAGGGTTTCCTGCTTTGCTAGCAGATATGCTAATTGGGGTCCTGTTGACACTTTGTTAACTCAAGCTATTTGTTTACACTGATGTCTTCTGCTGACACGTTATCAGTGTTTGTCACAAATGTTAATCTTTTTGTGGTTTAGAACAAGAATGTCCGGAGTGGGGTACACATACCATACCCCACTGTGCACGTGATGATCCGCTGGAACTTCCGTTTATATTTTTAATCTTTAACAATTTAAAAATAAAGTTTTATTAATATTTAATATTGGTGGTACTGAATAAGATCATCCATAAATGCAAGTGTGTATATTGGGGACACATGCTCAAAATATTTTAACTGATGTAAACTTTTACTTAAAAAGTTAACTGGATCATAGACCTAAATGAGACAGCTAAAACCATAAGGCTTTTAGAGAAAAACCATATATCTTTGTGACCATGAGGCTGGCAAAGATTTTTTGAGCAGGGTACGAAAGGCAGTAATCATAAAAGAAAAGTGATATACTGGAGTTCATCAAAATAATAATTAAAAAAAACTTCATCAAAGGTGTCACTAAAAAAATGAAAAGATAAGACACAGACTGGGAAGGATATTCATAACACATATATCTGATAAAAGACATATCCAAAATATTAAAAGAACTATGAATCAATAAGAAAAAGAGAAACAGTCAATCAGTAATTGTCAAAAGACTTGAACAAGCACTTCACTAGATAGTCAAATACTCAATAAACATATGAAAAAGTGCTCAATACTGTTCTTTTTATCTAAGGACAGTTCACCTAGAAGGGCATCTGGCTGTTTTGGAGAAACGATTTTCGACTCTTTTTTGACTAAAAAACTGCATATTGTGTGAGCAAAAAATTGCCATCTAAATGCTTGCTCATTACCTGCTTAGGGTTAGTGACTGCAGCTCTAGGAACAGTTGTCCTTCTATATGACCCCTCTGACTCTGTGGCTTTCCCTACTGGATTAACAATGATAGCCATAGGCATTTTTGTTGTTGTCATTCTTACTGGAGTGACAGCCCAGTATAAAGTTAGAGAGGACTAGAACTCACAGAGAATCATGAGGCCAAGACCAGGAGCAGTAAAGAGGGGCAGGAGTACCCAAGGCATGACAGAACCTTTAGCGACTGAGTCACTGACAGCCAACACCTAGCTGTAACTGCATATTGAACCTTGATATCGTTGGGCTTTGGGAACTTTTGTGATGTTTCCTGAGCATTGTTTTTAAATACAAATAAAATCTGGCTTTATAAAAAGAGAGAATATGAGGTAAGTGGATAGCCTGGGCCTGAGGGTTCGAGACCCGCCTAGGCAGGAGACCTCATTCTACAATAAATAAAAAATCAGGGGTATGGTAGCACATGCCTGTATTCTGGCTACTCGGAAGGCTGACGCGGGAAGGATCGCGGAGCCAGCAGGTGGATGCTGCGGAGGCAGGGCGGCCACTGCACTCCAGTCTGGGGACAAGTGAGACTCCAACTCAAAAAAAAAAAAAAAAAAAGAGAGGAAAAATTTTTTTATAGGGGAAAAGCAATTTTAAAAACACAGTAAAATATTGCTATACATCTACAGAATGATACACTTCTAAAAAACAAAATGTTAAGTATTGGCAAGAATGTACAGAAAT